>JAUMJK010000124.1:687500-980120 GCA_033558105.1 Coccyzus lansbergi | reverse complement strand
GGCTCCGCCAATCGGCGCCCGTCCCCCCGTCCCCCACCCCGGAGTCCCGGCCGGAGCCTTCCCCGGGATTCGGAGGGAGTTGAATTCCCCCCTGGAAAAGCCGCGCCGGCAGCGGGGCCGGGGGCGCGCGGAGGTGGGGCTGGTTAAGGATGCTCCAGCGAATCCTCAATAACGTCCCGCAGCGCAACTCCGGCGTGGGAACGGAACTGCGCCGTGCAACGAGAAAATGAACTATGTTCTGTATCAACCTGTATATAAAATAAAATAAAATAGTTGCCATCGTTCACAAACCAGACGTGAGTTGTGTTAGTTTGTATGGTTCTGCTGTTTTGCAAATGTCAGGAGAGAGCGTGACGGGCAGTGGGATAACGCACGAGGCTTTTCTTGCAGTATTAGAGTAAAGCTGGGGGTGCTCTGCCGGACAGAGCAGTGGAACTCGCCCCCTGTGAGCCACAGCCGTCCGGAGACCCCAGCCTAGCCAAACCATCCGCTACAGCCTGTCCTACCCCTCGAAATGAGGCAGGGCCCGGCAGGTAAAGAGCTCTATGGATTGCTCTTAGTCTCTCCAGTTTAATATGGATGTCATAGGAAAGCGGCTACAGAACTGAGGAAACGTTGCTCCCTTCCTGCAGGAAATGGATCACGTGTAGGGTGATGGGCATCAAACAGAAATCAGGCACAGAGCAATTTACCTAACAAGGCAGACATCAAGGGTTGAATGTCACTTTTGCTCAGTTTTCTGGGCTTTCCCCTCTCCTCCCGGCTGATCTGAGAACCATCGGCCTCCAGTACTTACAGGGCACCGGGCAGAGTAAGAGGCCATAACACCTGGAACTGATGAGAAGGAGAAGAACTGGTTGTTTCTGTACTGCCAACACTGTGTGTAAATATAACTTTTGCTGTTTAGTAGCAGTGGCCACAGCCTTCCTTCTCATTCCATCAGAGAGGCAATAGCATTTTCCACAGAAAGCTGCCCCTTAATTTGTCACTCTGGCTACCCAGGATGTAGCTTCACATTGACCATTTGTCAGCTTTTTTTTCCACAGCACTTTCAGAACTTCTTTGTCTGACACCATCCAAAAGTTCCCTCTAGGAGAGGTTTTTGGGGTTTTTTTGAGGAGCAAGTAGTCGTGTAAAGATTGTCAGGAGTCAGCCATAACCTTGTTAAGCTACTTTCTGTGGACTTTCTGTGCTTTTCTTGGGCTTTTCCTGAGTGCCCAAGTTTCTTCTCTCATCTCATCTTCATCTCTCTTCATCTCATCTTTCTGCCAGGACAAAACAAAGAAATCCATCCTACTTCTGTATTAATATTTGCTAATATTTTGAAGGCCAGAGGCTACAAGCTTTACACCATCTTCTGCTTTGACTCTTTTTCATTCTCTGGGTACCTTGAAATGATGCACGGTTATAAGCTCCATACAATCTCATGAGATGCTGGGCACTAATCAATGGTGAGAAATGACTGAAATTACATGCCAAGATAAATGGCTTGTTTGCTGACCTGTGTTCTTAAAGCCTGTGGAAATCAGTTACGTGACTGATATTCTGGCAGTACTACAAGAATGGTAATTCAGTGGTCAAATAAATGTGAACATGCTGTAAAACATTTTACATGTATGTGGTATTTTTCACACCAATGTGTTGCCCAGTTTGCCTATTGTGAAGCCTGGTGTAGTAGGAAGAAATGTTTTAAACTTTTGAAGGAACACATCTCAGTCACTGAACATGCAGAGTGGACAGATAGTTGCTGAAGTAACACAAACCTTCAACTCCTCTACATCAGAAGGGGAAAACAAGAGTCAGCACAGCTGATTGCAATATGAAGGCTTGCAAAACACAGTTAAGTATATTAAAACCAGTTTTTACACTAGCAAACTAGCCTTCTATTTTAAAAACATCCATTAAGTAGAAGGCTACTGACTGAAGACACTTCTGGTCTCAAAATCCAGGAGGTCTCTAATTCAACTTGCTTTGAGAACAAGGACTGTGGATATCAAACTGTATCAGAGAATGCATTCCTGTCCCATTTACTACTTAGTGCAGCAAACCATTTGCTTTATGAAGTATTCAAGAAGAGACTTGGAGCGTCTCTGTTCTTATCTCAAATTCCTTCTGGTCTAATCCCATCCATATTCTGTATGGTGGAATTGATCACAGGTCTCTGCCTTGAGCTCTTTCTATAATCTCCTGATTCACAGGTGAAGTCCTTAATTCTGCTGATCCTAAACCTCAGAAAGAAGGATGACTTCCTCCAGGGGGTTACCTCTTCAGGTGGTAAGCATCCAGGGGATATCTACAGCCCATGAATGAAATTACAACCCATGTGGGCATAAAGGATCTGGATTTAAACTCAGTTTGGGTACTGGTAGCAGTGTAGTCATGACAGCGTTGAACTCAGCATGGGGCGAGCTGCTTCAGTACACACCCATGATCCCAGATGGATCTTACAGCCCACATCAGATACCATCCTTCGCTGTATGCGTATGGGTGTGTGAGTCTCAAGTTCAAAATCAAAAAGCTAGACTAATGTTTATTTGTGAACATCTACCTTGTATTATAGCAAAGACATCCAATAAGAAATGAACTAGTAGCAGAACCAGTGGAAAACAGACGTGGGATTGCCTTGTGTTTTCTGCTAAGTTTAAAGGATGTACTTCCACTTGATTCAATGGTTTACACTGTTTAAATAAAGTGATTTTTTTTTTAAAAAACCCCAACAGTCCATCCCTGTATTTTTCAGGTTTTGTGACATAATATGAAGAGAAAACAACTTTTTGCCATTTCCATCAAGGAACACTGGAGCAGAGTCCACCAGGTAAGTTTGTGGAGTGCCTTTGTATGCAAGGCCTTCAAAACTTCCTAATTAACATTGATGCAATAGCAAAAGTCAGTTCATGTCTCTTCTGCCATTCCTCCCAGGAAGGCTGGGATGGGGAAGGAGCGCTGTGATACAGGCAATAAGAACTGCTGGGCAGTTCACACCCTGGATGAGGTGTTGTAATTATAGAATTATAGAATGGTTTGGATTGGAAGGGATATTAAAGATCATCCAGCTCGAACCACCCTGCCATGGGCAGCGACACCTCCTACCAGACCAGGCTGCTCAAAGCCCCATCCAGCCTGGCCTCGAACACCTCCAGGGATGGGGCATCCATGACTTCTCTGGGACAACCTGTGCCTGTGCCTCACGACCCTCTTTGTGTAAAATTTCCTCCTGACATCTAACCTAAAGTAAAGAAGGAAAGGCAAAAAAAAAAAAAGAGGAGAAAAGGAGAGAGATGGAAACCCAATGATCTGTAACGCGGAGCACTAGTGTCAGGGAAAGCGCGAGGTCTCCGAGGACCCGTTCGGGCCGCGGGCTGCAGGCGTACGTGCGGCGCAGGAAGGGGTGGGGCCCACCACGCGGC
This sequence comes from Coccyzus lansbergi, assembly GCA_033558105.1. NCBI lineage: Eukaryota > Metazoa > Chordata > Aves > Cuculiformes > Coccyzidae > Coccyzus > Coccyzus lansbergi. Next base: position 976,713 of record JAUMJK010000124.1, on the reverse strand, counting down.
TAGCGTCGCCGCTTTAAGGCTCCGGAGGTGGGGTAGGGAAGCGGGCAGCCGGGTTCATCTGAGGACACAGCCCCAGTTCTCAGAAATCCCCGCGCTGCGGGAACATCGAGCTCCCGTTACCGCAGTTGAACAAACTGCCCTAGATCGGGGGTGCCGGGACCGCCCCCCCGCGCCCGCCCCCGCCCTACGTGAGCTGCGGGGACGCGGCTGTCCCTCCCCGTGCTGCATCGCACCTGCCTGAGAGTAACAGGGGAGGGGGTTGTGTGCTCTTTTTATTTCATTTATTTATTTATTTATCTATTTATTTATTTATTTATTTATTTATTTATCACCGCGGGGAGGCCCCTGCAAGCCCGTGGCGTCATCCTTCTCAACCCTCGCTGCGGCCACTGCCACTGAAATACGTGTATCTCCAAAATTTTTATATATAATATAATATAATATAATATAATATAATATAATATAATATAATATAATATAATATAATATAATATAATATAATATAATATAATATAATATAATATAATATAATATAATATAATATAACCATTCCAACCATTCCTATCAAACGCTAAACCATGTCCCTCAGGACCTCGTCCACCTGTCCCTTAAACACCTCCAGGGAAGGTGAATCAACCACCTCCCTGGGCAGCCTCTGCCAGTGCCCAATGACCCTTTCTGTGAATTTTTTTTTCCTAATGTCCAGACTCATAAGATATATCAATTAAATGTGTGCGTAATGCATATATACGAATCTTTCCACATTTTCTCTTCAATAACTACACGCCTATGGTACGTGTGTATTACACATATCGTTACAGGCCTACATGCATGTGCACTGCATAGACACAATCAGTACAATATATGCATATTCAGATAACAAATGCATAAAATGCATATTTAATTGGCTTTGGCGGGGTCGGTACCCACGGCACGGGGCTGCTGCAGCGTCCATCTCCCGTGTCCGTACCCCCTCCGCTCCCCCCTCGGCCCCCTTCTTCTCCAGCGACAGCCCCTCCTCCTCCACCTCCTCCTCCTCCCCGGCTCCGCCTCGCCTCACCTCAGGTGCCCTCCGCCGCCGCCTCCATCTTACACCCGCCTCCGCTAACATGTCCGCCTCCCCTCGCCCCGCCCGCGGCGCCGGGACCCCTCGCGTTTCACCGCGGCCCCGCAGCCCCTGGCAGCGCCGATGCTCTGCGGAGCTGATACGTTCTCCCTCTACTGACTTGTGGAAGATTTTCTGCGTGGCAACAGTTCTCAGCAAGAGGCTGTGGGCAGGGGAATAACTTGGGGGAATGCTAGCGTTGTGTATCCTGAAAAAGGATGTTGAGGCTCTGGAGCAAGTCCAGAGAAGAGCGACGAGGCTGGTGAAGGGGCTGGAGAACAAACCTATGAGGAGCGGCTGAGAGAGCTGGGGTTGTTTAGCCTGGAGAAGAGGAGGCTGAGAGGAGACCTCATTACTCTCTACAACTACCTGAAAGGAGGTTGTAGAGAGGAGGGAGCTGACCTCTTCTCCCAAGTGACAGGGGACAGGACGAGAGGGAATGACCTCAAGCTCCGCCAGGGGAGATTTAAGCTGGAGATTAGGAGGAGGTTTTTCACAGAAAGGGTCATTGGGCATTGGAATAGGCTGCCCAGGGAGGTGGTTGATTCACCTTCCCTGGAGGTGTTTAAGGCACAGGTGGGTGAGTTATTGAGGGACTTGGTTTAGTGTTAGATAGGAATGGTTGGACTAGAAGATCCGATGGGTCCCTTCCAACCTGGTTGTTCTGTGAAAACAAAGTCGGTTTTAAAATGTTTTACTATAAAATATTTGGTTTCCAGCTGTGCACAAATTAGCCTACTTTCCCTCACCTTTACTGGTGTATTTTATCAGAAACATAAGAGTTGGGGGTGGGGTAGATGATGTCTGACTTTATATTAGACTTCCCTGGCGTTCCAACTGAATTGAAGATGCCAGTATTTTTCTCCCTGGACAATTCTCCTCTGGAAGCGAGGAGGATTTTTTACACTATCTCCCACCATTGCTCTGCTGCCACTGCAAATCAGCAGTGAAAGTTCTGAAGCATTAGCACAGGCTGGTTTTGAAGCTGCCTCAGATAAAGTATTTGGGAAGCCATGCTTTAACTGTACTGCAATTAAATCTACAGTAATGTTGTAACTGCTACTGCTGGTGACACTACACACTCCGGTTGTGAGAGTTTTCCTCAGGAAGTTTAATTCTTCATCAGTTGGAATTCTCTCCAGTCAAAATGGCACCTTGAAATCAGCTTTGCAATCCTGGTGGACACCAAGTCAAGTGTGAACAAGCAGAGTGCCCTTACAGCAGAGAAGCCTAGTGGTGTCCTGTGCTGCGGAAATATTGCCAGCAGCTAGAGGGAAATGATCCTTCCCCCTCGCCTCAGGACTGGTAAGGCCACACCTGGAGGCCTGTGTCCAGTTCTGGGCTCCCTGCTACAAGAGAGATGTGAAGCTGGTACAACAACAGGCCCATAAAGATCATGAAGGGAGTAGAGCATCTCTCCTGTGAGGAAAGGTTGTGAGAGCTAGGGAAATTCAGCTGGGGCCAGGGAAGGCTCAGCAGGCACCGAATGTTCAAATACCTGAATGGAGAGTGCAAAAGGATGGAGCCAGACTTTTTACAGTTGTGTCTAGTGACAGAACCAAAGGCATAACCTGAAAGACAGGACGTTCCCTCTGAATGTCAGGAAACACTTTTTCACTGCTAGGGTGACTTGAGCGCTGTCACAGGTTGCCCAGGGAGGCTGTGGTGTCTCCATCCTTTCAAAAGCTGCCTGGTCACAGTCCTGAGCCACTAGCTTTAGATGACCTGCAGAGGTCCCTTCCAACTTCAACCACTCTGTGGTTCGCTGGATGAGTTGGTCACTGCCCGGTAAGAATCAGTGCTTGGAAATGTGTGGAAAAAGTAAAGAGTTTAAACATACTAACTTCCCATCACAGTTTTGGGTACTGCTGAGTAATATCCTCATATTAATTATCCTATGTTTACTAGTAACGGTGGAGGGGGTCTTGTGGGTTCTACCGCTCATGCCCCTAATGCTTTTTCAGCTTTTAGGATTTACTTGCTACACAGTCTTTGTACATGTAGTGCAATATGAATTGTACTGTGCATGAATATATCTGTGCTTGCACATCTGTACCATGTTATCATAAATAATCTCTAAGGACAAAAGAGACTAGAAAGTATTCTCTGGCCTTAAACCCATCATTCTCATCCCTTTATTTTCTAAAAGAAGATATTAAAGGAAGTTTTGTCTCGGAAAGACGTACCTAATGAATATGGTAACTGACCCTGTTCTTGTAGTCTGGTTGTGTCAGCATAAGTTTTCTTTAGTAATAACCACTTAAGAACATTGTCTCATCATTAAGGTTAACTTAACTGTTGCATTTACCCTAGAATGTGAAAAGTGCTATTATAACCCAAAACCAAATAAAATGCTGAATTGTTTATACTTATAAAATGCTTTTCTGTGTAACAACCAGTCATTGACTTTCACTGTTACTTATTTATTACTCCCCTGTTTTAACATTAGCCTGTACTGAGTTTAGGCAAAATCTCTTTTAGTCAGTCCTGTGCTGAAATCAGCTCAAGCTAAAGTCTGTGGCAAATCAGCTTTAGCTAAATTGATTTTGGTTGTTTTGTGAGAGAGAAAGTGGAGGTTTTGTATTCCTAGAACAGCATACAGGAACTCTACACAAATTCAAAATTGCAAAGCCCTGATCCACAAACAACTCTAATTGCTACAGGTGCCTTATCTCCTAACTTCTTTTAAATTTCCCTGATATTGAGCTCCTGTGCATACTCTCAGACAGTAAGTCTTAGTTCTGTTTGTAAGTTTGCCTAGATTTCAACCCCTACTAAGAATGTATCAGCAGCTCAGAAGATTTTTGACATCTTTACAGCAAAAGTCTAAGGAGTTCTTATAGAGGATCCTGGGATTCAGTTCTCACGCTGTTCTACGTAAGTATCCTAAGGAAGAAGCTCCTTCTCTCACAGAATCACAGAATCACAGAACAACCAGGTTGGAAGGGACCCATCGGATCTTCTAGTCCAACCATTCCTATCTAACACTAAACCAAGTCCCTCAATACCTCATCCACCCGTGTCTTAAACACCTCCAGGGAAGGTGAATCAACCACCTCCCTGGGCAGCCTGTTCCAATGCCCAATGACCCTCTGCGTGAAAAATCTCCTCCTAATCTCCAGCCTAAACCTACCCTGGCGGAGCTTGAGGTCATTCCCTCTCGTCCTGTCCCCTGTCACTTGGGAGAAGAGGCCAGCTCCCTCGTCTCCACAACCACCTTTCAGGTAGTTGTAGAGAGTAATGAGGTCTCCTCTCAGCCTCCTCTTCTCCAGGCTGAACAACCCCAGCTCTCTCAGCCGCTCCTCATAGGGTCTGTTCTCCAGCCCCTTCACCAGCCTCGTCGCTCTTCTCTGGACTTGCTCCAGAGCCTCAACATCCTTCTTGTGCTGAGGGGCCCACAACTGGACATAATATTCAAGGAACGGCCTCACCAGTGCTGAATACAGAGGGAGAATCACCTCCCTGGACCTGCTGGTCACACCGTTTCTGATCCAAGCCAGGATGCCATTGGCCTTCTTGGCCACCTGGGCACACTGCTGGCTCATGTTCAGTCAGCTATCGACCAACACCCCCAGGTCCCTCTCCTCCTGGCAGTTTTCCAGCCAGGCTTCTCCCAGTCTGTAGCTTTGCTTAGGGTTGTTGTGCCCCAAGTGCAGGACCCGGCATTTGGCCGTGTTAAACCTCATCCCATTGGACACTGCCCAGCGGTCCAGCCTGTCCAGGTCCCTTTGCAAAGCCTCCCTACCCTCCAGCAGATCGACACTTGCACACAGCTTTGTGTCATCTGCAAACTTGCTAAGGGTACCCTCAATGCCCTCATCCAGGTCATTGATGAAGACATTGAACAGGACTGGACCTAGCACTGAGCCCTGGGGGACACCACTCTCATTCAAAGTCAAATGATTTAAAAAAGAAGAACGGAGAGCATCTTCTCCAGAGCAGCCCAACAGCCTGAGGGCTTGGTTTAAGGGTGAGAGCTATGTGTGTGAACCCCCTCAAGGAACAGGAAACTCCAGTTCTCTCTAAAGACTAATCTTCCGGGGACAGCAGCAGCCTCAGAGCACTGCTAGGGTCTAGTCTGGGTACAACGAGTTGGGGGAAGCCTTTCCTCTGGCTTGACTTAGTAAGACACTTGATTTCCAGAGGGTAGTGTGGCTAAAGGTAATAGTTAATTCTTAGTATTTTCTTCTTGGTTGCTCAAAATGTCCTGCTACTCTGCACTCATTGTTTTGAAAGCCTTTCCAAGGCTGTCGTTGTAAGGTAGACAAAAGCTTGCTCTGCCCTTGCTTTGGGTATAGTTCATTGCAAGTCAGCTTCAGTGTGGGCAGTTAACACGATGCTAAATTAAGACCCATCAGTCCTGCTGGAGTAAAGAGGATATTAGGTTGTGCTCACTGTGCTGACTTGGCTGCATTTAGGTTTGGAGTACAGACAGTGCTTGAGCAAGGTTGCACGCATTAGCCTGAGTTATCTACCCCTTCTCTATCACAAAGTACAGAACCTTGAGTGGGTACATCAGGGCTCTGACCCTCATATGCCCATGGAAAGAACATATATATCATCACAGACATAACATTGCCTCAGTAACTGGCAAAGCAAATTCCTGTAATGCAAAGATTCAATAGTGAGGAATTTCTCACTGCAAACACATCACTGTCTGCATCGGATATCCCACCCCCCTCCTACCTTCCCTCCTTAGAGCTGCCAAATAATGTCCACCTAATCTTTTCAACTACTACAGCCTGTAATGCTAGAGGGTCTCTGCCACCACAAAAAAAAAAAAAAAAAAAAAAAAAAAAAATCACAAATGTAATGCAGGCTCCGCATTCGAATTTGTATTTCATGTATGTGTGACTTGACCATAGAGGATCATTATGCATGATGGCATTGCAGACTTGCATGGTTCAGAATGTAGAGAAAAAAAGGTAAAGAGAATGGAAAAAAGTTTAAGAAATATGTCAATTAGCTGAATTCAGTTTTATGCCCAAGGTCAACTAGATGATCTAAAAGGTGCTTGATTTCTGAAGTGAGAAACTGGGAAAGGACATGATTCTATAATGAAGGTGTTCCTTCTTTTTAATGCATATATTTATTTGTCTCTGCAGCTATTTACATGTATTTCACTTGTTTGAAACCTAGTAAGAACAGTGATTAATACTGGTAGCATTAAGGTGAGTGTTACTTCTTTGTGTTACAAATATCAACAATGAATCAGACAAATGACACATCTTGCTGTGCATTCAGAAGTCGGTGAGAAAGTCAGTGTCAGATTTCAAGATTAGCCACTTGCAGTTCAGCATTTCAGGTAACTTCTGTTGCTCAGACAAGTAGCCAGATCCAGGCTGAGTAAGTCCAGCTAACACTAAACTGATACATCTACTACTTCTTCAAGATACAAACACAGTGAACAGATCTTAGAAAGACTGTATTGCTCAAAAGGCCAAGTCACTGGCAACCTGAGACTGTTCAAATAAGGATGCTGATGTTTGAAATCAGAGTTCACCTTCGTGTAACAGCTGCAGAGGTTTAATTTTAAATTGAAACAACAAGACAACTGCAAGGGAAATCTGCAGGGCTAGATACACAGCATCATGGCTAGCTTTGTCTTCTAAACCAACTTTCTCTGTGAATAAATTATTATTTTCTCATGACTGCTGTTCAAGGTGTGACTATCGCCACTGCAAATACAAAACTTGTCTGATATGTCTTTACTTGTGCTGTTCTTATTGTTTAAAGGAGTTGGCTAGAGAGATAGAAGACATTTATTATGTAGTCTTTCTTAATTTTGTCTACTACCATAAATCTCCCTTGACCTAACTGGGGAGAATGTGGAAAAATCTCTTTTTTATGTTCCATCTTTAAATTAAAGGCACATAGAATGATTAGGTTGGAAAAGACCTTTGAGATCATCAGGCCCAACCGTACCTGTCCACTACTAAATTTTATCCCTAAGGTGCTGATTTCACTGCCTATGTTGTAATATTACAGCCACTGTCTCTGAAAAACAAAAATATGATTAGATGACAGAGTAAACTTCTTCTATCTCTCTACCAAACCTTTATTTTTGTATTTGGAATTCAGTAATATAATTATATTACTCTGGCTTAGACCCTCCCCTTGTAAATGTATGGGAATAAGAAGTACAGTTATATTTAGCACATTCCTGGACAAGTCATACCAGCAAGAAGTGGAAACAATAATTGAAAACATAAAGTGTTTTCTAATGACCTGTAATGCAAACATACATTTTGCCTGTTCAGTTTGGATTCTGGTATCCTAAAGCCTAAAGCCATTAAAGGATGCTTCCACTCTTAGCAAGAACAGAACAGTAATAAAATAAGAACTTAGCTGATGCAGCATTGTACACGAAATTATTCATAAATATTAATCTAAATAACTCTAGCCTGCAAATTAAGTTATCATCTGAATACAGCAAGTGGTACTTCATGATTTGCAACAGTTGTTTAGCTCCGCCCAGTAGCTACACATCTTAGGAGCTTATTGCCCACAATGCTGAACCTGCCAAGAGCTTTGTTCAGATCCATGACTTGTCTTGCTTAAAATTCAATATAAGATCAAATAATAAAGGTCAACTTCAGTAAACATTTGCCCATAGAAGTACGATTAAATGACTACGCTGTTTCTCTTAATATCCTTTATGTTGTATTTTGTGTGACAGTGAACAGAAATTCAATTTACCTCTTGCTGTTTACATCAGCAGCTGTTTTGAGAATTTCAGCATTCATTTAATCAAGCAAGTAAATATTTACTTCTCTATTTCTCATAAAGCAGCATTGGCAATTACATGATAACAAAAAAAGTTTTTGTACTTTTGCTGAAATGAATATATCTTGATTTTTCCTCCCGCGAGTCACCCAACTATGAAAGGTAGGACAAGTGATTTAGGTAGATTTACATGTATGTACAACTTTGAGACACTTACTACCTGTGCATATTAAGAATTACACCTGTTGATTTCAATGCCTATTTTGTGCTACTAAAGCCGCTATTTCTGAAAAAAACAAACAAAAAACCCCCCAAAACCCCTAGGAAATCAAAATTCCCACCTTTTTTACTGTACATGTAAAAAAGACCAACAGAAAGATTTTTTTTTTATGTATAAGCATTTGCCGACTTTCAATCTGCTGTATCAGAGAAGACCCACAGAGAACGATAATGCTTAGCAGATACCAATAAGGACAAAACCTGACAGCTAATTTTATCTGCTTCTCAGGTTGCTGAAGGTACAAAGGTAAGTTGCATTTTATCTTAACCAGTTGTTAAAGACTCTAAGAGTGCACGCTGTTGTACTTTCGCAAGTTAGTGTACAGCAAGTTGTATATCTTCACTTTGTAACACTCACTCTGTTGTGTGACTACTTGGGCTTTTGGGAACTGCAACCCACTGTTCTTGTACAGATGTTTTTTAAAATGTCTCTTAGTTATCACTGTAATCTTTTTTCTCAGTCAGTTTCAAAGTGATTGTCATGGTCAATAACTAAAGTATTTCATTATGGAGTAATCTGTCCTCCAAGAATGTAAAAAGATGTGGAAACACTCTGACAAAGCATCACACCAGTCCAAGCCAATATTCACATGAATGGTGAATAGGCAAACACTACCTGGCTTATCTGGATTATTGTACTGGAGATCAAGACGACAGACACTGTGTCCTCCAGCTTCTTTTAGCATGCAGGAATGCAGAGCCAAACAGCAGTGGTTAATGTCCTCCCTGTGGGAGCAGCTCATTCAAGAATTGTCTTAAAAACTGGCATATACAACTCTGAGCAGCTTTTCTGTAGTCTACGATGTCTGATGATCATTTGATATCCTTCCATGGTTTTGGGTTGTTTGTCCTACAAAATTCTGGCTGGTGTTTTCACTGCTGTCCAGAACATTTGGTAGCTTTGTGAATGAATCTCAGACTCACAGAGTAGTTTGGGTTGGAAGATGATCTAGTTCCAATCCCTTCTTCCATGGGCAGGGACACCTTCCGCTAGATTAGGTTGCAAACAATAAACATCGATCTTGGGTTTGTCATTGTTATTTTTCAAAAACAGCATATAGTGAAAAAATCTCTTAGGACAAATGTAAAACAGAGTCTGCTTCCCTACATTATCCCTTGAGGTATGCAGTCACAAGGGAATTCTGATTATAATCAGTAAGAAAAATGAAGCCCTACACTTTTTGATCCAAGCTGTATAGACACGTAACAATCAAATGAGAATGTATTTTTGAAACAATGCTTTTTATGCAGTTGCAGGAATATATACAGAATGTAGTTGGTTTTGCTGGAATTCGAATATGAGATTTCAGTTTCCAGTCTTTCTTTCTGAAAAGTACAATGGCAACCTTTTAGCCACCTCATGTGGAAGAGTTTCTCTGTAATGAGAGCTGAACAGCATTTCCTAACTCCATAATTTCTAGTTCCCACTGGTTTCATTCTGACCACTATGGAACAACAGTACCTTTCATTTAAGTTATTTTTGCAAAGTGTCTCCTTATTCTCTGGAAGTCTTTTGGCTGACTCATAACTCAGCTTATGAGATCTGGCCAAACAGGTATTGCTAGACAATGCTTTTTATTAAAAAACATGTATATGTTTTTAATGCTTAAGTTGTTTTAACTCTTCTCTTTCCTGATGTGTCCACAGTGCTTGTTCTGCAGCACTGCTAAGCTGCCTATGGTAGGGATGAGAGCTGATTTTAACTCCCAGCTTTCTGATGTTCTTTTTTCCTCTCACCTCACATTTTCTGTGCCTGGAGCCTAGTGCATGTATGTCCATCCTGCTTCATTCTACTGCTCTTTTTTGAGCCAGCAGTGTAATAATGAAGCTCTTGATGAGACTGTGAAACTAGCACTAGCAATAATGAGTCTTCATTATTGCTGGAGAAGACTGGTGTATTTAATATGCATGAAGCTTTGTGCAGTTAGCTACTGCCATAAACTGCCATTTGTTACCGTCAAACAAATAAGTGTTACAACTGCTTAAAAGTGTTGCTTTCCTCTAGCAAAGGATTTATGCTTGAAAAAGAAAGTAAACATTAATTAGTACTTTTTCTTTGTTTCATCCACAACTTTGGATGACGAATAGAAACCTTGTTCTCTATTACTGCTTATTCAACAGGGCCTGAAATGATAAACAATAGGCTTGATTATATTATAAATGAGATGAAGTGGTTGTGACCTGAGACCTAAGCCACCAAACACTCTGGCTGTTTGTATTCTGGTTATTTCTATATGGCTACTATGTTTGTAAAATTTTTAAAACTTTTCTGTAGGTTTGCAGGGTTTGTTTTTAATATGTAACAGAGAGCCCCAAAATCTCACATACTCAATGCCTTCATCCAAGTCATTGATAAAGACATAGAACAGGGCTGGACCCAGCACTGAGCCCTGGGGAACACCACTTTTAACTGACCTCCAGCTGCCACCATTCTCTGGGCCCGGCCATGCAACCAGTTTTCCACCCAGGAGAGTGTGTGCCTGTCCAGGCCAGAGGCTGACAGTTTCCGTAGCAGAATGCTGTGAGCAACTGTGTCAAGGGCTTTACTGAAGTCCAGGAAGACCACATCCACAGCCTTTCCCTCATCCAAGAGTCTAGTCACTTTGTCATAGAAGGCGTATCAGGTTAGTTTGGCAAGACCTACCTTTTGTAAACCTGTGTGGACTGGGCCTGATCACCCAGTTCTCTTGTGTGTGTCTCCCATGGGACTTTATCAACCAGCCTTCTGAATAGTCCAAAGTTTAATGTGACTGTTCTGCTAATCCCCATCCTCACCTCACATAGAATTGAAAACTCTACCATTTCATGATCACATCCTCCAACCCTCACATCCCACACAAGGCCTTCTCAAAGAGAAAGTCCAGGAGGGCACCTTCCTTTGTCGGCTTGTTCACCAGTTGTATCATAGAATCATAGAATCACCAGGTTGGAAGAGACCCACCAGATCATTGAGTCCAACCATTCCTATCAAATACTAAACCATGCCCCTCAGGACCTTGTCCACCCGTGCCTTAAAAACCTCCAGGGAAGGTGAATCAACCACCTCCCTGGGCAGCCCGTTCCAATGCCCAATGACACCCGAAGTTTTGCTTCTCGCACCAGGTTTGAAGCCAGGTATTAGTCAAATGATTCTTCTTGATGTCTTGCTCTTCATTCCTTAGTGTTGTAATAGAGCTAAATACTAGTTGTATCCCAGAGCCCTCCATCATTTTCCCTGGAGCCCTGAAATCCTTCTTAAATGCCCTCAGCTTCCTCCACTGTATGTCATTGTTACCAATTTGGAATACTAGCAGAAGTTAATAATCTGTGGCTTTCACTGGGGAAGGAAGTTTTGCTGGGGAAGATGTCCTTCACTAAGGTCTCAGATAAGCAGCAGACCTCCATGTGGAGCAGGTACAGTCTGCAGATAGGGCCCTCTGTTCCCTTCAGAAGGGAATCCTCCAAGACAACCATTCTCCTCTTCTTTTTCTCTGAGGATGTTCTGATGGTCGTTTGAGGATGGTGCAGCCAAGAAAGTGTTTCTAGGTTGTGGGAGCTGTCCTCTTCATTTGTGGGCATAGATTCCACTTGCAGCACTTCATATTTATTCTACAAGGGAATAAGGGTGTTTGTTGCCTGAATGGAGACAACAGCTTTCTGCACTAGGTAGGAACTTGCTGCTATTCCCTGTGGTTTTTTTCACCTCAGTCCTGCAGTTGGTAGGTGGGTAGTACACAGCTGCATTAGCTCTGGCTGCCTGCTTAGTTTGTGAGAGGGTGCTGCTCCACTGGTTTGTTTCCCTCTTACACTCCCTAACAGTCCTCAGTTTAGTTACTTCCTCCCTCAACTCTGCCACTAAGCAGAAGAGTTCCCCTACGTGAGCACAGCTTCCACAAGTGAAGTCAGTACTGGTGTCATAAGTCGGTGTGGGAGGGGAGCACTCCCTGCAGCCCCGTGTCTGGGTACCTGCATGTGCCCACCGAGGCTCTGTCTGGGTGGCTGCATTCATCTTGGCTGCTGCAGCACAGGGAGCAGCTTTAATTTTATGTCCAGTGGCCACTATGGTCCTTCTGGATGGCCACCAGCCTCTCTCTTTGCCCTCCCTGCTTGAACTACCCCGTTATACTAACACACCCTGCATCTGTTTGCCACACGCCTGTTCACCATGCTCTGGGTTGCAGTACTCCCTAGGGAGCGTTTATATATCCTGTGGTATCCACCGGGACCACAGGAATGACCGTTTTGGGTTGTCCAGAACAATATATCTATATCCACGAGACATCTGTGTCATCTTACTAAGGAAAAACCTTTTGACAGGACAATGAGGATGTGTTCCAAGGTTCTGGAATTTAGCCAGTTAGAAAAATCTCGAGCAATTGGACTTGTGTGAAAACAAACAAACAAACAAACCAGCACACAAAATATTTCAATATATAGGAAGAAGATTGGTAACTGCCATTTTTGTTCTCCTGGGGCAGGCATATCCTAGTCTGTAGCAGGAAAAGTGTGGAAGTGGGAATGCCATGTATTTATATGGTTGGAGCTGTGTGTGACTAGATGGTTCTAAGAGTTAATATTTCTGACCAGCTTTCAGATTTCTGCATGTGTACAAGGATGCACATCCAAGCATGTGTGTGTGTACATTCTCCCATACTCCACTATTCATAAAGATTTGACTGTAAATGACTATGGCACAGTCACTGTAAAGCAGAAAGGGCAGTTCATAGCTGTTGTGGCAGCATTCATGTGCCTCCTTACATTCCTGTAGCTGACACATGCTAAGAAGGAATCTCCCTAAAAAAAAGAGAAGTCAAAGCTTACTCCTATCATGTTTTTACCATATGGATGAACAAATCCCTGCAGTTTTAAAGAATCAAGGCAGTTGCTGAGCAAGAGGAGTTACTAGGCCAGACTACCTCACTGTGCACAAAAAAAAACCCCAAACCCCAAATCAACAACAAACCCAAACTAGAGGAGAAGGGAAATAGTAATTTGTCTCTGAGCATGCATTGTACTCTATTATTCTCTCTTAATATGAGTTGACACTGTGACAGACACTTTATTTCCCTGTGCTTCCATATTTTAACCTTTTACTCTCTAGCACAGAGAGAGAAAAACCTGTTACACTTGTTCTGATTCAATAGCAAATGTGGAGCTGTTCAATCATTCACTGAGAAATCAAGACAAACTTTTCTCTGCCATTCATTGTCTCCAAGGGCCATAGGTTTGCTGAGAGGTAGTAGTCTCACTCCCATAATAAACAATTACCTTTGACAATATCATGGTGAATCAGTAGTATTTGGATATGCTTACTGACCCTGACATGGAAAGCTTGTCAAATACTGGCTTCCTGTCTGCAGTATGAGTATTAAAGTAAAAAACTCAATCATTATAACTTACATAAATTGCTTAAGACTTATTCGTCAATGTTTGTATTCCAAGAGGAAAATGTCCGTAAAGAGTGAAAATGAGAGGAAGTAGTTGCCCTGAGACAGTATTAATTCATAATGGAGAAAAAAACTTCATCAGTGGGAGAGAGGTCAGATTTACGGTTAGAAAGCACTAAAGGATCTCAGCAAACGGTTTATTAATAACTTATAGCCCAGCACAGATATCAGGAGAGAAAGAATCAGCGAAGCCACAGTTTTAAGAGGACTTTAAACCTAACTCAATCCACTTATTAGCACAGACTAGGACAGCACAAGCTCTTGTGCTACTAGACAGTACTGGTGCAGTCCTCCCCACCATTTACCCTGTGACTGATTTCCGTCTTTAAAGGCTATGCCATTGCATATCCCCTATCATTGCTGTGAATGCACCTAGTCCTACTGGAAAACACAGATCAATAAAGGATGTTCTTGTTTTGGAGGTCCTGCTATAACCACACCTATCTGTACTAAAGAGAACAGCTACATCTTTCCTTTGTTCTTCTGTTGGTATCAGGATGCATTCTCTAGTATGGTGACATGATAAACGTGCATACTTCTTTTACTTTGTCTCTATAGTAACAGACGGCCAAAAGAAGAGATCTCATGTCTGGGAGCTCAGCCGTAAGCATAAGGAAAAGGAAAATGGAGGAATATACCCCACTATCAGGAAAGGAATCTCCTTATTTATTGAAGAATAAATTGTTTAAATAAAGTGTTATGGATGGAAGACTGGAAATGACACACTAAGTTAAGATGCTTGAGGTATTCTCTACAGTCTCTTTTGCTGGATAAAAGGTGAGTTTAAGTGTTTGTCCTCGTCTTAACACATGATAGTGCAAGCAATTAAATTCCTTCTTGAGTTTCTCCAATACTTTGCTGTTGCAAGCCACAAGTTCAAACACCCTTACTCACTTCCAGAATTCTCTGTGGTTCAGCTTCATGCACCCCCTTTCATTTGCTGTGCTGTGCTATCATTGCCTCCCCTTTTTGTAACGGCATTGTTTACCTACACACGTAAACTAGTACCTTATAGTTTCTAGCCTCACAAAGTGGTTCAGGGTGAGAGTCAAATATGTGACAGATTTGCTTGTGCCTTCAAAGCTCAGCATTAGAATTTAAGGAAACAAGAGTAGAGGATCATAGAATCATAGAATCACCAGGTTGGAAGAGATCCTCCAGATCATTGAGTCCAACCATTCTTATCAAACACTAAACCATGCCTCTCAGGACCTTGCCCACCCGTGCCTTAAAAACCTCCAGGGAGGGTGAATCAACTACCTCCCTGGGCAGCCCGTTCCAATGCCCGATGACCCTTTCTGTGAAAAACTTCCTCCTAACATCTAGCCTAAATCTCCCATGGCAGAGCTTGAGGCTATTCCCTCTTGTTCTATCACCTGTCACCTGGGAGAAGAGGCCAGCTCCCTCCTCTCTACAACCTCCCTTCAGGTAGTTAAAGAGAACAATGAGGTCTCCTCTCAGCCTCCTCTTCTCAAGGCTAAACAACCCCAGCTCTCTCAACCGTTCCTTACAGGACCTGTTCTCCAGCCCCTTCACCAGCTTTGTTGCTCTTCTCTGGACTAGCTCCAAAGCCTCAACATCCTTCTTGTGGTGAGTGGCCCAGAACTGAACACAATATCCAAGGAGCAGTCTCACCAATGCTGAGTACAGAGGGAGAGTAACTTCCCTGGACCTGCTGGCCATGCCATTTCTGATACAAGCCAAGATGCCATTGGCTTTCTTGACCACCTGGGCACAAGGCTGGCTCATGTTCAGTCAGCTATCGACCAACACTCCCAGGTCCTTCTCCTCCAGGCAGCTTTCTAGACAGACTTCTCCTAGTCTGTAGCTCTGCATAGGGTTGTTGTGCCCCAACTGCAGGACCTGGCATTTGGCCCTGTTAAACCTCATCCCATTGGACTCTGCCTAGTAGTCCAACCTGTTCAGATCCCTTTGCAGAGCCTCCCTACCCTCCAGCAGATCAACACTTCCACGCAGCTTAGTGTCATCTGCAAACTTGCTAAGCGTGTACTCAATGCCTTTATCCAGGTCATTGATGAAGACATTGAACAGGGCTGGAACCAGCACTGAGCCCTGGGGAACACCACTTGTAACTGGCCTCCAGCTGGACTTAACATCATTTACCACCACTCTCTGGGCCCAGCCATCCGACAAGTTTTCCACCCAGGAGAGTGTGTGCCTGTCCGGGCCAGAGGCTGACAATTTCCGTAGTAGAATGCTGTGAGCAACTGTGTCAAGGGCTTTACTGAAGTCCAGGAAGACTTCACAGCCTTTCCCTCATCCAGCTGCCGAGTCACTTTGTCATAGAAGGCGATCAGGTTGGTTTGGCAAGACCTGCTTTTTGTAAACCCATGTTGACTGGGCCTGATCAGCCGGTTCTCTTGCATGTGCACATCAAATGTTTTGGGAACTACTGGCATTGAATCCAGAGTTAGAAAATGAAAGTTCTGAAATTCAAAGACTTACAAAATTCTCCCTGAGATGTATAGGCTGCTTCCTGTTGAGTTCCAAGGAGGGTCACAAAGGTAATCGGAGAGCTGGAGCACCTTTGCTAGGAGGACAGGTAGATAGTGTTGGGGTTGTCCAGCCTGGAAAAGAGAAGACCTTATAGCAGTCCTCCAGTGCCTGAAGAGGACATAAAAGAAAGCTGGGGAGGGCCTTCTACAAGGCCATGCTGTGACAGGATGCAGGGAAATTTGATTAATTTAAATTGGAAGGGGGAAAATGTAGATGAGACATTAAGAAGAAATTCTTCAAAATGAGAATGGTGAAGTACTGGCGCATGTTGCCCGGGGAAGTTGTGGCTGCCTCATCCCTGCAGGTGTTCAAGGCCAGGTTGGATGAGGCCTTGAAAAGCCTGGTCTGGTGGGAGGTGTCACTGCCCATGGCAGGGGAGTTGTAACTGGATGATCTCTAAAGTCCCTTCCAGCTCAAACCATTCTGTGATACTGTACAAGGCAGAAGGAGTTATCAACTTGGCTGATAATGATTGCTCACAGCAAGCTGTTAGGGTTTTGAGTGGCAGGGCCTCCAGCCAGGTGGGCTGAGAACCTCCTCAGTGGTTGAGTTGCTCTCTGCCCTGTTGGAGGTAGAGCTCACAGCATGGGCAATGACTTGGAGTTAGTTATCATTATTGTGATGACAACTGATGGTCTCCAGATCAGTGAGGGATGCAGAGGGCAATGCTGCCTTCCCTGTATTACAGCAATAAATAAATAACAATCAGACAGCTGTGAGAGTTGCAGAACAGTGTAGATGATCAATGCCTGCTCTTGCCTCTTGTTTCTCTCTGCAGGTCCACAGATGTAGAATAATGAAAAGGTCGTAATTCTATCATTCTTTCAGAAGTGAGGCTTTCATCTGTGCCTGGGGAGAAAGCAGCTGTATGTTGTCAGCAGTCCCAAGGCGGAGGCATTTTGTTCAGGGTGAACTTAGATACTGGGAATCCTGGGGGAGTGCACAGTACAATTTTTCTCCTTTGATGCTGCTTCAAGATGAGAGCTCTGTTCTTCCTCCCCCAGCATAGCTCTACTCTGTCATCTCCTGACTCCCTCCTGGTGGGGGTTCATCACTTCTTTATCCCTTTTCCTGGATTTTGTGTCCTTTGAAACCTTGACTGTTGTAGGGACAAGTGAGGCACTGATAACTATGCATGGCTCTTTCTCCTTAATCTTGAGGTTTGTTGGTCTTTTTTGAGGAACCAAAGAAACCAGTTCCTCAAAGCCTGACAGTAAGAAATTTAATTTTTGTAATAGTGAATATGTGCACTGAAAGCACAAAAAGTATATTAAGATGTTAAATGTATGTTCATATATATGTGTAATACATGTGTGCTCATGTGTATTTCATGCTAGCATGAAAGATCTGCATTATCTATCTCTCACTATGTATTTTGAGAGATTTTAACTGATGACTTTATGAATGCTTCTGATGTAATCAGCCTGTTAGAATGGCTCACTAGTCTTCACTGCCATTGCTTATTCAGATTTGTTCCAAACCTTGCATTCATTCCCTACAGTCATCCTTAGGCCTTAGTTTTAGCATAGAATCTTCAGCCTTAATGATGGCATGTGGGTCTGGCTGAAGTCTTCTTTTCCTCCAGAAGACAGATAAACTTCTTTTGTGATGCATCATTTGAATAAGTAGAAATTTGCATCAGGAGGCTAAGAAGTGTTATATCATTTCATTCCAAGGAAGCATGGTACACCCATGGTATACCCATGACCAAGTTACAACTGGAGAAGAACACAAAACAAAGTAGGGTTCAAGTCCTAGTCCTCAAATACATTTAGAACTGTGTTTAGTGTTGCATTAGGAAGCTAAAGATTATGCCCCTGGCCCTGAGTTTGGCAGTTTGATGCAATTTGATTTCTGTCTTTCTTCAGTTCAACAGCTTTCATTTAGTTGAATGGAAGTGGTATGAGCTCATTGAAAAGGCTAAATAAAGCAAACAAAGTATCTTTCTAGACTGGAGTGGTTAGGCAAACAGATCCTATTGGCGTCACGGGATTTTGCAGACCCATGGCTATACATTGGAATGGCTATGTAAGTTTTCTGGTAGGACAGGGAAGTCACTTGATTCTGAGGACATTCAACCCCTGACAGACCTGGAAAGAATGAAGAAAGAAGCCTTTGGAAAGAGCCGAGAATAGTGTTTCGGTTTTCACTTGTTTCAAAGGAATCCTGCTGGAAACAGACCTGCTTTTGTGTAGATTTTTCACTGGCAGAAAATATGATTCATGTTGGGAACACAATCTGTGATTTGAGAATACATGAGTATTTCAGTAATATGTGTGTAGTCAGTGATGAAGGTAGCAGAGTATGTATCAGAGCAAAGACTGTTTTCTGAACTTTTGTGATGAATTTCCCGACTTAGACATTTCTTGATTTTCAAACTGGAATGTTTATTTACAGTACAGATCAGTACTACTAAAGCATCAGAACTTGTGATCCTGTTTAAAAATAGTTGTAGTTATATTAAAAATAAATTGGCATAGATTTGTTTTAATGAAATAAGTAAATAGGATTCTTTTGCTGTCACTGATGGCCTGAAAGTTCAAACTGTACATAGAAACCCTATGAAGTAAGATTTTCTTGGGAGATTTTCTGATATAAATGTTTTCAGCAGAATGCATTTATCAGTTTGATTTTTTTCCTAAACTCTTGATAATGAATATAAGTACACTTCTCATCTCTGCAAATTTGTTTATTATGTAGTGTGTATTCCGTGAAATGTATGTCAAATCAGACTTAACAAGTCATGGGTTAGTTTATGAATTTTCATAAGAACTGCTGTGTATCTATAGTTTAGGCTGAACTTTGAACTAAAGATGTTTGACAATGACTGATTATAATCTTTCACTTGTTTAGTGAAGCCATATATGTAAAAAATCATGTTCCAATCATGTGGAACTAGGTTGGGTTTTTTTTTTAACAGAATTACTTTTGGCTGTAGATCACACAGAAGAAGTTTTAATATTTTTTGGAATTAATTTGTCTGAGCCAGATCTTGAAGTAGGAATAGTTTACAAATCTGTTTACTAGATTTGTATCATGACCTTACAGTGATACAAGACAGAAAGTACCTTCCACTAGTGTCTCTGTAAAAGACATTTTTAGAGAACATTTTTATGGCAGCCTCACAGAATTTGTGAATAGAAGGCAGAAAACTAACTGGCCATTTTCCTTTTTTTCCTTCTGCTATGTAGTGCAACCCAATAACTTTATAATCATTTGCAGTTGCAGATAAAAGGATGTTTGTCCCTGAAAATTAAACTGATTTTTTTTGTATTTTTTTCAAGAACAAAGAAGAGTAATTAAAACCTCTGTAACAGTTATGCGTTACAATAGAAAAAGGTCTTTTATGAAGCACATATACTCAGTAAACAGAGCAAGTAATAAACTAGGCTTGAAAAGAACAGGATACTTAATGAGTTTATGCTTAACTTTTATATATTTTGGTATTCTTTACTGTGTAACTGCCAAAGCCTTTTTTAAAATGCCAGGTTTTGCCAGTGCCTCTTGAACTGGACAGTTTGTACTACATTCCTTTGAAAGCCAAGAAACAGAGAGAATAGAAATGCCTATTTTTTTCAAATACCACACAGAGACAAAACCAAGGTACCAGGTCACTCACACCAGCTGTGGATAATAAACACTATACGGTTTTCTGTCTCTTGCACAGTCCTCTTTGGGAGAGATGCAGCTAAATCCCAATCTGTTGCTGCACAAAGCTCCTTGCTGGGTGAAGCAGTGCTCATGTTAGCACAGAGGCAAGGAGTCCAGGGTAGAGGAGAGGACTTGCTATGCTCTCTGGCAAAAAAAAATAGAGGTGGACTTCACAAGCACATAGTAAGGGGCTGTAGGAAACAGAGACAAGAAGAAGGAAGCAACTTGACAAGAACCATATCACCCCATCAGCAACCTGATCAGATGAGTTTTAGACCTTGCAGATGAGCATTAGGCCTTGCACTGGACTTGAAAGGACTTCTGGTAGAGTAATGAGAACCCTTGGGAGTCCTTCCCAGACATGAGAAGCAGCATATGAAGGAGGCTGGCATCATGATTGACTGCAGAAATAGAGAACAGGCAGGGATATGAAACTGAAAACAAATTAATTATCTAGAGCAGAGGATGGCAGTCATGTCTTTGCAGTTGTATCTACAATGTATATTCCTCTCGCTTGATTGTTGGTCACTGCTGAGACTGGCATTGGCAGTGAGGTAAAGGTCACTCAGACCAACGGGATGTTGATAGCTGCAGCCGTTTGGAATTTGGAGTTTACTAGGTTATGGCATTGTTAAAAGGTCTGGAGTTAAATACTCTCCCTGTGCACTCTGGTGCTTCCTGCTGAAGATTATAAATTTGTACTCCAGTAACCAGACGAGAATTCATCCCCCAGTTCTGCTGATAGATAAGATCAGATGCTTTCAGTACAGGCTATAATTTTAAAACCAGGTCACAAATTAAAGAGATCACAATCAACTTGAAAGTTAGATTTTCTTTCTGACATAGTTTTCCATATTGCTGCAGATAAAAGACAAGATTCTTTCAGTTGCAGCAACAGCTGCACTGTGTTAACATTTTTGTTTTAGCTGTAGCATCTAGATTAATTTCTCTT
Organism: Coccyzus lansbergi; assembly: GCA_033558105.1. Classification (NCBI taxonomy): domain Eukaryota; kingdom Metazoa; phylum Chordata; class Aves; order Cuculiformes; family Coccyzidae; genus Coccyzus; species Coccyzus lansbergi. The sequence continues at coordinate 956,057 of JAUMJK010000124.1, read as the reverse complement.
TGACGTTTTCCTCAGGGTAGTATGTTGGCTTTTATGTGGGTCTTTCATGGTAGTGCAGGAGTGAGTGGCATTCAGGAGCTACTGAAAGTCTTTAAAATCAATTTCAGTTGTTGGCAAATCTAGACTTTAAGTTGTTCTTCTGTAAGAGTCTGTGTATCACAAAAACTGAAACACTGGGCTAATTCTGGTCTCATTTTATCTGAAGATAAGGCAGTGTGTTGCTGAAGAGAAGTGAAATATACCTAATGTGAAGTTAAAGGTAAGATAGGGACCTTTTAGGTGTATTTCCCTACATGTTTATGGCAACGCAGATAACCTCCACTTTCTAGCAAACAAAGTACACTGACTTAGAGTTGAGGAATAACTATTGCTGAGAGGACAATCTTTGAGCTGCCTGGCCTTCTTTGATGGTGATGGGGCAGGATGTAGGGACAAAGAGACAGATGGAGGTGGGAGCCAGGTAGGGGTGCCCATGAAAGAATGGGTTGCCTGGAGCTCTTAGCCTGTCTCTATCTGGTTGTGAAAGAAGACCTGGCAGCCTTTCCCCATTGCTGACCCTGGAGGTGGCACCAGTTGTTACTAGTCAGCCCATTAATTCATGCACAAAGCTGCATTGCTGCAAGCTCCATCTCTGTTATGGTTCATACAATTATACATGAGGAATAACTTGCATGAGTGAGCAGGTGGGTTGTTTTCTTCCTTTGGTAAAAATACAAATAATATAGATGTCACAAACTACTAATAATTATCTTTCAAAGCTGCATATTCACAGTTTGCGAAAGGCTATGCTTAGCTGCCTGTATAGCCTCTGTTACCCCTGAGCTATGTGTGTTAACAGTCTTTAATTAAATGATCATATGCCATCTTGTCCACAGGATTTTGCATCATTTTGTGCACAGGATGGAGTTGCTTTGGGGATGAATAAGAAGTGTGCAGCAAAGGAAGCTTTTGTCTGCTGGAATCAGAATTCATTTCTTTCTGACATCTGAATAAAGATGATTAGTTTCTAACAACCCTCCACATGGGGAAAATTCGGTGTTGTTATTTAGAAAAAAATCATCTCAAGTGGGTATTAGTTTTGTTGTTTTGGGGTTTTTTAAATTTTTTTTTGGGTTTTTTTGTTTTGTTTTGGTTTTTTTAAGAACAATTTAGTTATCAGAGAATAGAAATATATTCTGTCTTTCTGGGTGCCCAAGTTTAGTTTTGACAGTTTTCCCACAGGCACAAACTGATTATGACAAGGCCCTTCAATCCTGGTGCCATTAGACAGGGCACGTTAAGGCCTCCCATCTCTTCCTGGCTCATGAGGAGGCGAAGGAGGCTGGGTGGGATCTCGGTCATGGCAACTGAACAGACAGAGGTCACCATGCTCAGTCAGGCAAGAAAATTGTCTGGTTTTGGGTGGACAGTTGAAGAAGTACAGGTTTCACTTCTGTAGTTTTTCTGTGTCCTAAAGAATATTTGGTTTTTCTAAAAGCACATTTTATGTCACAAAATATCTCCCCTTGGAAAGCTTTCAGTCAATGGTCATGCGTGAGGCAGATGATTCCAGGAAAAGGAAAGAACATCTGATGGACAATTTTTTCTCTGAAGGGCTGGGTTTTGTTGCTGTTTCTGTAGCTAAGCCTGATGGGGTTTGTTAAGATGTTTCAGTTAAACTTGTTGCAGTCACCCGACCTCCTTTGTCTTCCAGGTGCCCAGCTTGAGGCCATTTGCAAAGGCAATACAGATTTATGGCTGTAGAAAAAGCCACCAAGAATACTGAAAATGGGTAACATTCAATATAAAACATGCTAGAAGTCTGGTTGGCAAGTTTTTCAAATTGGGTTTCCACAATTACAGAACTTTTTGTAAACTGAGATTATAAACACTTATTCATGTAAAAGTTGTTGTGGAAACAGTTTAATTCATAAATATACAAAACCACTCAATAATTTAACAATACCTATTACAGAAAAAGTTATAATGAAGTTAGAAGTTGATCTTCAAGAGCAGTCTGAGAAGGATGTGTGGAATTGATGAGAAAATGGTGTAGCTGCTCATTAATTTAAACCAGTCCTGTGGGGGGAGGGAATAGTATTTGATTATATAAATAAATCTATCATTTTGTGCAGAAAGGGAATGCATAGATGATAACTTTCCCAACTTTTATAATGGCTTTTTATGTAGGACAAAGAAACTAAAGGTTGTAACTAGAGTTCCCTCAACCTTCAAAATACAATGAAACAAAATGTAGTGTTCATTACACTGCCTAGTTCTGAAAGACCTGAGAGTTGTGCAGGAACTGTTGAACTGCTCATATTAAAACAGGCTTATTGTGCTGCTCCCATAGTGACTTAGACAGATAGCTGAAGAATGTCAATAAATATCTATTTATAATTTAAGTAACTTACTGTGGCTGAGTCTGTGACCCTTTTAAATAAACTCTACTCCATTAGAAAAAGACTATTTAGCTGAAGCTCAGCATTTTGAGTAATCTCATATTAATTTACTCCTGAAAAATTATGTGCAAAACATCTTCAAATATCTGATTCTCAGTCACAGTCTAATTAAACAGAAGTAGAAATATTAACTTCTGACTTCCTAAACCTGAGCAGGGACAAATCTGGCTTTACTTTGCCACCTCAAATCCTGTATGTGGGTTTTCCTTGAAGTCTTGATGGAAGCAGGAGTTTCAAGTGCTGGTCACAGACTTTTACAAAACATTCTTCAAATACATATGTGCAAGAATTAATTTCTCAGAAAGGTATAGGCATATACTACAGTTTGTTAGAGAAACTAAAATGTCCTGCTATTTTATTATCTGGTCAGAGAGAATGAACTACTTGCAAAGAGTCGAAGCTAAGAAAGGATTTTGTCAATACTTGGCAGATCATTCAAGCAGTGAGTGGTTACTAATACCAGTCTATGGACTGTTTTCTAAAAAAGGTGAACTTCAGAAAAATAAATTACTGTATTAATAAAAAATATTGGCCAAAAATGTCCTGAAAAGTTATAATCATGCAAAGCCTGACATTGTTCTCCCTGTCTTTTAGTAATTTGCCTATTTTCCAGTGCCAATTTTAGAAAAGTTAAGTGCTATTTAACATTTAACTTTTTTATTTATTTTTCTTTTGTGGGAGGATGGTGGTGGTATAAATAAATGCAGATAAGAAGCTCACAGAAATGCGTGAACATGTCAATGGTTTTAAGGGAGAGGGAGGAGGTCTTGGTTTTGTGTACCACAGAATATTTTTCTGATATGAAAACGGAAGGTTGCAGGAAAGACTGGGTAGATCTGAGAGCGGTATGACCCTTTCAGCTGGTGCTCATAATCTACTGTCTGTACAGTAAAAGGCACAAAGCTCAAAGAGCTCACTTGACCATCACTGTACCAGATATCTCCAAGAATTCACACTACCACAGCTGCACTCCAATACCATGCAGATGACAACAGTTATACCATTGTTAGGGGCCTATGAAGCACTCAATAAAACTGCTCCTTCTGTGAATCAAAATCCAAGTAAATCTGTGCCAAGAAAGACAATCAACAGTCAGCTTACTGAGTGGGCCTCAAGTGGTGGTTTGGAACAAGTGAATATATCTTAGTCAACAATATGGTAGAAAACAAGCTGTAAAGATGTGACCCAAAGATAGGTACCTGAAGTAATAGGACTTAAATTGCAGCTAAAAGCTCTCATCTCAGGATGTATCTACAGGCTAGGATTATTAAAGCAACCACTTCAGCAGGTGCTTAACTCTTCTTTTACAAATCTAGCAAGTGCATAACCCTTCTGTTAGAGGTCTTCATTTCTGCCTCTGGGCCTTTGGTTTGGAAGCTGCTCTTTTATACACTGAGGCATTTTCCCTCCCACTGCAAGTGAGTGATGGTTCATGTTATGCCCTCATTTAGGACAGCAGTAACCATACAGCTTATATAAAATGTCCTGTGAACTCCTCAGAACCTCTCCAGTTGAAGCCCCCCCCCACCTTGTTTAATCACACGCGTTATAAGCAAAAGGCAGGTACAGATCCCTCAGGGATGAGGCATAGCACACAGCAGGTAAGAGCTTTGGTGTTAGGTAAAGTGTAGCATTACCATGATGGGAACCTCAGATGACAACACTAATCAAATGGCACCTGACACAGTGGAGCCTGCTTGGGAGTGAAGCCTAAGGGAAAGCACTTACAGGGGTGGTAAAAGCACTTGCACTGATTAACATTTCATACATATGCAATTCCTCATTTCGCTCATTAGTGAAGTAACTGAAGTAATGCAGGTGCTGTTGTCCAGTTCCTGAGATCTGCAACTAGCCTTCATGTTGGTGCTCATGCAGGGGCATGTGCAGGTGAGGCGGTAGTGGTTACTGTAACAGGGAAATAAGACATTCTGATGACTCTACATACATGGATAGGGGAGGTGAACTGTTCTCGGTTGCCATAACAAGCCTCCTCGAACCCTGCAGCACCATAGTATCTCTTTGTGCCATGTACCTCTCCCTGTATAGCTGGTGAGCCATTAGTCTGGGACAGCCTAGCCTTTTCCTGCTGGGAGTTGGATGGCTGGGATTTGTGTTCAGTGAATAACTGTGGCACTTGTGTCTAAGCATTACTATACAGATCGGAAATAGTTGTAGCATTGTACACTGCTTAGGTACTGCAGCAATTTTTCCAAAAGGGTGCCTAATCAGACACGCTCCAAGCCTTTATCTCCTGTGTCTCCTAAATTGCCAGGAGAAAAGGTGGCAGCTGTTCACCCTGCACATCTACATTAGCCTCATGAGTTGCTGTTTGGCTTACTGAGCCATATGTGTATGTGTGGCAGGAGTGGGCTTGACAGGTGTCAACAGGTTGACAGTTGTAGCACTTTTATTTCCAAGATCTAGCTGGGGGAATTGCTTGGAAATGATGGCTGAAAGGGGGAGTAGAAGGGACTTTTACTCTCAACTTTTCATTGATTACAGCTCTGACTAATCATCAGCTATGAATCACTATCATTTGTGGGCACAGGTACACTTTAAGAGTTTGGTATTAGATTTGGAAATGTGGCTTTCTATAATAATGGCAGTAATAGAAATATATTCCTGCAGTGTGATGCTATAACTGGAATGAAAGGTAATTATAAATCTTTTTATTTCAGACCCGATTACTAGGACTGTAGCACAGCGAGTTGGGCCAACATTTCGTCCTGCCACTCTATCAATAGCTTTTACACACAAATTCAAGGCTATTAAGTTGGTGTGTTGTATTGAAAGGAGATAAAACCTTGCATGCTGCTACTATGTAAATTCTGATGAATCATTTCAGCCTACAGGGTTTGTGAACCACCAGCATAGATGAGAAGTGGGCTGAAATGAGGTTTTTGTATAAAACCATAGGAAAATTAGGGATGATAGATCCTTAAAAAAAAAAAAAAAAAAAAAAAGAGGTGGCTCTTACTCATCTGGGTTTAGATGCTCCTTTATTTAGAACAGAAAGCTATCATCACTGATCACTCCATGCCCTGGTGGTCAGGTTCATTTCATTTGCAGTGCTGACTTTTGCTGCTAGTTATTTAAGTGTGCAGTTTGAGTAACTTGCTTCAGTGGAACAGACATTTGGTGAGTTTGGGCTTAATCAAGGTGAGACTTCAGTCTTCAAAGTATCTATTTCTCCTTCCATTTTCATATTTCGTACTCTGTTCAGAACACACAAAACATTGCTGTTTCTTTTGTTATGTGAAGCAATTGCTTGTGATGAATTTATTTCTGAAAGTTTTCTCTTATTTAGGTAGTAAAATATTGATTTTAATTTCTGTGTTCCTGCCAGTTGGCTGCTTTCAGCGAGATTTATTTGTTATTTTTGTACCCAGAGTGCTAGGTGATTCCTGGCCTGGACATGTACATTCTGCTCCCATTTGCTACGCTATGGCTATTCTACCTGCCACAGCAGGAACACATGAACTGGTTCACAGCAGCAGCATAGATGTTGCTTGTATAATGTTTTTGAACATGCATTTAGTATTATTTTTGAATATTTTGATAGTAAAATGAGGTGTAGAGAGTATTAGGCAGAAGGGCATATAATTAAGTTTTGAATCAAAGATGATTTCCACTTCAGCAATTATACTATTTATGCAGGAATTTCAATCTTGGAGTTCTTCCCTTCCCTTCCCTTCCCTTCCCTTCCCTTCCCTTCCCTTCCCTTCCCTTCCCTTCCCTTCCCTTCCCTTCCCTTCCCTTCCCTTCCCTTCCCTTCCCTTCCCTTCCCTTCCCTTCCCTTCCCTTCCCTTCCCTTCCCTTCCCTTCCCTTCCCTTCCCTTCCCTTCCCTTCCCTTCCCTTCCCTTCCCTTCCCTTCCCTTCCCTTCCCTTCCCTTCCCTTCCCTTCCCTTCCCTTCCCTTCCCTTCCCTTCCCTTCCCTTCCCTTCCCTTCCCTTCCCTTCCCTTCCCTTCCCTTCCCTTCCCTTCCCTTCCCTTCCCTTCCCTTCCCTTCCCTTCCCTTCCCTTCCCTTCCCTTCCCTTCCCGCACCTTCCCTTCCCTTCCCTTCCCTTCCCTTCCCTTCCCTTCCCTTCCCTTCCCTTCCCTTCCCTTCCCTTCCCTTCCCTTCCCTTCCCTTCCCTTCCCTTCCCTTCCCTTCCCTTCCCTTCCCTTCCCTTCCCTTCCCTTCCCTTCCCTTCCCTTCCCTTCCCTTCCCTTCCCTTCCCTTCCCTTCCCGCACCTTCCCTTCCCGCACCTTCCCTTCCCGCACCTTCCCTTCCCTTCCCTTCCCGCACCTTCCCTTCCCTTCCCGCACCTTCCCTTCCCTTCCCTTCCCTTCCCTTCCCTTCCCTTCCCTTCCCTTCCCTTCCCTTCCCTTCCCTTCCCTTCCCTTCCCTTCCCTTCCCTTCCCTCACCTTCCCTTCCCTTCCCTTCCCTTCCCTCACCTTCCCTTCCCTTCCCTTCCCTTCCCTTCCCTTCCCTTCCCTTCCCTTCCCTTCCCTTCCCTTCCCTTCCCTTCCCTTCCCTTCCCTTCCCTTCCCTTCCCTTCCCGCACCTTCCCGCACCTTCCCTTCCCTTCCCTTCCCTTCCCTTCCCTTCCCTTCCCTTCCCTTCCCTTCCCTTCCCGCACCTTCCCGCACCTTCCCGCACCTTCCCGCACCTTCCCGCACCTTCCCTTCCCGCACCTTCCCTTATTTCAAGCCAGAGAAATGTGTCTGTGTGACGGCCTCTGAAAGATGAAACAGTGACATCCAGCGGCCACTTTGACAAAAATGATATCGTGTCATAAAAGCAGTGAGACGATGTGCCAGGGAGAGCAAACAGCCTGACGTTTGCAGACCATGCCTAGGGCATTGTGGTAGCAGCTGAGTCTGGAGTCAGAGCACTCAAAGCAAAGTGCAGCTTCAACTGAGGCTGAGTCTCACCCTTGGCTTGGGAAGACAGGTGCCAAAGGAAATAAGGTTGAAATACTGTGTTTCCTTGCCATGCATGTTTTCCCATGTTCCTCCACCCCACTTTCGAGTGCTTCTGACTTTCAGGATAAATAACTTCAGATACAGGTAGACATAACCGAAGCATCCTTTTCAGATTGGGAAGTTACCTGAATTCATAGATGGCAGTACTTAATGCCCTGTGTTACCAAAAACTGCGATCTTAAGATATTTTTGGAATGGTATAGAGGTTCTGATTGTTTTGAACTAAGCTGGCAGGTCAGCTAGCTATGCCCTTAATGTCACTTTCTAGCTATGCCCTTAATGTCACTTTATGAGGCACAGTGATCTACTCCAAATCTTTAAAGGAAGGGAGCCTCATAGACATAGGGTTGTAGAAACAAAGATATTCATGGCACCACGTAAGCCCAGCCTTCCCCAGGTCAAATGTTTAATTAGTTTCTATACATATCTAAGCACCCAGAACTAAGTTCTCAGTAAATATGATTTTTCAGTATCTGCATCATCTTAAGATTTGTTTGGATCTATAAATTAGCAGTTTATCTGCTTCATTTTATCTGCAGGACACAAATATGTGCATTTTCTTGGAGAGAAGGGGAAGAAATTATGGCTTTAAAGATAATGCCTTCATAAGCTTGTCATGCAGATGGGACAGTTAGAGATCAGCTTTGCTCTCCAGTGATTACTTGATATGAACACTCCAATGTGCCACTAACATCTCTTCTGTATGTTGCTTAAGTATACCAGGATCTGCACTTTATTTTACTTATTTCTACATGATTTTACTACAGGATTTGTAAACCTAAAGCACTCAGGACTTGCAATCCCAGCCTTGATCTTCATCTTGAACTGCAATGTATTGGACATACCTAGAGTAGACCTATATGTTATAGCACATGTACTAGGACCGTTCCACCACACCTCAGATAGGAAAGGACACAAAAGAATGGGGATAAAGATAACTCTCTGTCTCCCAGTCTTGCTTCAGCAAGCTGGTGATAAACCATCCATCCCTTTCTTCCTCCCTCTTTTAACTGTACCATTTTCTCCCAGGATATCCATCCATCCATCCATCCATCCATCCATCCATCCATCCATCCATCCATCCATCCATCCACCCACTAAGGAGGTAGCTTACACCCATTCCTGATGCTGGTGCAGGTAACTGAAGTATGCATTACACAGCTATTGTGAGGGCTACTCATCTTATGCTAAGGCTAGGATGCCAGTCTGAAACTGCAGAGTTGCTGCAAGGCTCTGTTTCCTCCGTCATCTTGAATAAAATGTAGACAGTTAAAATTTCTATTATCATCAGTGGTCAATGAGTAGGATCAGCTACTGTTAAAGAGGATTTGTTTCCCCATACACGTCCACAAAACCTTATTGCCTGAAAACACCCAGGCATTTTAGAAGACATTCTGCCTGGGCTAAGGTAGGCTTAGCTTATTATCTAGACTTATTGAGAAATCTGGTAAGTATATAAAAATTTCAGATAAATGTTTGAAGGATTGCAGTGGTAATAATATAGGCCCTAGCTATGCCTCTGCACAGTGTGGAAAGGAATGTCCCTGCATTGCTGTGTCCTTCCAATAGTGCCTGCTGCTCCTCTCTGATACAACTGAACTGTGGAGGAAATGAAGAAACTCTGGTTAGCAAGCCAAAACAACTCAGGGAGAAAATTATCTCCTGGGGAACTGGGAACCAGGTCATGTTTTCTAATCTTTGGCCCGTTCTTGCAACAGGGTAGATACTCACCATTCCTCAGATCAGACTGGAGGAAAAAGACAGAATGTCCTTTTAGATATTGATCTAAAACCACTCAGTGGCTCCCCTGATTTGGCAACTATTTATTCCATAGTAAGCACATTGTTTAAATTGTTTGTCTAAGTTATGATTCTCTGAGGAGCATGCTATATTATTAGAAAAATTAGCATGGTAGAAATGGGTTCATCATAAACTAACTCTATTGCTAGTTGCAGAGCTATGGTATAGTTCCACAAGCATCCACTCTAGAAAAAGGTGGAATCTAGCCATATAGCATAAGAGCGGTGTGAATTTTAGAGTTCTTCATTCATAGTTTAGTTTAGGCTGACTAACTTTCCCCATTCCTCACCTGCACAAACTTTACATGCTCCCTCTCCTCCCCAAATTACAGTGCAGTTACTGCAGTTCACCAGCTGTGAGCCAGAATTCACATTTGTGACTAATAGATATAATAGATAATATGGCATTTTTGAAGAGAGGAATTCTTCAATCAGATTTATTATTTTTACTGATATTTCCAGAAGACTGATACTTTTTGCTAAAGGTGTAATTTTAGTTTCAAGATTTTCATTAGTGAATAGTGAAATGCTACATTAGTGGTTGAATTTTTTGTCATCTTTCAAACAGAGAGAAATAAAAGATTATGTGATAACATTTTCAGTAACATCCTTTGAAACTTGATATGTTAGTTTCCAAGACTGTTAAGAAACTGCTCATCTTGTACACTGAACAGAAACCACTGCAATATTCTGTAAAATAATTCTGTAACCCCCACAGTCTGATTGAGTGTTGTGTGTATGTCTGTCTAACATTAGCCACATGTTTAATTGTAAAAAAACTGTAAAAAACTGTAAAAACTTAAGTTTAGAAGGTGATGGGAGCGTTATTAATCTCTTCAACCATCTGTAAAGTTGTTGAACTTCTTATTTTGAAATCCAGACTAAGAAAGGCAGTTCTCATAGCTGTTTGTTTATCCCAACTATAGTTCTCTACAATAGGAGCCTGTATCACCTGCAGTGGGCTATCTGTAGCTGTTCATTGGCTACTATAGTTATTTCACATAAACACACTACAGTAACCTTCTCTCCCAAAAGTATAATCCAAATATACAAGATTTATGCCTGCAATCCATTACTTGAAAGTTTCAAAATAATGAAATTCCCTGGTCTTATCAGTTTCCAGAAATATAAGCAGAGCAATATTCAAGTTTGACATGCAAAGATAGTGAGAGTTGCCATAACTGTAAGTTCATGTTGTATTCAGTTACGAGGATAATCAATCAGGGTTGAATGCTGTGGTCAACATTAAATGTAATTCTTCGCTGTTATGTGTTCATGAAATTAAAAGAGACTAAGTTGTTGCCCTAAAGGCTAAAAGGCTGCAGTTCATGGGAATGATGTTGCTTTTTCCCAGCACTTCTGAGATACCTGAGATAGCTGAATTTAGGTGAAATTTGCTACTGTGAAAAATCCCAGGGAGACCAGAGACATAGGTTACAAGTGTCTGGGACAGGTTTGGTGTTTTTTGTTTTTGGTTGGTTGGTTGGTTGGGTTTTTTTCCCCCTGAAGCTTCAAAGCTCAAAAATTCTCCACTGAACGACAATCACTGAGAAGGGTTTAGAAAAAATCTTATTCAGTAATTTAGCATTTCACAGAATCATAGAATCACTAGATTACAAAAGACCTCCGGGTTCATTAAGTCCAACCATTCCTATCAACCACTAAACCATGCCCCACAGCACCTCATCCAACTGTCTTTTAAACACTTCCAGGGATGGTGACTCAATCACCTCCCTGTGCAGCCTGTTCCAATGCCCAGTGAAAATTTTTTTTCTGGTGTCCAGCCTAAACCTCCCCTGGTAGAGCTTGACGCCATTCCCCCTTGTCGTGTGACCTGTTACTTGGGAGAAGAGGCCAGCACCCTCCTCTCCAGAGGTAGTTGTAGAAAGCCATAAGGTCTCCCCTCAGCCTCCTCTTCTCAAGGCTAAACAACCCCAGCTCTCTCAGCCATTCCTCATAAGACTTGTTCTCCAGCCCCTTCATCAGCTTCTTTGCTCCTCTCTGGACTTGCTCCAGAGCCTCAACATCCTTCTTGTGGCGAGGGGCCCAGAACTGAACACAGGATTCAAGGAGCAGTCTCACCAGTGCCAGTACTGGAGCAGAATAACCTCCCTGGACCTGCTGGTCACACCATTCCTGATACAAGCCAAGATGCCATTGGCTTTCTTGGCCACCTGGGCACACTGCTGGCTCATGTTCAGTCAGCTATCGACCAGCACTCCCAGGTCCTTCTCCTCCAATGCAGCTTTCTAGACAGACTTCTCCTAGTCTGTAGCTCTGCATAGGGTTGTTGTGCCCCAAGTGCAGGACCCGGCATTTGGCCTTGTTAAATCTCATCCCATTGGTCTCTGCCCAGTGGTCCAGCCTGTTCAGATCCCTTTGCAGAGCCTCCCTACCCTCCAGCAGATCAACACTTCCACGCAGCTTAGTGTGATCTGCAAACTTGCTAAGGGTGTACTCAATGCCTTTATCCAGGTCATTGATGAAGACATTGAATAGGACTGGACCCAACACTGAACCCTGGGGAACACCACTTGTGACCTTTCCTTGTCAGAAATCTGAAATAAAGAGCAGCTCTCTGAAACATTCCTCTCCTGAAGTGTGACTGAACTATTCTGTACAGAGCTGTTTTGACTATTGTGATACCTTTCTAATTGAGATATTTGTTTCCTGTGTTTCTTTTCCATTTAGCTAAAAGATGTTATTATGTCAGCAAAGGTTTATTTGTGGAGGTTTCTTCAGCAACAAGATTCCGCAATGCCATCCATGTGGGGAGACTACCAAACAAAGGAGCAGAAGAAACATACTTTTCCAGTCTATGTAGAAGAAATTCAGAGAAGATATACAATCATTGCTTCTGTTTCCCACCTTGCTGAAATGGTAGGTACAAAGGAACTTTTCTTTCCTTTCAAATAAACACACTGAGAAATATTCCTGTCTTGATTTAAACTTAGATCTGATATTAGCCATAATAAAGGACATCTGAATGAAACCTTTGGTTTTCTTTAAAGGTGTAAAGTTAGAACTAGAGCAATAAGAAATCTCAGTGAAAAGCACCTGCCATTATATTGTAGCTTTATTGCTTTGAAAGCAAATGACTGTAAATAAATGCTCGGGTAAGAATAGGTGTTCCGAACTACATCTCTTTTTTTTTTTTTATTGCAAAACAATTGTTACAGAAATTTCAGAAAGTTCTACTGTAGTAATTGCCAACTTCTGCTTTTATTACATATCTAAACACAGTCTAAAAGTGCATTGTGAATCCAGTAGACCTTTGGAAAGGACAATTTACCTTAGTGATACACATTTAGACAAATCATACTTGAAAAGCTTCATATTAGTAGGAATTTGTTTAAAATGACATTTTAATATTTTTTCTCCCTTTATAAATGATTGTTATACACTTACAAATGGTAGCCCAAATAATAAATGAATAGCTATTAGTATAGTATATTGCAAACACTGTTCCAGACAGCAGTAGCAGCATAAAGACTCTCCTCATGTACAACAACTGCAGTGGTGGAAGTAGGATATAAATTTAATACAATTTACTCATGTGCAGTCATAAAATTGTATTTCATAGCCAATTCCCACTTCCGTCCCTTCCCCCTCCCTACCAAATACTAAAATAAACAAGAGTTATCACTTCCCTGCAGCAGAAACAGCAGCAATTTCATAATCAAACATATTTTTCCTAATAGCTTTTTGAAATAAGTACTGTGTGGCTCTACAAGAGATCTGAAAGCATACAGCAAAAAATTAAAAGATCAGAGACTGTTTCAGAACCAGCTTGGCTCAATGGCTCAGTCATTAGACTTCCCACTTGATGATGATTTAGCATAATATCTGTGCCATGACTCAAAGTAATACAGAGTTAGAAATACAGAACAAATTCATCCTCTGACAAAAGTTAGAGGACTCCGTTGATATCAATGGAGTTTCTGGAGTTTTGCACAAGCATCAGTAAGACTGTAATTGTACTCAATCTTAGAGATGACTGTATGACCTGTAGTGTTCACCCTTGATTGGATATAAAGCAGGAAAATGCTCACTGGGGTGCAGAAAATCAGTCCCTCCACATTCAGCACTACTACTTTAATGCCAGTGAATGCTATCCAGAGAAATGAAGGGTTTAACTATGTAAGTGGACACCACAATGGTTTATTTCTGCCCATTTTGGACTGTGTTGTTACTTGAAGTGGAGGAGGGAAAAGTCACATTAGGAAGTTTTCCCATTCCTTTTGAAGAAAGTTATCTATACCTGGTATCTTTTAACAGAACTGAAAATGCGGTCTTTGTTGAAATATTTGTGCATATTTGCACAAAAATGCAAATATACTATTAATTTTTAAGTAGGGGAGAGCTATCACAACTGCTTAAGTATTCCTAGCAGGAAATCCAGGAATGACCAACTCACATTTTCTCTTCTGGTGATTATCAGTTATGGAACCTGAGCAACATAACAAGACATTTATTCTTGTTTTGAAAATTTGCACCATGAGTTTACAGAGATTTTTTTTTCATTGGCTTGCTCTAAGCCAGTATCTTTGATAACTTCTGCTCTCAGGACAAGATTCTTGTTTGCTCTAACTGCAGTCATTGGACTAAGGCTGTGTGCTGCTACCAGCACTTTTTTTGAGCAGTTATTTGTGTAGCTGCATTTTCCATGTGCTGAAAATTTGTAATAAACAAATCATTTTCTTCTCATACAAAAAATATACCTAACTAAGATATTTATCCCCTGACAAAAGGCTATCCATTCCACAAAAGGTACAAATCAGCTTTTTTTATTTTTTTTATTTTTTTTACCCAAAAGATCTATAAATGGAAAATGAAGAAGAAGCAATCTGTATCTGGAACCCAGCGGGATTTCCTTATGTGGATGAATGGATGTTTTGGTTTTTCATTGTATTTTCATATTATCCCCTCACTGCCATTTGTTAACTGGCACTTGTGCTAAGAACAATAATATAGCACCTTATCTCTTCCAAAAAAAGAGAGCCAAATGTCTGAGCACTGCTGTATGTTCGCATTTTATGTTGAATATTTCAATTTAATAAAATACAATTGTCATTTAAAAATAATAAAAAAATCACTTTGCTGAAGATCAAACATAATGGAAATAATGTAAACATCCAAAAGCTTGAATTCATTCCTAACTGGATTCATCTTTACAGACAGGCAATAGCAAAATGTTAAGTCTCATAGTAGTCCAAAGAAACTTGTGGAACGATGCATGCATTTTCATTGACACAAAAAAAGACTGGACTGTAAGGAAGAGAAACTACTTCAGTCATATCACACTGTTATTGTGAAAGAATAATGTGCTATAATTCAATACATAGGACAAGTGTATACCCCAACTGTAGAATAGCATCACTTAAACTGGAAACAACAGAATGGATTACTATAGGAAAATATTTATAAAATACTGTACACCGCTTCTGCAGGCGGCCAGCATATGTAAACAAACAGCTATATTCAGTTGAGTTTCAAAATATTATTGAAGTTCATTCACCTTATAATCTTTTGCATAACATGCCAATTCATCTTTCACACTATCACAGCCTGTCACAGCCCGCAGTGGTTCTTTAGAGGTTTATACATCAGCTCATAGAGACATGTAAGTGGAGCTATACAGGGCAATGTGTGAAACATACCAAACTCACACTGTGACCAGAAATGCATATTCCATATGTAAGCTAATAATTGGATAGTAGAACTTAATGATTGATGCAACATGTGCTATTTTATTGAATGTTACAGATTTACAAACAAGACCTTATAATGTGATATTAAAACTGTCCTGTAACGTTCACTAATATTACCACATGTCACAACTATACTGGTTTATATATGGGAGATATGTATATATCTGTGTGTATATATCTATTTCATAAGCTATCCTTTGATACAGAATATGTCATATGGCACATGCTATAGCTACATGATGATGGATAAGGTATATACTTTCACTAAATGGTCATAACAATATCTGGAGTGGGAAATCTTGTCCCATTGCAAGGAATGCGTGTTTTATCATCATATTCAAAAAAGAGCAGTTTGATGTAACATATAAAAAACAAGTGAAGACAAAATAATCTAACATCCATCATAATATATTCTATAGACACTACATTGGAGATTAAATCGGAAACATTCAGGAAAAATAGTGTTATGACATCTTGCAATCACATCTCTAACATTTGAATTTACATTTTATATATAATGGCAATTTTAAGAGGTAAATAAAGTGTTCTGATTCATTTTACCTGGAATGTGTGCTCCAGATCAATAAAGTGCTGTATTCTAAACATTTATACAGCTTTTGAGTTTGGCAAATTCCTTTACCCTGACAAACTAAGCAATGAAGTCTACCCCAGAGGAGAGCCCTATGCCTTTAACTAATTCACTAAGCGTTGTTGAGGAATTTTTAAAGAATCTGAAATTCCTCTATAGTAGGGCAGTAATATGGTGAAGGTGGAAGAGTCCATGAACACTTTTAGCAGACATTCATAAATTAACAAAGAAAATAAATTGAGAATATCCCCCTCTACTCACCAAGGATAGATAGATTTGGAGAAGCCTTAGGAAAAGGCTGCTAACAAAAGTTGGCACATTAGAAGCAGACTGTTAAACACAAGTTCCTTTGCCTCTGGGCATTTTGCTATGGTTCAACAATCGGCCTGTCACAAGCATGCTTCATAATGCATAGAAAGGTTTCTGACCTTTCTAGGTGTTGCCATGTGACCATAATGTTGCACATGGATTGCAAGGCAATTGCATAAACACGGTGTCTTGGTGGAGTTTAGCTCACCAGCTTAGCCTGATCAAACAGAAGAAAGCAAGGAATACGTTGGTGCAGGAAGTATGAAACACATTGTGCTTTAAGTCCCCATGCAGCATTTCTTTATTTCCTGAACTTTCCAACGCAGTTACTCAGTACATGTCTCCACTTTCTCTACCTCTTCTTGAGGCTGATGATTACTCTTACGTCTGGGTTTGTTGGCCTTCACATTTATTCTAATATGGTGCTCAGCTTCCCAGGGGGAGATTCCAGTGAGAAAATGTCAGCTTGCATTTTCAAAGCTGCCTTAGAGATTTGGAAGATAATTCCCATTTAAATAATGGGAAAGATGTACCCCACACACACGTGTTCATTTTTATTAAGAAAAAAAAGAGCTGGTTCTACAGAGATGTTGGTCATTGTAGAGATATTTTAATTTTTAATAGTACTAGCTTCAACTCTTTACAAGCTTTAAGGTTGTGCCTTCATAAAGGATGTGAAATTTTGATCCAGTTGCAGTTTATACTTCTCTAATCTTCCATGTACCATTTCACCTGTGACCGTTGTGATATCTTCTCACGAGAAGTTTGAAAATCTGGTTGACATTGTGAATCCCTGGAATGTGGGTGGGGTCAGTGAAGTTACAACTATCTCCAGCCAAAACCCATAACTGCACTGCCCTTCAGATATACTTTCGCCTACTAAAATGCACAGTTCATGATACGCTGCTGAACAGTGGAAGCTTAGTCGCAACTAATTGCTTTTGCTTTTTACAGACACCTGCAATTTCACTTTAGTTCTTTAACTTACCTTAAAAACATATATATTTTTTACTGTTTTCCAGTCTTCTGCCAAGAATATTTTTCCTTAAGGAACTTCAGTGTAATTACATTTATATGGATTCAGACTGCTCAGTACTGTCTTGTATACTTTGAAATGTTCAGATACAACCATGTCCTCATGAAAAAAAACCCTAACCAAAAAAGTGTATGTTTTCAGGTGAGAGAACAACATGAAAAATTGGTAGGTTAAGTGGAACAGTAAGATCAACCTGGTATCAGCCTGGTGTATAAACCTACCAAATTCACTAGACATAACTAAGTGGAGCAGTGAGAACCTGACAATATTACTGTGCTCTCCTCAGATCACCCTATTCTTTTTGTTCCATCACATCCTTTGATTTAGTGAGACAACATATTGATGACAAATGTGGTAAAAAAATAAATATATACTATTCCGCTTAATTACATTCATCCTGAGCTTGCTCAGCTGTGCTAGAATCTAGAATATGTGTTTTATACAGGAAATCACATGATATTTTAACATAAATTCTTCCTTCATTTACGTTGCAGTACAAAAGGCATTTCCCTTTCTGCTTTTGAAAATACAAACTTTTGTGGCACTAGAAGTTGATACAAAAAGAGACAAGCGAATATTATAGTTGTTGTCTTGACTGTTATCTTGTTTGTCTTTCTTCATTTCCACAAGTTTGGGATGCAAAGGATTTGGGAGACTAGGTTTGTTTGCTGCCAGTTCCTACGGAAATAATAAACGCTTTTCATCAGTCATCACAACAGTGAAACAGATGAAAAAGTCATGATTGAAGATCAGCACATTTAATTTGTACATCTCTTTTTGCCAGTGAATTCCTGTATCCTAAAAACTTTAATAATGATCAAAGATCTTAGGATGTCATCTAATAAAAGGCAGTTTTCTCAACCTATAAATTTACTTCTCATGACTTCATAAAGGGGGTTTGTTTTTCCTGTTGTTACAGAAGTCTTTGTTAAACTTTCTTCCCTCCCTTTTTCCTTAAGTGCAAATGTCAACTGGGTGAAGATGTGGTAACAGAGTGGGCAATGCTGAGATTGACAATGTGCTTCCTTGACTGGAGGATAATGCCAACTGGAGTTGACATGGAGTCACATGAGGGTGTTTTTTTTTTTAAATTCTGCTAAGAAAAATGGACTGCACTGGAGAGCAGATGACCCTTAGACTGCCAGTGAGCTCTGTCTAGGTCTAGCTGTGCTTGCTTTCAAAGCTGCGAAAGGCTCCTGTTCTTGACAGTCTCCTCATGGACAGGTTGTCCCCTCTGTTCTCTGGCCTTGAGGACTTACTCCTCTGGAAAGGGTTTCGCAGACCTGCTGTATTTCGCTGTCTGTCAAGTTTGTCACTGATAGAGTAGCTCTTCTTTGTGTGCTGTGCATACAACATGTTGGATTCCTCTGCTGAGTAGCTGTTGGCCCGCTCTATCTTTGGAATTGGGATGCTATTGGTCAGAGTTCTTGTGGCATTGCTGTCTTGAGGAGACAAGGGGATCCCCTTCTTGTCTTTGGCCTCAGTATCCTCATGATCAGAGCTTGGGTGGCTTAGTTCAGCTTCTCTCTCTGGGTGGCAGCATCCCAAGTCCTCTACTTTTCCCCCAAGACTTCCAGGGAAACTGGCTCTCTCTGCGATTGCCTGGGGAGCGCTCACACACCTTGTATCTATGCAGTCCGTAATACTTGTGTATTCTGCTGTTTTGACTGGGATGCCAAGACTACTGAAGTAGCTTCGAGATGGAGAGAACATGAAACTGTGAGATTTCACAATTGGTGTTTCCTCCAGAATAAATGGAGTTGTAGCCAAATAGCGACTGCTTTTAGATCTCTCTAAAGTGTGATACAAGGGAGGGTCTGAATCCCAGGGGATTTGGCAATCTGTAATTTGTGAATAGTCTGAAGAAAATGCTCTTGTTTCTATTCCAGAGGATTCCTCACAATCAAGACTCCTGCCAGAAATTTTTTCGCCAGGTGTACTGCTAATGTACGCACTGTTAGCTAAAATGGAAGAGGTTATGTGAGCCTGCAGAGCTGCATCTCCAGTACCAAGAATATTTATGGAGCTGTCAAGAGGCTCTGTGTCAGAATGCATCTCATCCATGGCAGAGACATAGATATCTATACAAGATGAAGGCCTTCTGGAGTCTGGGGCAATTGACAAAGTGCTTGTAGGAGCTAAGGGAACCTTTCCTTCTTTTGCTATTGAGTGGGAACTGATAGCACGATGTAGGCTTGGAGATCTTTCCTTAAAAATACTTTCAAACTTTTCCAACCCACACTTGTCCTTCACATTTGTTGCATAGAAAGAGTGGCTTCGCATGCGGGGCATGATCGTAGGAGATGTTGGGGACATGGACTCCTCTCCTGTGGGATCTATGTTCTCTTGAAGCCTGTAAGTATTTCCTTCCTGGCTATTGAAGCTACTCTGCCTCAAAATGTAGGCTGCATCAGTACAGTCGGATGAGGTCCTGGATCGTATCTTGGTTGTCTCACCTCTCTCTATGCCAGTCAGTTTTTCTAATGCAGTCACCATTTGTCCCATCATATCTTCCAGTTGAGCAAGCCTGATGTCAACAGTCTGCAGAGAGGCCTTCATGCAGTGCTCTCGCTCATTTACTTCTTCCAGTCGCATGGCCATGTTCTCTACCCTTAATAAAGGGAAGAATTAAACAGGTTAATTTCTGCAAAGCAGTTATGTTCAGATAATAGGTCGCCAAAACAGATGAGAACAAATATGTCTTCAAATCCAACCACTGCCACCTCATCTGCTTTAAAAAACTTCTGAAAGTGGTTCAGTAAACAAACATTACTCGCTCAAGAAACTGCTCCAGTGGGTTAAACCAGGGGTGTCTGCTGTATAACACAGATAGGGGTTTGAGTGTGTTTTATTGCAGATATATTACTATGATTTGCTTCCTCTCTAATGCTAAAACTTCTGCTTACAAATGAATAACACCCAGAGCAGACACCACACGATGTTGCTCCCTGTTGTGCCCGATGTGATCACTGCAGCTAACTGTAGAACTAAATAAAATAATCAAAATGGGCAATATACCATGGAAGTGGGTAACAGAACATTTTTTTCTGTGTTCACCTGAGACTTAAAGGAGAATTTGTTCTCTAATTAATTTTTAGCTCAGATACACAGAAAAAAAAGTATCAGCTGTTGCATTGAAGGTAGTTTATATCAAGTCAAGTATGCATGAAAACTGCAAGGAGGAGAATGCTGATCAAACCAAATACAGCCTGCAGAGGTGCACACACCCTAATATTGCTCCATTACTGTGATTGTGCCTTGGATAGTCTGCATTAATAGTTTAGGGATTTAAATGATAGATCTAGAAGTTATTTATTAGCTACCTATTGTAATATATAAATAAGAATTTAAAAACTTAATATGTAATAATTGACTATCTGTTCCTAATTTAAACTTCAGTATATAAAGTTTGCACTACTGATCTGTCTCATTACAAAATGTTTTTGACATTCAAGTAAATTGTGTATCCATTTGTGCCTATGGTTTTCAATCATTTCAATTTTCTGGCTTCTAAAATGCTTCTACTGAAGGATTTATATGGAGTCCTCTGATTTTAGACAATGAAATTGCTTTTAGCACAGATGGAATTTCTTCGCATAGTTATTTTCTCTGGTTGTAGTTCCTAGGGTAGACCAGGGACTTCCACTATCTATCAAAGAAGTATTAAAACCAACACCTCTATATAGTTATCTTTGTCTGTTTTTTTAAGGTTAAAATTTGGAGTTTCTCTGTTACTGTAGACACTGGAAAATAACCAGAAAAGCAACAAATACAAAATGGATTCCCTTGTTTTCTCTTCACAAGTCTCTCACTCTTTACCTGTTAATGCAATTCATACTCTAATGTTAAAAGATGCCCTGTAAATCACAGTCAGGTTTCTGGTGAGATAAATTACATCTTCTACTACTGACAGTAGAATTTCCAGCAGGATGAATGACTTGGAACTGACGACACCACTCTTACTTGCCCAGAAGCAAACAAGATTTCAGCAAAGAATAAATACTGGGCAGCATTAATGCTATATTAATTAATGTACAGCTGGTGAAACACTGAGGTCTGACTATCTCATGGTGATGAGCAACAGCACCCTGCCCACACAAGTGAGGAGAGGGAGGAGTGTGACACCACTCCCTACAGCAAGTCTCACATTTCTGTGAAACACAGGCTTTTTCTGTTGAAGATCATGAGTTTTGAAAGCACAAGCACATCAAAACAAAGAAGAGGCAGTAACTGTATTGCTGTCATCAGACCTCAAGTATGAATGATCAAGTTATCACTGCTATGAGATGAACTGGTAGTTTCAAAGAATTTTATTATATTCACCTTCTTATTTAGGCACCAGTCTACCTCTAGTTCTATGAACGTTTCCAACAAAACTGAGTAATGTAATTGCAAGGAAAAGATATTATTACATAGTGAGAGGGCATTTTATATAGGTTTAATTTTCATATATGTTATTAGTTATCCGAACTGTTATTTTATAAAAAACAATTATACTTTTGAAATATTTATCAATTAATTATTAAGCGCCTCATCACACACTGATTCATGAACAACTGCTCTAAGATGATGGACAGATATAACATAATTTTAGGGGTGTCAGACATATGGAACAATTTGAGAAGCCTCCTGCATTTTACTTGAGAATTCTCAAATTACAGCTAATTAAAAACGTTCTGTTAAACTAATAGGATAGTCTTGTTTGTTAGATTGATTTTTGCTTGGATTGAGAAATGTACACAAGTGAAATAATTTTTAATGCACACGTAACCTACTGAATTATTGTGCTCAGTTATGCATTTGTATCTGGAATATCAGTAGAACTGTCCATCATGATACAAGTTTTGTATCCTGTGCTCATGTGAGGGCCATACAATGCTACTGAACTGAACTAAAGTATCCCTAGAAGAACCTAGAGTTGTATCTTGCGGCTACACATTCATGTTCGTCCTGCCTTCCGTGAACCGGGTCTACTAGCTACTGCCAGAGGCACAGAATGTAAGACTGGTGGTACTGTTGGCCAAGATGAAGAGAGACTTTTGAGATATATGGTTGCTACAGAAGTTATCACAGACATGATTGTGTTGAGTGTTGAGAAATTTATGTAGAACAATTCAACTAGATAAGGATAGTGCCATCTGGGTACGACAGTGTCCAAATACAGGATATCTTCTAGACAAATACAGTCATAATCTGTCCTTAAATGTTTTAATAAGTGACATTTTCTATTCTTCCTGTATTGTTGGATGATCTTGCATTCAGTGAATAGACAGATAGACCAGTATTTCCTTCAGGAACAGTTTTGAATTAAAACACTGTTTCAAAATAAGAATGCCCAAGTTTTACTCTGCATTTTTTCCCCCCATGAATTGGAACTGTATAAGCTTTTTGGTAAATCTTATAATACCCGTACATGATGTAAGAGTCGGTCAAAGGATCGATTTCTGTCTCAACATTTCTCCTTATTTTTAGGCCTCTTTAGGCCTCTGAACTTGACTGTATAAAACAGAAACACAGCTCTCAGAAAACCGGTCTCAGAAACTCAACCAGAACTGGTACAGAACGAATGCTTTGTACCTAACTACCTGTACCTGCTCCCTTATCTCGAAAATGTTTTGTACCTGTCTTCAAGCCTCCTTGCTCCTGACCATTGCGAAAGACCCATGAAGCAAGGAGGAAAAGACAGGGAGATTAATGACCACAGGCCCACAGTCAGCAGAGCATGCGCACAAGGTGATGATGACTACTGGCCTTCATCGGGAGACCCCCAGATCGACCACCGCCGCCAGAAGGAGCACGTGCGCAAGGGGAGGAGACTCACAGACACTCCTCTCTTGGCATGTGGGGCCTGCTAGGTGGAGACTACCACATTCCCATGGGAAAGGCAGGTTACAGGTGCATAGACTGGCATAAAAGACAGCTCCACAAGAGCTGAAAGGAGAGGGGTAACAAGAAGACCAAGACAGAAGACCCCCTCCACCGTGGGATCACCTCCAAGAAAGACTGAAACAACGGAACACCTTTCTGCACCGGGACTCCCAGAGACTCTGGACACCTGTGGACCCGTGGCGGTAGCTATGAACCTCATCTCCTTGTCTCTCTCCTTCATATCTCTTTCCTTGTTCTCTCTCTTTTTCTATCATAAGTTGTTTTATGGACATTATTAATAAAGTGCCTGTCGAGATTGAAATTTGACTCCCTTGACTCTCTCTCTCTCTCTCTCTCTTTGAGTTATTATTTTGCAACTCTGAAATCAGAAATGAAACGAACCATCACGAGTCTGCTTACGAGCGGACCGTGACACATGATGCCTCCCCTGCACCTGGGCTTGTCCTTACAGCAAAATGTATCTGACACATGAGAAGGTGGCAAGCCATCCTGATAGATGGGAATGAGAACAGAAAAAGAGGAAGCTACATGTAAAATGTTCATCAAGAATCTTCTGCTGAAGCTCAGAAATCTGTTAACACTGAAACAAACACAGACTATCTGAGGACATTATTCAGTAACCAGGAAAAAAACCTCAAAAGTCAGAACTGGGAATGTGGCAAAGATTTACTGTTACCCATGATGAGCCTTTTTAACTATGGTTTGGGAGATGATGGTTTTTGCTGGCATTCATTTTCATTATATTTAATCACTGCATATCACTTCATCAATAATTTAATTAAAGTAAAGATTTAATGGAAGTAAGGCACCTTTTTCAGAAACAGATCTCTTAATTGTATGCCAGAATTAGGTTCACAAGTCTCTTTGTGGACCCAAGTCCATTTTTAAGACATCTGCCACACAGACTATAGGCACTAAAAGTCACTTACTTACAGGGATACCCACCCTGCTTGTTATAGGTTACTGTAGAACGGTTTTATTTAAATAAAACATGGATATTAGTTCCCAAGCCTGTCATAGGCTACTGGTGCTTTGCCGGACATCTTTTGGTAAAGCATTGCTAGTGCAAATGTTCAGCCATTTTTTATCCAGGTGCATTGTTTTTTGCAGGATAAGGATATTTGTTTGTTTTGGCTGCATTTGAATCTGAAGCCCAAGACCATGTAACTCTGTGGCCACACAGATATGCTGCTAGGTTCACAGACCTTTCCTATCACCACTCTGCCCTGTTATGAATCCAAACCTATTTCTGTGCACTTCAGCCTTCCAAAGATGACATGATGCTACTCCAACCATGTCATCTGCTTTAAAAATACTTTTAGTGTGTGGCCCTTCTCCCTTTGGAATCAACAGGAGGTTTTGCATTGTGCTTGAAAGAGTTGAGACCTGTTGATATGGAAAAAATTACTTTTGATGAGACTGTTTTAGTGGCTTTGTGCCATATCAAGAAAAATAGTGCAGATGTTTTTGAACATATTACACATGTCCCTGTGCCAAAATGTGCCACTGAAAGTTTTACAGTGATTAGAAAGGCTCTCCAGGAAAATTCTGATGCAATGAGGGGAATTTGTCCAACTTGGTGTTCCTCATGTGTCTCCAGGAGATTCACCAAGTTTTGTCTAACCTGAAAAGTGCAGGTAAGGGAACCATTTACACCCAGGTCAATGCAGCAAGAAACAATATCTTTTGTTCTTTTTTGTTTTCCTGAGCCTGCCTAGGTTCAGCCTCAAAGCAAGACTATTCCCCATCTCCTGTTTCCTTTCCAGTACTCTGTCTTCCAGGTGTCTTTGGGCTTCGCACCTATGGTGTGCAGCTGTTGTTTCTGCAAGTAGGACCTGGGGCACTCTGATAAATCCAGTTGCAAGCAAGAATTGCTCGAGCAAGAGGTGGGCATATCACATATAAGTGGATGAGAGAGAAGGCAGTGAGCAGTCCTGGTGCACATGCAAATATTTCACATGGGGCTTGTCCCAGCCCTTCCTTCTCCTTGAGCCTAACTGTATCTTCAGCTTCCTGCAAATGCAAGGTCTTCAGAGGGAACTTCACTCACATTTGCGGAGTTTCCTGGTTCGATTCTACTTCATGTAAAGCTGAAACTCAGCTTTGGACAGACAATTAAGCTGATCTCTCATGGCTATAATGTAGGTATTGTGCTGGGTGTACTACTACAGGCTAATGACTGGACACTGGAAAAGGAAACTATGCAGTCCTAGATCTTCCTTTTTTCTTTGTTTTGATGTCTTGTTAATTGTATGAAAACATCTTCATATAGAAACTATAAAGTGCAAATCCAGATTTCAAATATTTGAATGCTCAACACCTTAGAAAAATGAAGTGTGGTGTCTTATATCAAGAACCCTTCATGGGACATATCTCTGACCATAATCAAAGGCAAAATAACAGACCTAGGTAGTTTTCAAAATGTGTGGTATTTAAGATACTTTGATAGCCCCAATTTCTCAAACATCTCTAAAGTATTCCTCAGATCTTTGATGTATTTGCACTTTTCTTGTGAGGTAGATCATTGAAGATGGTTTAGCAAGGAAAGAAGAGAGCCACTATGAGGCAAAAACTACATTTGCCTGGGATTTCATTGCTGCAAGTCCTAGTAGTGTGCTTGGGTCTGAGAGTGGCCTCGGTACAGCATAGGGTTGGTTCCTGGGTCTTCCTAGGGCATACTGGTTTCCACATTATATATTGGATAAGGTAAATGGATTTTTAAAGAACTCCTCCTCTGTGGGTTCAGGTGCTAATCTTCATTTAGGATTCATAATCATGAACTATTTTCTTGAATGACCTGCTTTAAGCCATTAATTTAAAACAGACATAACAATTCTTTTTCTAGAAAACAGGGCCAGCACAGTATACAAAGTCAGACTGTTACACACTAGCTGTCAGGGACTCAGAGCACTTGTCTAATGTAGGGGAGGCTGCTGCTGGATTACTTCTTATTTACATAGGCTTCAAATATATCTATTCTTTCCTTGCCTATGCCTGAACAGAGATTTGAACTTGCATCTGTGACCTTCAAGTTAGTTCTCTGACCACTGGAATATCAGAACACTGGAAAATAATGGTACTCAGTTGGACCACAGATCAGTTCAGTCTTTTATCTGACTTAGAAGCATATATAATTCTTCTGCCCTTATATTCTCCAGTCTTTAAACGTATTCTGCTGAGGAACCTCATGGACTTGATACAACCTCTATTTATTTAGCAGTCCTTATTGGATTTCTCTTCCACAACCTTGTCTACTCTTTGTTTGAAGCAGAGCGGAATTTTAGCTGGACATAATCAGCTTCTTATTGGTCTCATCAGCTTTCAAGAGTTTCCTCTGTTCCACTACTCATTGCGTGAAAAACATCACCTATTTTTGTTTATTTTGAACCTATATCTTCTTCTGGGAGAGAGAGCAAACAATTGATTTCTGCCTATGCTCTCCTTGCACTCACAATTATATAGTCCTCCATCATTTCATTCCTCATTCGTCTCTTCCAGGCCAAGTAGTGTGGGATTACTTGGCCATTCTTTATGAGGAAGCCATTCTATTCCTTATCACACTTTCCCCCCAACAACCTTTCCAAAGTGTGTATTTTAGGAGTGCTGTTTTCAGTAATGCAGATGGTAAAGGGATATTATATTGGCTAATCATACTCTGAGATAAATTTATTTCAAAACAAAATTAAAACTGTGTTTCCTTGCCTACAGAAAAAATATTTTAGGTATAGTTGCATCAGAGTTAGTGCTAGAAGATGTGTATAAGAAGAACAGTATTATATCTGTGTAATTGATTACAATGATGATCCATCTGACCTCTGTTGTTCAAGTTAAGGTGGAGTATTCAGGAAACAGAGTATTCAGTGGTTCATAAGTTTTATGAATATCTGACAGGATATTGATTTGAAATATTTATTGGTAACAGTGCTATGAATCAAACAACAAACTGTCCTCAAAATTTAGCTCTGTTGCTCAGTGGCTGTGTGATGAAAGCATATAAACACCACAGCAGATGAACAGATTTATGATTTTTTAGGACTGGTGAAGATGAAGACTGGCAGCTACCACTGAATTAATGTATTACGTTTGTTCTCTGTGCATTTCATTGCAGTAGGTGAAATGTCTAGTTCCTTTAGAATTAATGGCAAGATCCCTGTTGTTCTCAATGAAACTAGTTTATCTAGCAAGGCCATCCCAAAACCATTCTTTATCTGAATGGCTAAATGCTAAATATGTAGCTTTCATCAATGAACTCTAATGTACTCTCTCACTGTGTTGTTAGTACTTGTGCCCCAGAGTTATACTATAAGAGCTGAAATGCAAGAATAATTTGTGCTTCTCACTATGTAGGTTGTGTTCTAAAACAACTAGTTAAAAGATTCATATTCCCAAAATTTTGACAAACATTTGCCTTAGCAAGAAAAGAAAAAAGAGAAATTCACCACCTTTTATCACTCTACTTTTTAGTTAAAAGTTTTTAAAAAATACCTCAAATGTTTCCTTTTCAGGAGAAAGAAAGAAAGGGTAAGAATGGCAACAGAAACCCATTTCCAGATCAACGTATAAGAGAAAAAAAAAGAAGTGCACCTTTCTGATGTGACACGGATTCTTTCATCATTGGAAGAATTGAATCTATCATCCTTTTCTCTAAAATATTCTTCTATGCACTGCTCTTCAAAATCATGGACTTTTTTCAATTCATCCTCAGTTATGAAAAGTTCTGTGGAAACAATGGAAAAATGTGAATTTGGCATATGAAATTAACTACATTCTTCTTATTGTGCAATCACAGACTAAACTTCCAAAAGCAGGCTTCAATTTTATCTGGCATTTTGGTATGAAAGCAGATAGATGCAGCTAATTACCAAATTAGCGGCTTACATTATATATGATTCTGGAGACAGAAACACTTAAGTAGGTAAATGCTAAGCAAACGTGAATGTGCTTTTATTGCATAAGATGTAAACACAGCTGCTGGTCAGGCCCTAGAAGAGACAGTGGAAGCCAAAGCCCACCTGCAACATAACACAAGTATAATCAGACTAGCAGACTGCCACAAAAGAAGTCTGAGGGTACGGAGGGTCTACTTGACATGGCAAGAGCTGATATGTGCAGGCAGCAGCAAGGGCTGGGGTAGACAGTGGGATGTGAGTGTGAGCAGGGCAGTCTGATTGCACTTGCACCCGCAGTGCCACCACAGGACTCTGGCTCCCTCCTCATGGGCTGTGACATGGGATAATGTTGGGAAAAGGTGCACATCCTTTAACTCCTTCCCTTTCGTAAGTATATGGGGGAAGGTGGCGATCTTCTGCTTTGAAGAACTAAATAGAGAAGAGTGAAAGTGTCATCAAAATAACCTGTCAGGTTTTCCGTGATGCTATGGGAGTCCATATTAAAGCATCTAGGAAAAACTACTCCTTCAGACTGAGTCAGTGTCAAAGAGAAAATATGTGCACAAAATAATTACTTCTTGCCATTTCTCACCTCATCTAAGCAAAAAACATCTTTTGGGGATGTATGCAACCATGGCTTAAAAAGTGGGAATACTCTTCCTGCATTTTCAGAAACAAAACTGACATCCAGATGTGCAACAGACTGTAAGAAACCCAGCAATAACAGACCTCTAGCAACAGCAAAATAAACTCAAAAAAATCCCAGAAAAATATAGTCTCATTAATGCTCAGAGGAGAACTAAGAATTGGGCAATGCAGATGAAACGAACTGGTTAAGGTACAATTTTTTGCAGTTAAAAGTAGTTCTCTGCTGGTAAAGTTATCAGAGTGCTGGACTTAGCCTTCATTCATGTTATGCACTAGATATTACCAAAGGCATTGGAATGTCCCACTCAGTAAGTTGTCTAAAGCTTACTTAATCCATAGTCTCTCTCATCTGGATCACTTTCATGCTTCCGCCATCTGCAGCAGAGGTGTTGGAATATCATAGTCATATGGCTGAAAATGATCAGAGGCGGTGGGAGAACTGGTCTTTCATGAAATGTCATGATTAGCTGATATCTTTGAAACTTCCATACTTGGTTGGATATGGATTTGACTTCAAAAAATGTATTGCTAGAAGGCAAGAAGAGGAAAATAACATCAGATTGAAATTATTTTGGGTAAATTGCTGAAGGCGATATGACAGGACCAAACTAGACATACTTCACTTATAGTAGCCAACGTTTCTTAGTCACAAAAAGAGGAAGAAGAGAAGAAATTAATAAGTTTGTGCTTCAGCAAAGCACAGTGGTAATTAACTATTTCAAAGTATCTTACTACTGTTCTGTTCAACCACTGAGCTTTATAACAACCCAACAAGACAGGAAAGTATTTTTATTCTTGTTTCCCATATCACGAGTAAATGATACCATAACTGAACTCTAAATTTTTTTGGCTTCTCTGCTTTGATTACCACTAAGTGTCTGTCCTTGGAAATGAGACAGTGAGCAGAACCTGGCATTTCCCTCATCTCCTGGAGACAAGCTACTGCCTCTTTCCTTCTCACCCTCGCATCCTCTGAAAATGGGTCTCAGCCAAAGTGTTCAGCCTTCTTGGGCTGTGAATTATGTGCACTCCCCTGAAGTCCATACTTTGTGATGTGTCACTCACTTGAAAACAGCAATAAGGAGGTTCACCAAAAGAATGTTTGCAACCAAGAGGTAACAGGCCATGATGGCAGGAACGATCCATGCTCCTGTCTTGCATGGAGGTAGCTGGATTATTTTGCCATCTTCTCTGGTTTCATTTTGGCCACAAGGAGCTGGGAACAAAAATGCAAAAAAAAAAAAAAAAAGTAGAATGGGAATGAATCTTATTTTTTCAGTGTATTTTACAGAATATATAAATACTTATAAAGGCCTGCCTGCCAAAGCAATATCTTCCAAATAGTAGCATTCCTCCCTAGAAGTTTGTGCTTGCTATCACAGACTTTACAAGCTCCAGTTCTTGTTATTGTGTGTTATTTGCCATGAATATCAAGATATTCCCCTTAGAAACTGTAAGAGACATGACTGGTGTGAGTAAGCTGCCTACGTGCATACAGTTAAATATCATAGTACTCTGGTAGTATTTAGTGGCTTTGCAGCTTTGCAAATAAAATGATCCAATTATTTAATCTGGGAAAAAAAACTTAAGTATTACTTTTTAACAGTGAAAGCTTGGTTGTTTTTGATTGATGGAGAAGGATGTGATAAACACCATAAGTAAAAAGAAGCATATGAAAGTAAATCAAATAGTGGACATTCACTGCTATGTGCTGCACTGCCTCGAACCCCTCCAGGACATACTCATAACAGCCATCTGCTGTTAAGGACTTCTGACTATGCACCTAGAAACTCTGTGGGAAATTATCAAGTCTTTACTGTACCAGGTAAACAGACATGCAGACAGCAGAGCTGCCACCTGTTTTTATTCTAGGTGCTTTGGAACCAAAAGATCTCAGTACTAATGTTGTACAACTGAGACAAGGGGAGAAAAAAACTGTGAAATAATGTTCCTTGGTTACTTTTTCACATGCCTTCACGTACTGTAGTGGGTTATCTACACTTGCAAGCATGGTTTGAGTTCTACATCTTTTTAGCCTCAGCTGTAGTGGTCCCAAGTACCTCTGTAATCAGCTCTTTGAGAAAATAATTGAAGCAGCAACTTAC
Source organism: Coccyzus lansbergi (assembly GCA_033558105.1). Lineage (NCBI taxonomy): Eukaryota > Metazoa > Chordata > Aves > Cuculiformes > Coccyzidae > Coccyzus > Coccyzus lansbergi. The sequence continues at coordinate 925,669 of JAUMJK010000124.1, read as the reverse complement.
ATGTATAAATCGTGTTAGTAAATTTTGTGCAGCACCACAGCTAGCTTCCCCTTGTTCCCATCAAAAAGATATTGAAGTGAAGAATTTTCAAAGTCCTCAGTAGTGGCTTAGTTCCTGCTGATATCCTACTGACTTAACAGATAAAAGATTGCCAGGGCTATATGTTTTGTAAAATTCTACCCTACGCCAACCAACCCATGATTTTGAATGCCAACTATTACTTCTTCTCAAAGAGGTCCCTCTGAACTTGTTTCACAGAGCACAAGATTCAGCTGTGGGTGTCTGCACTGGCAAGCATATATTATTATGTGTGATTTGTGTACTAGGTTTTGGGCACTACTAGGTGTTAGGTTAGTATGTAGAGAAATATTACAGTCACATGGGACTGAAAAGTACAAAATACATCAGCTTCAAACAAGAACTCTCCCAAAATATTCTATTAGTAGAACAGGTAAAGCCAAATACAATACCAAGCTTCTTCATTGCTTTTACAAGCTTCTTCATTGTGTCCATACCCATGGTGCTACTAGTCCTTCCTAATTACAAAACCACATTTTGTTACTGGAACAGGTTGTGAATATGCAATTCTTTATTTCTCAGAAAGCATCTCCTTACAGATAGTCTTAAGTTAGTGCTGATTTCATAATTCCTGCACTGTTTCAAGTAGTGGTTACACTTAAACATTCAAAATGCCATCTGTGAGTGTCTGTGAGTGTAGCACCCTCAACCTTGAATCAGCAGAAACTGGCCCATTCAGTAACTTCAGTGTAAGAATTATGTTTGTGTTTGTATGGTAACACTAACTCGCTTACATGCTGCTTCAGAGCTATAAGGTCCAACGCAACATAGCACTGAAACCCATCATGATTTAACCAGTAATGGAACAATCACTCTATCAGTTGATGAAACTTGATGTCCTTTTGTGTGCTAGAGAACAGAAGAAACAATGTTTTTTGTGTAACAGCAATAAGAGATATTGGTTAAGAGCATATTTTAAACCTTTGGTCAATGACATAGAAAGCTCAGCTCATAGTCTTGTTACAGTTCTATTATCCAGGTTTTCCTATCTAAAAACCATAATTTATTCTGAAAAAAACCCCAGCTTTGACAACTACCAAGACAAAAATAATTTATCCAGCTTTATTTGCCTACTACAAAATATTCAGAATAATATCATTTATGCCTCCCTGTTTGTATATGTCACACAGTGAAGGTCCAAACAGATTCCCTACAAAGACACGTTCTTATTGTCTAGTCTATACATGCATAAATGTTTGGCTTGTCCTGAAGGTTTGCAACAGTTTTTCAGTTTTGTATGCTTTGTTGTGGGAACAGTTTTTAAATAACAACAAAATACTAATCTCATGTCTTACTTTATGGAGAAGTAAGCCACTGCTTAATCTTCACATCTTGAGCTACATGAGAAAATGTATGATGTGTGTCCAAAATGCAGAGGCCTGTGTTCCACTGCATATTACTGAACATAATCTTCTATCTTTAAACTATTAGGTTAATTATAAAGGATTTTTTCCACTACTAATTAAATTCTTCATTTAAAATAATTACTCCCAGAAAACCAGAAACACAGATTTTTCTCTCTGTGAAAAGAACAGAAGATTCTGGCAGGAAGTTAAAAGTAGCAATGATATTCTTTTAGATACTGAGGATACTTGTTTACATTTTAAAAATTAGAATTCTGCTTGTAGGGTGCAAGAAGACTTTGTTACGGTGACCCAGGACAGTTTGCCTCCCCCACCCAAGCATGCAGAGTCCTCAGAATGCCTTATCTCCCTGTTACAGTAACTGCTACCCTCTCACCTGCACCTGCCCCTTCATGAGCACCAACATGAAGGCCAGTTGCAGATCTCAGAAACTGGACAACAGCACCTGCATTACATCAGTGAATTCCCTAATGAGCAAAACAGGGCATTGCATATGTTTGATATGTTAATCAGTGCAAGTTCTACTATCCATCCTTCCCCTTGGGCTTCACCGCCAAGCAGACTGTGTTAGGTCCCTATTTGATTGGCATTGGTGTCCTGGGGTTCCCACCATGGTAATGCTACTTACCCTAAAGCCCAAACTCTCACTTGCTGAGTGCTGTGCTTTGTTCCTGACAGATCTGCACCTGCCATAATTTTAATTATGTTTGAAGAAATGTAGTAATTTTTGTAGTATGTGCAGTACCATATTGTGATAACAAACTTTTTCAAAGCAAGGTTTTAAAAAGCATTAAAACATGCTCATCTTTTTACATTATTATCTATACAGAGTGCTTAATTCAAGTGAAATGTTTTGGTAAAGCAAACTTTGTTAGCATAACTATATGCTTATTTTAGGTAACTGAAATATCCAGTCAGTCTGATACCTACTGGCTATAGGCATAAAGTCAGACATTAAGACCTGAACTCAGGCTTTAGAAAAAAATAAATGGCTGGAGTTTTAATTTGAATTACACGTATTAACTTCACTCAGCTTTCAAATACTGCACCCTGACATTGTGAACGTATGTATGTTTTGCATCTCTTGTTTCCTTTTTCATGATCTCCTTCTACGCTTATTTTTCCTTTCTGGCTCCTGTTTAGTTTCCTGTATGGGCCTTTCCTGCTACATACCTAACCCTTCCTCTTTCCTGGCCAGCAAATATTTGCAAAGCAAACAGCAGTATCCTACGCCCCTGTCTGTTTCAGGACTAAGGCCCTGGCAAAGCTTGGGAAGAATTTGTTTCCTGGCTGTAATTAGTATCATGAAATGGGTACTGTTCATTTTTAGTGTGTGTTGAGTGGAGGGCTTGGGAAACAATGCTTGCAAATTTCTGCATCATGACTCTTCTGCAGCTGCAACCTTCCAAAGTACTTGTGGGGAATAATGGTGAAAGGAAAGCACATAACTGAACAGCTTTGTTACCAGATAGTTTTTTGCCTTTGATGAAAACTCATGTAAAAATGGATGTCAGTTTTACAATACAAGTTAATTTGTTTGAAATCACAAGAAACTGTGGAATGGGTTCATATGATCACAAGTCTAAAGCATAAGGAAGCCAATAAGTGTGTATTAACTAACAAATTAATTTCTTTTTAATTTTTTTTAATTCAAATCTGGATGTTTTAAATACACTTTCATCACTCTGTCTATGAGTATATAGGCACTTTCCAATTTGTACTGAACCCAGAGAATGTGAAAGCATCTTATAATTTTTTAATCAAATCTCTAAGCAACCTTACCAGCTTGCCATATTGGTTAATGCTGAAAAAGGCTAAGCGACCTGTTGAATTTAAACACAGTATCATGACCTTACATGTTCTTCTTGCCATCAGCCACACTAAAAATAACTTTGAAGCATCACTCCAATCTGCTGATGGCTTAATCACAATATTTAGTAAATCCCTGCATGTTTCTTCTTCTTTCTAGTCCTTTCTCCCTCCTCCTCCCATTCACATTTAAATTATCCAACACAGTGGAACCCAAAATACAACCTCAGAGAATTGCTTGGAAGGGGAATACTACCACAACTCAGGACAGAGAGACTTTCAAAATCATGTGTAGGCTACCCACAGATTTTATACCCTGCCTTTGTCTAACAATGCTAAAAGTATCGCTTCTGCTGCAGAGCTGCAATACAGATGCAAAAAAAAAGCAGAAAAAAAGCACAGGTATGATTTATTTTCTTTTGTGCAAAGTGGCTCTGTTTGTTCTAATTCCAGAAGGATCCATGCAAATGACAAGCTCCTACAGAGACATGGAATCTCTTAGTTCCTATAGAAATTAGTGTAATATTATCATTTATACTAAGAAATTTTCAAAAGCTTTAAAAAAATCTAATAGAATAGGAAATCTAAAGAAGTTTTTAGAAGTCTTCTGTAACAACTACAGTTTACTCTTAAGTTCATTTGATACTTAGAGCCAGTCTATAATCATCTCTCATCTTCAGAGACAACAGTATTCTCATTACTTGGCATTCCTCCAATACAAGCGAAAGAGAAGGAGGCCCCATCTTTTTCTCTTAAACTGTGTAAGTTTTTCCAATAAGGGAGTAGGCACAGTGAACAAACAACACAGACATATCTTGAGATTCCAGATGGCACTTGAAATACTGTCAGCTGGAAAGAAAATCCAGATGCAAATCTGACATACGAAACACCACACAAGTCTGAAAAACAGCCCAAACAAGAAAACAAGAAAACAACCAAACTCATGTTGGCTAGTAACACTCTCAGTTGCTTTGCCTTATGAATATAGGAAAATGCGAGATCTGCTGCTGATTTTCTACAGGTGATTGCCACTTCTAAGTTGCCATTTATGTCATCTGTCTACATTTTTTACCAAGCAAACTCAGACCCTGAATGATCCTTTCCTCTTCAGGATATCTTATATACTTCAGTTATCCATAGTATTCTGGAGAGGCAGATAGCTTGCTAAGGTGAAAACAAAATTCTCTGCACGACAACCGCATCGTGAATTTTTTGGTTAAAATAATACTTTTTTGTTGAAGTAAGTTAAGTGAATGGAGGGGGTAGGGACTAAGATTTTACAGTATTTATGGATTTCCTTCTAGACAGGCATTCACTAAAGCACCTAAACAGCTAGTTGTTGCCCCATGGATCCCATTGGGCATCAAGAGGTTCAGCTGAATTTGGAAAGACAGTCTCTAAGATAGACTATTGCATATATCATCCCTGGTTACCTGACCCATGTCTGCCTCCCTCCCCCAGATAACATGGGGAGGAACTATCTTGAGACTGCTTTTGTTCTTCTTGTGACATTTACCTGAAAATCTGAACATAGTTCTAAAAGATTTTATCTCCCTCTGCCCCTTCACAACTGGTTGATAGTCAGGAATCTGTAGGAATGTAGTATTTATGTGTGCTGCTGATAACAAACAACTCCACTGCATAGTGTATTCAAACTACCAGAAGTGAGGATAATTCTGTCCTCACTTTTGAGTTGCAGATGAGATCACATGCCAAAAAGACAATAATGCACATTTCAGTGAATGTAGGTATTTAAAAAATGAAATGAATACAGAAATTATGGATAAAAGTGTAATTGTGTACGACGTGTTGTTCTAGGGAGAGGCATTTAGCTAGGGTTTTAACACTGCAGTGTGAGATAAAAATCAGAGCAGAACCATTGGATGGACAGGCTGCCAGCTGGTGAGATGGATCCAGACATTGTATCTGGTCAGTCTTAATGGCAAGCTTCACAAATCAAAAGAAAATGAAAAAAAAAAAGTAAGTCAGAAATTCTAGAGTAGCAAACTTTTTTTTGTACATTTCTCAGACACTAGAGTATCTCCAGGAATGTGACTCAAATCAGAACTTTTGCTGAATCCCAAACTTGCAAATATTAAACAATAAAATACAAAGAAAACCACAAAGAAACCCTTTTGGTTTGCTAAAATAATAGTAATAAAAATGTACTCCACGTGATCAAGTTGAATTGCAGTTCAGATGTGGTATAACAGTTTTAGAACATTTATTGTATTTGAGAAAGTACAAACACTGAAACACAGATACAGTGGCTGATTTAGCTTAGAACAACTTGGAAAATATATGTAGCAACAGATTTCCAAATAGTGAAGAAATGTAGGTATATTAGTGAAATCTTTTGGTTGCAAATCAGATAATTTTGATTGTATAACAACATCAGCAACCTTCTGCTAATGCTCCCAGTCTACTCCAGAGGTAAAATTTTTGAGACAACCAAGCCGCAGATAGATATGACATACTGCACAGATTCTCTGCTGAAAGAGTGGCAGATTCTAATTCCCTGCATCATCTGTCTCTCAAGAAACAGGAACTAGGTGCTGCTTTTAATTTTGGTATCACAAGTTTTGTTGCAACTCCTACTTTTCTTGACACAGACAGAACAACAACATGTGTACACTTATAGCTGGAATTGAAACCATCAGGAAATTGGCTTTCCCTAAGCCTCATAAGTAATAACATTGCATCGCCTTACAAGGTTTAAATGCTGGGCATCTGAATAAGTAAATTCTCATGCAAGGGTATGGAGTCTGCCACCCTCTTTTCATATGTAAAATCCATGCTTCATTTAAAGACACTTTGGTTTCTCAGGTTTTGGGGTTCTAAACTATAATCAGCAATTCATTAAAAAAAAATACCAAGAACTTTTTATTCATCCAATTGCCATGTTTGTTGCACTATAGTAGTTATTTAGTACAACATCAATAAATGGCCACTTGTAGAGGGACAGACAGAATTCTGCTTGTGGAAGGAAATCAAAGTTTAATGTGGTAAAATATTATCCCTGTATTATGCTTTTGGAGAAAGATGAAGTTTCATACCCCCAGCTATTATTCTTTGGAAATTAAATGAAAAGAGAAGAGAAGAGAAGAGAAGAGAAGAGAAGAGAAGAGAAGAGAAGAGAAGAGAAGAGAAGAGAAGAGAAGAGAAGAGAAGAGAAGAGAAGAGAAGAGAAGAGAAGAGAAGAGAAGAGAAGAGAAGAGAAGAGAAGAGAAGAGAAGAGAAGAGAAGAGAAGAGAAGAGAAGAGAAGAGAAGAGAAGAGAAGAGAAGAGAAGAGAAGAGAAGAGAAAAGAGAAAAGAGAAGAAAAAGAAAAGAAAAGAAAAGAAAAGAAAAGAAAAGAAAAGAAAAGAAAAGAAAAGAAAAGAAAAGAAAAGAAAAGAAAAGAAAAGAAAAGAAAAAGAAAAGAAAAGAAAAGAAAAGAAAAGAAAAGAAAAGAAAAGAAAAGAAAGAAGGATAAAAATTAGGGAATCAGTTAAAAAACTAAAAACAGTGAGAAGCTTCATCATTTTTGGTATTTGTTTATTTCCTTGCATGCCATGCTGTCTCTGAAAACAAAATGGGAAAGTAAACATGAAAAAGAGGTTTTATCTGTGTCCACAGTAATGATTCCATGCTGATTGGGAAGAAGAAATGAACATGGAACTACTGAAGTATCTGCCATGTGATAGGTATACATCTGTCCATATGGAACTCCACTAAGGTAGGGGATTTATTGATGATATAGACACATTTATTACCTTAACCAGCAGGTGAAAAATCAACACCTATTCAAACTTAGTCAATACTGAACAAGCACAAGATAAATTATGAAAACACTGCCCTTTCCTAAGGTGGTACATATTATAAAAAGGATTACCCTAAATAGAACTTTAATGGGTACCATCTGCCACTGGGAAACATATTCACTTCTAAATGCTGCCAAGGCTTATGCATAGTTAAGTAGGAATGATGAACATCAGTTGCATGTCAGTGTTTCCTAAAGAGACATTGTTTGTGATTCTTAGTTTGTTCATGTATCACATAATTTCTCACAACCACTCTGCTCCTTTGGCATAATGCACCAAGTGGCACCAGGAGGTTTAATTTAAATACAAAACTAGCATTTTCCTGATCATCAGCCAGATGATTCCTGATTTGATAGTACATGAAATACTGGCCCTTGCTCTATTTGCAGTCTTGTCTTCCAATAATTAAATAAAGCAAAAATCTAATAACGGATCTACTGTCCCCAGAGAATTGCATCACATGGTATAGGGTAAAGATGGTAGCTCTAAGTATGTAACGAAAAGGTAACACATTGGATTAGATCCTTACGAAGTTCAGGAGCTGAAGGTCTAACCCAGTATTATTAGTCTTCATGTTCAGTATGAAGTTAGGTAAAAGACTTCAGGTTTAAAATCAAAGTAATGGATGAGGAAAAAAAGAAGAGTGACTTTTTATGCCTTGGGTATAATAACAAACTCACTGTGGATTCCTGGGAGGGTATCCCTGTCATCCAGCTGCTAAAAAGGAACCATTTAAAATGTTTTTTATATACAAGATAATTTATCATTACGGATTTCTGGTTAAAATAATGCAAAGTGATGCCAGAAGCATGTTTTGAAACTCACATCCCAATATTAGCTAAAAAAACCTATTTTTGACCATTCTCTGTGATGGAGTTCCTCTATCCTGAGCCATTTATTGAGCACACACACAATCTAATAGCACATCATCTGATCAAAGTTGGATACCTGACTTTGGAGTATGAGAATCATAAACTTGCTTACGGTCTATCTGGTCTGCAAAAACTTCCCCATAGATCATCCAATAAGGCATGTAAAAAATGTTTTTCGCCAGCTTCCATGAAGGCTCCTCATTGGGGAAGAGAATAGCTTGTCTTGCGACACCAAAGCTCATCAAAACCACCAACATAATGATGACAAAGTACATCATGTCTATCATCTGAATGTAATGACAGGAAAAGAGAAACAGAGAAAAAGGACAAGAATTAGAGGTACTTATTTGTCCATATACCTAATATTATATGCTGCAAAGAATTTTTTTAAATCTTAGAAACAGAATTTTAAAAAAAGGTTTGAAAACCATTCTCAATTTTACACATAACAAATTCCTTTTTCAAAGAATAAGGTGGTATTATTTTGTCCTGGGTTTTATGCAATGTTGCTTTTAAGAGCAATTAAAATATTATGAATAGGTTTGAAAATACAGGATACCATCTGGTCACACCATTGGCTCAAACAAGAGTTTAGGTTCACTGGAATCAGCAGCTTGGTCTGGGCAAGGGTCATGAAATGATGTATTGTTTATGGGCACCTAGTGGCAACTGTACCCCAAGAAAAGGGCTGACATGGATTATTTCATTCACTGGCAATCATTGTCTTTGAGCAAAAGAAGGAAACTGCATCTAACATAAGGAGTAACAGGTGGCAGAACAGCCTGTTACTGCAACATAAGGGACACCATGGTGGCAACCACGAAAAAGGCAAGCTGTGATACTGGCAGGACTAGAAATAAGCTTGGTGGGGGAGTCTGATAAAGGCCATATTTAAAATAAAAATGCAGATAACACACACTCAACCCTGTTCTCCTCCATTGTTGAAGGCGTCATTAACATATTCACAAGTTTAATTAATGCTTGCAAATAATGCCTACCCATTAAAAATGCTCCTGGAAAATGTGGGACAGTAATCCTAGGAAATGGTGAACAGAAGCTGAAGATAGAAGAGGACTTGTGCTAGAAAAGACCCTCCAGAAAGCAGAGCAAGCGGCTCCAAGCAAGTATAGCAGACATATTTAATAATCAAAATAAACATGAAAAAAATGGCAGCCCTGTAAAGTCCCTGTAAGATCCCTTTAAAACCTTTAGTTACAGGTTTACTTACAGGTCTTCAGGATAAAGCTTGTTACAACAGAGCTGTTTTTCACAGCTTTGGATGTAACTTTTGTCAATGAATAAAATGAGTCAAAACTTCTCTAAACCATAAGCGTTTTAATCCCCTCAGTCTCTGCATTTTGTGGATCAGCTGCATTCTGCCTAACCAACCTCCACCTCAGCCATGGGGCTTCCTGAAGGACCTGCTGCAGCTAAAAGGCAGGGCTGCTCATGACAAGAGCTGGTGGAAAAGGGCACTCAGTTGCAGCAGATGGATCTGGCATTGCCTGCAGGGGTTGTTCAGTTTCGAAGCACAAGGACAGAGATGTGAGGTCAAAGTAATACAGCATTGCAAAAGTAATAGAGAGAGGAGAGGGGCATAGAGTAACAAACAAAGTACTATTAACATATTTGCTGAGAGAGAGACACCTGTAGGTCAGGGCTCTGGTAGGAAAGACTCAAGGATCTGGAAAGAAGGAACAGGTGACAAGTGAAAAAAAGCAGGGGAAAATAAAGTCTTGAAGTCCATTAGCAATGCAGGAAATAAATAAATAAATAAATTAAAAAAAAAACCCCAAACATCTGTGGACATCAGAGAGATAAATAAATGTCTTAAAGAATTAAGAAATGTTAGACAAGTAAATCACTGAATTTCCTATCTTATTCAGAGCAGTAATCTCTGACGAAAACCTGATGACAGAGGAATTCCAGATCATCATACCTCAGAGAGTATCTAGAAATGGGAAAGCTGCATATTTATATTTATTTCTTCCCAGGGAGGGAATGTGGAGATAAAACCTGGTTCCTCCTCCTTTATTCTCTGATGAAAAGTGGTTTCAGTTAGACATATTAAACATGATATGATATAACATATTTTAAAATGTCATATAAGAAAATAAACATAATGAGTATTTGGTGGCAATTTAAGGCACTTTCTTAAATGCTTACAGTGTTTTTGATCAAGAATCACACAAGTCTGACCTCACGTTGCAGGAAATAAAATTTTCAGTGTTATTCTCTATTTAAGGTGCATATTAGCTTTTATCTCCTCCCACTGTGAGTCTTTCTACAAAGAAAGTAGCTGTTCTGAAATGTAGTGAAAAAGATGGGGGAGTTTCCACTGACTCTAATAGGCACTGTGTCAGGCCCTCTGGCCTGTAGGGTCAAGTAACAATTGCTGTTTTAACAAGGCAATGACCACTTCAATCATTCCGAATTATTCAATAGCCTCTATTTTAAAAAGGTGATAGAACAAGGAACTGTTTATGTAGTTTTATAACGAGGCTGTCTCCATTTTCCCCTTTTTATTTGCACAGAAATTAAGAAAATGTATACATTCCACACAACAAGGGAACTGAACCACCACTGACTCTCTTTACATGCCACAGTGGTTTCATTTCATTTCCTTCCCAAATAAAAGGGGACTCAATCTATCAATGTGTAGAGATCAGAAAAGCAGATAATAATAAGCAAGTTCTGTCACTGAAATTAACAGACAGTGATAAACTCGGTCATTCAGTTTCCTCCTGTCTTCTACTCTGCTTTAGTAAATTACTTTTAAACTGCTTAAGCTCATTCCTCCTGCTCCTTGCTGAATTTAAGTTGCATATTTGTGAATTTAAGTTGCATATTTGTGCACGGTGCCCAGAGGTAAAACGTCTTGCAGCTTTTCCCAGAGAAAGTTTCCTGATACTGGAAAGATGGAAAGAGTCATCTTTTTCCTCCTGAGTCCAAAACTTGCTCACAATAGAGGCTCAGGATAAAAGCTCAGGTTTTAAATGTGGTGTGTTAAGGAATACAGTAGATATATTAGTCTTACTCTGTAGAAGTATGTATAACCAGACTAGACATTCTCCATTGTACTGAATGGTACTTGCAACACCATGAAATGGAAAAGACAGAACCCAAGGAGGTAAACAAATGTGATTTAAAATAAAACGTATGAGAGTCTTCACTACAGCCTGGGGCAAGCAGGTGCAACTTCCAGGGAAGCCTGTGTTTGATATAAACGGGCTGGCCATTACACAGGGGAATAAGTTGTCCACAAAAGAGATGCAAGAAGAAAATCTGTGAGTCAAACCAGTTGGGCATGTGTGGGCAGAGAGGATGTGTCAGAGTTGCTGAGTGCATGGAAAGTTGGATGAGGCATGAAAATCAGGTAACAGGAAGGCGCAAAATAAAAGAACTTCCCTGCTTTAACAATTACCCACACACGCCTTCAGGGTACTCTGGCAGCTAAATTCAACACCCTTTGAGTGGGTGTTGAGCCTACACAAGCTAGTGATTTTCCTGTATTTGTTTTCTACAGAAAGTGGAGTGGGGCTTAGTTTGTTGTACACATCTTAGGATGATAGAGGAATGGAAATTACACCGTTTTGCAACTATTAAAATTCCACAATCTATAGAACCACTTCCTTTCTGTATTGACCCCAGGAGAAAAATAAACCATTATTTTACACTACTGATGAAGTGGGTCTCCTATAAGCATCTGTAACACTGACTACTAGAAGTTCAGCATTGATGGCCAATCTGTTTATTATTGTACTGATTTGCAGACTGCCTTTGCTAGCATCACAGCTCTGAAATTTTTTGTGCATGGCACCTGTGAAAAATACAAGAGAGTAGGGGGGTGGGTTTTTTTCAGTATTGTATAAACCCCCGTGACCACCAGATCCGCTGATAGAGTGACGTAGTCCAGGTGTGGCAGGAAAGAAATAGATGATTATACAGTGTTTTCCCTTTGGTCACTGGTCCTTTCTCTTGTCCTGTTGTCCTTTCATAGTAATTTCCAGAAGAACTGTTCAGTGTTTTGACATGTATACATCACAGCTCTGCAAAATCCCTCCCATCAACATCCTGTTGGCTTCCTTGAAAGAAGGTAGCACACTTCAAAATCCTGTTTGTTGGACACAACGATTCAACACCACTTTCCTTCCCAAAACTGTGGAGCTGGAGTTGAAAGTTGATAAATTGAAATGGTAAAACAATGGTTTTCTGGTCACCTGTTGAGTAGGGAGCCTGACTGGACATGCATTTTGCATTGCAGTTTTATATCTGTGTGGAGTCCCTAAGCCTGTCATGATTTGTGTAATAACAAGGGGGGGGACTCTTGTCCATCAATTCATATATGTCCCCTTTTCCGTAACGGTGAGGAAGGAGAGTGGTTAGGTCTACTTTTTTCTGAATCATGGTAAGGCAAATATAAAAGATAGCCTATTCGTACTTTCTGATTACTGTCCACAGAGCAATCAGACAGCAGTAATATTTGTATTTAGAAAAGTTAATATTCAGTTTACCCTTTCTCTGAATGCAAGTTGCAATGTTTTTTTATTCTATTTTTTAACAAATTAAATCTTAAGCCCCAGAATGCATGGAAAGAGTAACAATTTTCATAACAACACTGGATAACTGCATATAAAACATCAGGATGTGTATTAGGTACACGTGCAGGTATTCAAATACATAGGACATATGCATGTGCATCTGTGAACTCAGCCATTTTCTTTAACTCAAGCAAGCAAAACAGTGTTTTAATGCAACCTTTCTCCTGAAACATAAAAAGAAAATGCCAGAAGGTCAAAGGTTACACATCTGGTAGCATACATTTCTCAGTTCTTTCTTTATGCATTTACAATTACATAAACGGTTCAAACTCTTGCTATGCTGTGTAGATGTAATGTGGTTGTGGACAGAGGGTACAGTTAGGCAAATGTAATTCTCCTCTGACGACACAGCTGAACAGGAAAGATGGAAGATCATATGGATATGGAGCAAAATATAGAAAGGTCACAGTCTTAATTATAACCACTACAGCTTTGAATACACCATGCATATTACAACACATTTTCTTTGAGAGTCTCAAGGTACCAAACTATTTTTTCTTACCTTATCCATCCTCATTTATATCTAGTTAAAGATTAGCATCCTTTCTATTTTGTGTAACTGAGGCACAGAGGTGTAGGATGTATGGCTGTACTGTTGAAGAGAGACCTCAGAGAAAGACAAGCAATACATCAGCTAACAGAAGAGACAGACTCTAGTCCTCAGTTCTAGGGGGGTCTGTGCTGACGTTTTGATTCAATAAGGTAATGACTTCTAGCCTACATGAAAATGTTAATGTGTAAGAAAGATACAGATAAATCTGCAGTGATGTCACTGGGCAAATACACAGATTCAAGAACATGCTGGGAAAACACAGGAGGAGTATACCAACTTTTCTTACCATTTTCCCAATCATCATAACATATGGTCCTAAATACTTGTTTACTCCAAAGATGTCCAATAACCGTATGTACCAGTAAATTATGTTAACGCAGTATATCACTCGTCCATCACTCCGAAGTGGCAGATCTTGCAGACGTAGCACCATCCCAACAGAGAACAGGAGGATAGCTATAAGATCAGTAACATTCCAATACTCCTGGAGCCAAACTTTTACTTTCTGTAACAATTTTCCGGGCTCTGACATCAATATCTGAAGGATGGAGCACATGGACAGGAAAGGATCTGAGCTATCTTGAGTTAGGCTTGAAGAAATTTATCGTAAATAGTTATACGCCACACCAAAAGCAAAGCAGAAAGATTCCTATCATATAAATATCTCACGTAATCTCATATTTTCTTCAGAAAATAATCTCTCTTGGCCTGTATTTGTGTGTAAAATACTTAAAGGGATGAAATCATCACTCACGCTAAAATTCCTGCAGATCAGAAGAAATGTACTATGTCTTTCTGTTTTTCAAATTTATTGACTCTTCTTAAAGTCTTGGAATTGAGGGAGAACTATAGAAAGACATTTCATCAGAAAGTTTATGTTTAAAGAAACTACAGATTTAAACAAAATTATTCTAAAACGTGTATCCAACTGTCAAGAAATAGTGAAAAAGATCTGGATTTAGCATTTAACCCAGAATGATATTAACTACTACTTGGAACTGATTTTGGAAATTAAATTCCATAGCTGATAATTTAATACACAAAATATAATTAGTCTTACCTTACGAATTTATTGTCATTCTTTTTGCAAGACCATTTGGGAGACCTTATTGCTTTCCTGAGTTACTGTTGAAACTATTTCTCAAGAGATTTCTATGAATAATCCCTAGGTTTTGGTGAGTTAAAAAGCTGTTTGCTTAATTTTCTGTATTAGCCTGAGAACATTTGAGTAGACTCATATAGTTTCTTAGGAAGATAAACAGCAATCTTATACTTCTCTTATGATTCATATTAAGAATGAATTTTAGGCTCATCTTCTGTGAATGATCTTAAACATCTGCTTAGCAATCCATTCCGACAAATGTTTTTGATGGGCTTTTATGGAAAGGACAATTGGGGTGAATGATTAGTCAAAACTGGGACACATAAGTCCTGCCAGCAGCCTCCTACCTACTAAGCTAGTTGTGCTTGGTCTCCATTGGTGCCACAGAGTCCTTGTGTGGCTACTGCCAGTGTTTTCTTTTTGGTTTCAGTTAGTGAACTACATTCATTATAGGCCACCCAAGTAGTGTTTTTTACTCTCTTCTTTTTCTTTATAACGTAGAATTTATGGTAGAGTGTTTGAAATCTGACTTTGAAGTCTAAGTCGCTGTAAGACTATTTTTAGTCTAGTCCTCAAAAGCATTTGCTGTAGAAAATACAAATGCAGATGGTAACTAGTTCAGTCCAGGGGTACAAATGTGCTGTTTCAGATGAAGTTAATGGGACTTACACCCACTCACGTCAGGGATGAATTTGGCCTCTGATGTCAACATGGAAAAAAAGTGCACTTGGCTGAGTGAAAAGGGTACAGCAACAGCTGTGAGAGGGAAAGACCATGATGGACAGAGGTTGGCAGAACAACTTCACTCTGCCATCGAGTGGAGCCCTGTCTTGTCTTAAATGCTGTGTTTTGTCTTAAATGCTCTGTCTCAACTCTAGGTATCTGCTTTAGCATCTTTAGGGAGACACATACTATTGCTTGACATAATTAGCAATTTTTTTTTTTTTTTTTTAAGATTAGAAGGCAGAAAGCCTAGTAGAAATGTGCTGGAACATTCAATGTAGATCTCAGTATATGTCTGGTTGTATTTAAAGCCTTTGCATAAGATACTTTGACAGACAGAACACCAATAAATTTTAATAAACTCTATTTGGGGTGCTATGTCTCCTTATGTTTCCATGTCCATTCTATTACAGAATATCTCCTTTGCCTCTCTCTAAAACATACTCCAATTTCTGGGCCACATTTCCAGGAACACAGATGAGCTTTGAGATATGTCAGAAGACTGACCCATTATTGTGAATGCTATTAACTGTCCATTGCAGAAACCTGAACAGAGAAATTCTGTGGGAGACAGGGAAATTCTGTGGGAGACAGAGAAGGAGGGAGAGATATTCTTGATTTTAAAATGGATGTAGATAGATTTTTTTAGTGCTGTGTTTTTAACAATCCATACATCTGCTTTTCTGTGCCCCCCCCTTTTATGATTAGCCTGTTCATCAAAAACTATGCTCAGAAAAATAATAAAAACAGATATTAAGATAAAAAAAAAACATTTCTTTTTCTGTTCTTCATTGGGATGACTTTACCTCTCTCATCTTCTCTATTCCCAGAGTGAAAATGTATGAGATGACAATCCATTCCTGCGTAGATGGCCAGCGATCCATCTTCACTAACACTATATAATTGAACAGCATCAAGTAGCCTATATATGCCAGCTGTAAAGAAACAAAATCAATATCAATATTCACTATATTTATATAGCCAAGCCAGTTTCTTTGGTATGATTTGATTTTCTGAATTCTACTGCAACCAGAGTTAAACTCAAAAAAGAACAATCAGAAAGTATTCAACATTGTCTGAAAAAGTTCATACTAAATCACATAACCGATGGAATCTATAAAACACATACACAAACATCTTCTCCTCCAACTACATTTGCCTCCCCAAGACAACTGTATTAATATAGTCCCTCTGGATCATGCCATGGTGAAGGGAACTCTGAAACCAGTACGCCAGCTACCGAACTAAGTTATCTCTGTGAGGATTTCTCCCCTTCCTGTTTCTAACACCATTTACTCCTCTAATACCCTTCCTCTGTGTTTATTTCTCCCTGTTTACTTAGCCTAGGCTGGCTCTGGCATCCAAAATCCTTTTAGCACAATCCTTCCCGGAAGCCCAGATGGTCTTAGGTGTTGCTAGAGGTCTTCCTAGCCAGTGTAGCATGGACCTAAGCTATACTGTGATTCCTCCCCAAATGTTGCTACTCCCATGCACATTGCTGCAGCAGGTAGCCAGGTGTAGTCATGCATTCATTAGTCTTATTTTTTTTTTTGTAAGTTACAACAGATAGTTTTTTTTGTTTTGCTTTTCCTTATATATCTACCTTCTGGCCTAATTTTTGATACAGTGGAAAGTGTGTATTATATTTTTAGCTTCTTTTTCCTTTGTTTCTACATGCTGAATGTAATTAAATGTTCAGTCAAAAAAAAAAGACAAAATAGGCAAATTGCATCATCAAGTTCATCAGACTCAGAGAAACCTGAGTTCTGCACTGGAGAACAGGCTGCAGCAAGAGTGAACGGCTGTAGCTGGGCTCTGTGGTGTCCAGAAACCAACTGCATGTCTACTTTGCCTTTCAAACAGCACCCCTACCAGAAAACGCATCTTAAGTCAATTTTACATCAGATAAAATATGTTTCAGTTCTGTGCATGAACATTTTAGTTACTGTGGCAGAAAGCTTATTCCATACATTTGCATTTCAGTACAGGTTTTCTCTCTCAAGTAGGTATTACTTGCAACTATTGTACACTTTGTGTCAGACTTAAGATAAAACAAGCACAAGAGAGGCTTGAAACTTCTGGGTAGGATTACTTCAGTGTTCAGCACCTCACAAAATTTATAATCCTACTATATTTGCTAGAGAACATCACTTCTACTCTGTTTAAAAGCCACAGGGTTCTGGCTTTTCTTATAGTTGGTGGTTTGATATATTGGCCATAAGTAACAGCACAGAGAAGATAATTGAAACTCTGCTTCTTGTCTACATAAAACAGAAGAGGAAGTGATCCTGTTCATGCATAACGATGGATTGCAATGCTTTGATCTAGAGACTGGTCTTCCCTTAACATTTCCAAGAGAAACAGAGCAGTATTGACTTAGGTCAACATCTAGGATGTCAGCTGCATCAGTAGAAACTCTGTCTGGATAGGCAGAACTGGACACATACCTCTTTAGCTGAAGTATTATCTTCTACTATAGTACAAAAAGCCAGGTGATACTGTCACCTAACATCCCTCCACTTAGATCTTAGTGATTATTAACTACCAGCAAAACTTACTAACCGGGTCTGACTCAGCAGCTTTTGGTTTTGCTTGCAAAAAAAACGCTAACAAAAAACCAAAACAAAACAAAACAAAAGAAACCCCAAAAAACCAAAAGAGAGAACAGAAAAGCATCTTGATTTAAGAAGAAAATGGTGTTGAAACGGTACCACTTTTAACCTAAGAAATAACACCTTTAGATAGTGAGTGACACCCTCCTTTTCACTCCCCAGACCTGAAACTTTCTCCAGCCTTCCAGGAGGGCGTCCTGATCCCATGCTGTGGTCAAACCTGAGTGCAGCTGACTATGCTGGTACTCAAGAGTCATTAAAAGTACTACAACACAAGTAGCTGGACCCTCTTTTTCCTGCTTTTACATGGCTTGAAAAAGAGGTAGGGGCTTCCAATTTCACCTTTGAGAGCAGCACCCGAAGAAACTAAGGTGAGGAATGTCTGCCAAGGGGCTTGTAAGGTGGGTTGCTCCCTGGCCTCCTGTGGGTGGTGTGCCATTATAAAGAAAATACTCAAATACTCATTATGGCAAGCGACAAATCTGGAAATTGTACCAACTGGAGAGTGCTTCAAGAGAGACTATTGTCCACTTTTTGTTACAGACTGCAATAATTAATTTCATAAAGTGAAGTGGTCCTAAAACACAAAACTTAGGGCAAAGCCACTTTAATGTTTAAAACATTACTCTTATTTGGGGTATTAAGTCCCACTGTAGCTATACTTCTGCAGAAGAGGTAGAAATGTGGGCTCTTAAATCCTGCTAGCAACTCGGCCTAAAGCTAGTATTTAAAAGGGCAAGGCCATCTTCTCAAGCAATCTGTGAGATGAAACTTTTGAGTCACAGTTTCCAATGCAACAGTCATAGAACAGAGTAGGTGACTTTTGAAACTACTATATGTCCAGAGAGAAAGGCTGTTTTTCCTTTGTTGAAAAATAGCTGTTTATTTTGGCTCATGTGCTGAGCCAAAATGTTACTTACTCAAATATCCCCACATTCAGCCCACACTTGCACATTTTAACAAGGAAGATGGATACAGCTATCAAGTAAGACCAAATAGGTAGATACGGAACAATCAAATTATTTTAAATGGCATATGACAGCCATAGGTATAGTCACTCTCCTTGCATTTTGGACTGTGAAATATAAAATCTGGAGGATTTATTTTGAAATCTATCTTTAGTATTTCTGCCTGTGTAAGAAGTGGTGTAGACTCTGCAATTTTAACCCTTATCTGAAAGTTGTTTTGCTTTTACTCTCCAGGAATTTTAAAGTGTATCCAACTGGTCAAGCACTGTATCTAAAATCCACCTTAATTTGCTCCTCAATTTCAGTGCAGCCAAGATCAAGCTTTACTAAGTGACCTTCACTGAGAGCTGTAGGAACAGGTCTAAATGGTATTGCAACATTGGTCTTTTAATACCACTTCAGAACTGAACTACCAGGGAAAGCCAGAGTTCTTCCTTCTGTTCACAGTGTAAAGACTTTTGTGGTTATACATAATACATATTGCAACTGACAATGAAATGAGGCTGCTGATAAGAAGTTTCTAGACTCATTGGCCTGATTAATGTTCAGTGGCCACACAATTCAGCAAGTAGTTACTCCAAGTTGCCAAACTGGAGTTATTTGCTAACATGAACTATTCACCATGTTTTAGTCTCTGTTGATGTGAGTTGTTCCTGCTGCCTGTACATGTATTGCCTGGATCTCAGCAAAGCAGTTTTTCTTATTAGAAGTCATCTACAGAAGGATGCATTCTCTGTGATTTGCTGTGCACTCAGCAGAATGATAGAAAATATTACTGAGAGGGACCACCTGAAATTATCTGGCCAGTTCCATGGCGCACAGGAAGGATTAATTAGAGTGGATTTAGGATTAATTAGACATCATCAATAATGGAAAGCCTATCATCTCCTTACAGAGTTTATGATAGTAATTCTCAGAGCAGTTAGAAATCGTTTCCTAAAATCTTATCTAAAACTGCCTTGCTGCAATTTAAACCATTATATCTTGTCTTATTCAGCAATGACTTGGAGTTTATTCCATTTTGCTCCTCTCTGCAGCTGCTTACATGTATTTGAAGACTATTATATTCATTCTGCAGACTTCTTTTTTCCTAAAGAAAACTACCTCACTTATTTTTTTCCCCTTAAGTCATGTTTTACACCTCTTGAAACATTTTTTGTGTTCTTTTTTTCGTCCTTGAAACCAGTCCATGCTTGCCACATGATGCAGAAATTGAACCGCAATAGAATATTCCAGCCAAGTTGACCAAAATAGTTATTTTCTATGTTCATTTTACTTTTTGATCTGTTTCTTTTACATTCTAGTCCAATTTTCAAATTTAAGAAGTAATCTCCATCACCCAAGTTTTGAATCAAAACATCAGATAACAACTAATGTAGGAGAAACATTAACTCAATTCTTCCCAGTCCCTGCTTCCAGCTTGATAATGAATAATTAGTATCTACTCTTGACGACTAATTGCCAAAAAGCTTTGTATACCCCTAGTAACTTTAATGTAGCAGTTATTAATTTATCTGCGAGAATGCTCTCTAAAGGTCTTAATATTGTCTTACTTTAGTCAAAATATGCAATGTAGGGGGTTTTATGCTTCATCTGCAAAGTCTGTTTCTTTGTAACACATGGAGATTATACTTATTTGTTGACATAATTTGTCCCTGAAAAATGTTCATGAACTGCTACTCAGGCTTTTGTTATCTTGTAGGTTCTTATACAAACACTTCCTCTGAGAGACATCTAGCAGATTAGTCAAAAAAGAACTAAGAAAAAAGTGTTCCAAGAAAAGACATGTTCTACATGCTTCTTTTTGTCATCAATTATTATACAATTCAATATCCTGATTCAACCCAGCTTCCCATTGGGATTACTATTGGGAACTTTCCTACTCGGAATTTCCCTACAGTGAATTTCTTAGGAGCACTTATGCAGCAACCTGCCTCTTATTCTTGTATTTGAGGAAAACCATACACAGTTATTCAAATTTTAACCATTAACTTCCTGAAAGAAATGGTAGCCTTTCAAAGTTTTAGACAGATTTGTAAGTGCTAGCTAACCTCCATAAAAGATTTTTTAAAAACTATTTGTGGGTAAGCCCCCCAATGCATGTGGATGTAGACTTCCAGTGAAGCACACAAGATGACTTTAAGCCAACTTCAGTATTTGTCCAAACAGTAGTAACATAACAGGAAATACTTCTTACTGTGTAAAACCAAAATTTAACGATAGGAGCATTGTAGAACTCATAAATCTTTCTTCCAACAGGAATCAGTCTGTGCCTGCTCTGAACTTCCTCTTCCTCTTTCTTTCTTGAGGACTCTCCATTCCCTCGTCCCAGCATTGCCTACAAGAAAGGATATTTTTGTGTTTCTTTCTTTGTGAAAGAGAAATTAAGCATTTTTTTAAAATTTCAAAAGGAAATTATTCAAAACATCTCTGATTTCTTTGATCTTTAGACAAAACCAAGTGATCATAGCTAGGTGTAAAATGGCTGGTTGTCAGATTATCTATTTTGCCAGCAAGCCGCTATTCAATACTTTGTAAGCCAAAAACCCCACAAATGCTTTGGCAGCAACCGCCAGCACCAGTGTGAAATCTTTGACTGGTGAACAAAAAATGAGATGTGAAGAACATTTCTCCTTTTTGCTGTATAGACAGCAAAATTTTTCACTGACAACAGATTTTTGATGGTGTACTTCTATACATTAAACAGATACACACAGAAAACAGCTAAGTTTTGGTTTTAAACAAAGAGAAGTTTATAAGGCTGAGACTGAGAAAGAACAACAGGGAAAGATGAGTTGGTATTTGCTGTACTGGAAGAAATGAAACCAGTAACTCTTTTCATATTGATTATTGGTTCTGTCACAGGTGATGATCCCACAGAGAACTTTATATGGATATAAAGGCCTGACCAGTAGAGTTCACTGCAGCATTAAAGCCTTAGATTGAAAGATCCTTCTATATGATTGTAGCTTCTTCCATAATGAAGATCCAGACTGCCCAAGCCTGGCCTCTGTTAGCCTTGATCTCACTGTTACCCTTGCAATTCAGACTCACTGAAGAGCTATACAGAGCTCCAGAAACACATATTTAAAAGGACTTAAACTATAAATGCAAATCTAACAGGCAAATGATTGGAATATTTTGTTTACTTCATGGTCAGCTGCAGTGAGGTGGAAGAACGGGCTAACCCATATACTCACTGAGATTAATGCTTAAAAGAAAGTGTTCCTCTGTATTTAGAGTACACAGTGATTTATTAATTGTCATTTCTGAAACAATTCTTTTGTGAATAGTAGGCTAAGGGTGGATTTTAGGTCACTGTGACCTAAGCAAGTTCATACTGTTTAGTTTGCAGAAGTGATACAGAAAATGCCATCAAATAAACTCTCTAAGACTCATTTTGGAGTTTTAGAAAGCAAGCATCCTCTAATCAGGCCTGGACATAGGAGGGAGTAATCTCCATCAATCACATGCAACAAAACAAGAACTGGTTACAGAATATATTTCCCACCTATATTTAAATATTTCCCCAGAAATCTTACACATATTCTATTACTTTCCAAGGACTAATTTTAATGTTATTATGAACTTCACAATACTCAGATCTCTTGCTAATTTGAAGCTGGTTTCAGCTCTCTGATCTGGCCTTAGAGATATACTACAAACGGAAGTGATTATAGAAGAAGACAAATCTGTTCAGCACACATCACAATTTATACAAGAGTTATCATTTCCAAAGAATGAACAATGTCTAGGAAAACCCTGTTTATTAAAAAAACATGCTATCAGAGGGACATTCTATTTAGCTTTCAAAAAAAAAAATCATTACTTATATGAAAATCTAACTCTACTTCATCTCAAATCAAAATACTCCACTTTTGTAACTACTTCTTGTATCTGCAACACCTATAGACTGTAGCACTGCTGCACATGAAAACAAGTGCAAGAATTGACATACAACTGTCCTATTTAAGTATGCATGGATTGCACAATGATGCTTTCATTTCTACAAGCAGATCAAAGCACTTTGTACTTTGTAAACTGAAGGAAACTTTAACCGTCCCTGAAGATAACGTTCTCATCCAAAACTTAGAAACATGGAAAGCTAAGCCCACGAAGAGACCAATTAGATGCCAGATACAATGATTTTCAATAAAGAGATCCTTCCTTCACCTATCTTTTTGCTCTCTGATTCAACAAGATGTTAAGTACAAATTTAACTAATCAGCTTCAGATGAGCTATTTGATGTGGTTCTAGTGCCCTGCAGGAACAGTTGCTGCACATCTCATGTATTTCAAAATAAGAATCACAACCTCTTTTTTAATTTTCTAGACCTCATGAGGATCTATTCCTATAGGTCTTTGGTCCTGTAAAAAAGTAATTTGTAATGATAAACTGATGACCACTCCCCCCCAACCCCCCCCAGTCAGTGTAGGCATTTGAACTGTGTATGGTCCTAGACAGCTCCTGCTTAATATTTCCCTTTTATTTCTTTTATGTAGTAAGTTTCTTCCTCTTTCCACATGGTCCCTTATATTCTTGAATTTGACTACACACAGGTTTTGAATAAAATAGAGGAAAGATTCAGGACATGAATATACTGCACTGAACCTAGCCTGCTGAGATACTCTTAAAACTGGAGCTTTGATGGAGTTACCTATTTCCTTTACCTTTTTATGCCTGCATTTTTCTAAGTTTATTGCCATAAATGTAGATAAACCAAACCATATTAAAAAAATAAATATACCACCTATTGCTTCTCACAGAGTGCATAACCCCCCTTAGAAGTCCTTCAAGGTTTTAAAAAGAAATGAAAAAGTGGCTGCTAAGCAGAGGTTAAGGCTTCTTATTAGATAAACAGATAGTCTGCAAGAAGATGAGACTTACTGAATATAACTATAGCAGCAGAAATTAAACAATTTTTGCAGAACCCCAGGCATCATTACCTGAAGTTTACATAACCAGGGGTAGTATATTTGGGAAAATAAGTGAAATATGATCTGAATGTTTTGGGAAAAATATAGTCCAAGAAGATACTAATTTCTTTGCTTCTCTCTAACCTACAGAATTTTCTGTAACTTTCCCCAAGGCTTTGTCTCTGCTGTCCTCTGGTGCTCAAGAATTTTGCAGCAGAGTAAAAATGAATGCTAGCATCTTTAACAAATAAGCAGCACTGCTCTTTAGTGAAAGAGATTATTTTACAGAGTTTAAATCCTTCGCAATTTAATAAATTTACCTAATTTGAGATGTCCTTAGGTCTCACAGGAATCAGTGAGTTATGGATGTTGTTAGAATAATGTTCTTTCAGTACCTGGATTTATGTTTTAGCTCAAGGATGCTGATTTCCATTCTATTTTGCTCATGATTTCTTATTGGTAATGATGCTGCAATTTTATCTTGTCATAATTATTTTTTAATTAATTGGATTGTATAATACTAACCTCTCCCATCCCCCTGTGCTACAGATGGGGAACTGCTCTGAGATGGCTGGGGATTACATTTGACCTGATGCCCCCAACTGTTAATTATATCACAGTATTAACAAATTGAAAAGCCTCCCTATTAGAAACATACAGAAACAGCCTAAGTGACTGTGTTAACAGAACAGCTGCAACACTGAATGTGAAGAAATGTATTTTCACATGGAGGGGGAAGCTATAGGGTGGGAATAACTCAATACACTGCTCTGTGTGGGCAGCTTCTCTTTCTCTAATACACAATTTTGTCCGTGATTCACCATGAGTCATGCAAGGTAAGCCTGATAGCAGCTCAACTATATGGCAAAGAACAGTACAACCACATCATTTTAGCCTGAGGAGATTGATGTGATCATAGTTTTACATGGATATTTTTCTAATCAGGATTCTGTCGTTCTGGGTTGGGGTTTTTTTGTTCTTTTGTTTTTGTTTTTTTTTTTTTTTTTTTAAATTTTGCCAGATTTTTTTTTTAACGTAACTTAGGACTATTCATTGATAGTGAACTAGGACAGGTTTGGGTTATGCATGTTTGCATTAATATACGTTAATGATCCAATAATATACTTAGCTGTTTTACAATTACATAACAGAAATTCTAGTCCTGTTAGAATGATTACAGGCTCTTTAAATTTTATCCTTACTGAAATTTTTGTGTGACATATAAATTAACCCCATATTCACACAGAACTGTTGCGGAAATGGTACATAGCTGGATGGATAAACTCTCTCTCTGCACCTGAGATGATATCAAAAGACTGCTTCCATGGTAGTTGTTCTAGAGCTATTGTTACCTGCCTTTAAATATTGATAGCAAAAAAGCAGTAATGCCTTTGAGTTACAGGTATGTAATACCGTATTTTGCATGTGCTCAGTGGTGTTTAAAGGTGAATACAGAGGAGCAGGGCTAAAGTTTCAGGAGCTCAGTCATCCTGGCTGCTGAACGTGGCAAAGAACATGGATTGTGCCAGGGCAGTGGTGTGGTGGTGGTATGCCTACTTGATGAGGAAAATTTGATCAAAATGAGCAAAACAACAACTGAAACATAACCGAAAGTACTTAAATGAGTTATTCTGTGCTCTGAAATATGACTCTTTACTGGGGAACTCTAATATCCAAGCAATGAGGCATCAGTGATAAGGATGCTTCCAGAATCAGTGTTATTTTGGGAAAATAGGCTGCTGGAGTTTCTGACTGATCTAAAAATGAGCAACTGATTAAGGCTCTGGTCAGGACATTGCACCAGGTAAAAAATGCCCTTGGCCTTTAGACTTTAGCACCCCTCTGTTAGTTTATGTCTAATATTCAGGATTAATAACTCTGTGCACAAACTATGGCAAATAACTTAAGGCAGAGAAAGCAGTGATGAGAGCAGTATTCAAGCATGTTTTTATGAGTAGACGCTATAAGGAAAGTCTGTTTCCTAACATCTAGGTGTTAAGAAATGTGTGCCCAGTACTTTCATATATCTGATACAGAGTTAAAAGCAGGCGTCAATAACAAGAAGTAGGGAATGAACACTATATCTTTATTGTATATCCAAATGTTCAGCTGCCCACAGATCGTCTGAGAGAAGCATATAACAAATACGTTTTCAGTGGGTATAAACTGGAGAGGAGCAGATTTAGACTAGACATTAGGAAGAATTTCTTCACCATGAGAATGGTGAGGCAAAGGAACAGGTTGCCCAGGGAAGCTGTGGATGCCCCATCCCTGGAGGTGTTCAAGGCCAGGTTGGATAAGGGGAAGTGTCCCTGCCCATGGCAGTGGGGGTGGAACTAGGTGATCTTTAAGGTCCTTCCAACCCAAAGTGTTCCATGATTCTGTGATTCTATGATACTTGCATGCAGATACACCTGTTTGAAGACGTATTCCACTGTTGCAGTAGTCTGTGCGATCACATTATTCTGTGCAAAGGCGGTGTAAAATAACAGAAAAATCACCATGGCCCTGTATCTCATCCATTCTGAGCAGAGGAAGAAACTGACTCTTATAATTAGCTACCTGGGCTTAGCAGTCCAGGACACACAAAACTTGCGAAGAAATCAGTGAACAGACCTTGACTAGATGTAATCTCTTTGTATTAAAAGCACTTTTAAAAAAAGGCTCATGGGCCTAATATTATAAGAATACAGAGACTTGAGAAGCATTCATTGGAAAAGATTAGAAATAGAGTTAGATTGTTTGGATGGTTCTTTACTTACTAGAAATGACTTCTGAGGTGAAGAAAATGATTTTTAACTGAGCTTTAAGCTGAACAAAGCTCAGAAACACAAACTATGTAAAATAAAAAAATACTTTAAACAATCATGTGTCAATTAAGCAAAATAATAAAAGAAAACTGTAGTAATCATATACACAAACTATTTGTTTGTCCTGAAAGGAAGAATGTGGAAAAACCCCATGACTGATCTACTTGACCTGCAGTTCAGCAACTGAGTAAACATTTGTGATATCACATCACAGTTGATTACTAATCTTTATGAACTATTAATAAGGTATCCCTAATGTAAGGGTGGGTAAAGGGAAATTTCACAAAGTCGTTTCTGAAACAGTCTTGCAGGCATCCTCTAATCCGTGGAGAAGAGACCTCACCTAACTTATTCCAGACCATGTGACTAAGGCTGGAAAAAAACAAAGCTGCAATCTAAAATATTTTCTTACATTTAAAACATATCAGATGGGAAGGAACACAGTCGTTCACAAGGTTCCTTAAAGTGACTAAATATAACTGGCTATGTCATCTAAGGACAGAAAGATAAGCAAAGGTCTCTCTACTAACAAAGTATCTCTTCTTACCACTAAAGGGCACTTGAATGAAGAAGCTTCCCTAAAGCACAGCACAGATTGTATGCAGAAGTATTAAGTCATCAGTGGTATACCAAAAAGACTGTTTCTAAATGTGCAGGACTTCACAAAAACTGTTCTTGTTCAATAGGAAAGTCTGTAAGTGTCTGAAACTTTGCTAGAACAATGCATCAGATTTGAAGGAGTTAAAGGCAGAGTCAATGACAGGGAAGAGCAATAAAACAGTTAGTATGTGAAAGGGAGAAGAGAGGAAACATGTAAAACTGATCTGGAAAAGTAGATCCAATTCACAGACCTTGCAGCAGGAATCAAACGGTAAAAAAGAAACACAGTATTGTAGACAAGAAACCAGGAGCTGGGATAACTGCAGAGAGATGGAAATGACTTCCGCCCCAAATTTCTCCCCATTGCCAAGAAAAAGGCAGCTTGCAAAGTGCTTATTTGATTTGAATAGGCACTTCTTAAATGGATCAGAAGCCAGGGATAGTAAATTGAAATCAATAGTTTATGAGCAGAGAATAGCCCATGGTTGCTATTCTGGCTTCTGGTCCTTCCCAACGACCAGGTTCTTGCCTGCAAACGAGTCCTGTAGGTGGATCTTGTGGGCTGCTCCTTCGGCTTGCCTGCATATTGGGTCCTGTAGGCAGGTCCTTCTGCCTGCCTGCAGACGGGGTCCTGCGGGCAGCTTCTGCTGTTTGCCTGTGGGAAACAGTCTGGGTTTTTGGTTTTTTTTTAATGGAATTTTAAGATTAACCAGGAAAATTCCTTTTACTTCTATGCCTCTATCCTCACTTTGACCAACTGTAGTTGAATTTTAAGCATTTCAAAGACACCACAATCAAACCCAAACCAAAGCAAAGCAAATGAAGCCAAGGCAGGTCTGATAGCTCATATGGTAACTGCCTAAATTAAAAAGTGTCAAACAAGTCTGAGAACTAGAGACTGGAAGTAGGTGACTTGTAGAGTTTTCCAGACTTTTAGCTATTTGATTCTATTTGTGATGCAAATTATTCCTCTAAGGCTATATACTAATACAGAAGTCCTTTCTTACACAATCCTGCTGAGGTGCAGAAGCTCTTTGTAAGGTCTGAACTGTCTAGCTGTTTTCTAATGTCTTCAGTGGATTAAAAACTGCATGTGTGTATGTGTGAGAGGCAATGACCACAAATTTGAAAATAATTTTGAAAAACATTCTCGTCATTTTTCTTGCCTGTTTGCACACTTACTTGCTGTCCAATGAAATTAACCAAAGTT
Organism: Coccyzus lansbergi; assembly: GCA_033558105.1. NCBI lineage: Eukaryota > Metazoa > Chordata > Aves > Cuculiformes > Coccyzidae > Coccyzus > Coccyzus lansbergi. The sequence goes on along the minus strand of JAUMJK010000124.1, from coordinate 897,648 downwards.
GAGAAAAATTTTGAATGCAACTTGGGCATTTTCACTTAGGAAGTCTTAACAAGTTTCTTTTTTTCTGAGACAGGCCTACTCATCTATCATAGCTGAGTGCTTTCAGTTCTGAAATCTTATTAATTTATTTTAGACAATAAGGCATCAAATAGAATCAAAATACGAGGATACTGCATCACAACAGAATGCTTCAGCTTCACTGTGCACTGCTGCAATATCAAGACACAATGATGCCAACTTGCCTGCTTTAAGTCCCACTGAGGGGAGGGGAATGTTAACATTGCTAACCTATCATCTCCTATATTCAGCTGTCAGACAGCCTGCAATGCCCACAGAGGTGGGAATAACAAATAGATAGCACTCAGGTTGGTGATTTATTGTCAGCACTTACGGTGAGTTCCATGTCCTCCTCCTCTTTTTCTTTCACTGGCTTCTCTGGTTCCTCTGGCTCCTTTTCTTGAAGATGGATCTCATTGGCCTGGGTCATGTAAGGCATATCATCTTTGTTCTTGAATTCCAAGCTGAGGATTGAAGGAGGAAGTAGAATTCCTAGAATTACCTAAAGCAATAATAACGATAACAATAATCATCACAGTAAACAGATTATAATCATGATGGTTAATTAGTATCAAACAGAACGACTCTCCCAGTATATTTAAGAAAAGAAAGATATATGTCCATGTGAGTTTCTGTGATAATAGATCATTTGTGACTTGGGGTGATGTCTTCAGAGCTCCAACTATGTAAGTACTGCTAGCATTGCTGTGAGTGCTAATTGCCTCTCCTGAATATTTCATCTGCTCGCTAGTCAGATGTGTATTGTTACATAACGGAATATATCTACAAAATATTACATATGGTTAGTGGCAGGTACCCACTATGGTGGTATTCAGATCTGCAAATTTCTACATTTTACATAACAGACAATATCAATGTAAGTGACACACAAGAAGTATTAATTTCTGTAGAGAGGGTTAACTGCTCTTATTTTTCAATACTTAAAACAAACAGGTAGTCAAGGAGTCAGCATATGTGGATCTGAGAAGACAGGCAAATCTAGCAATAGCAAATGCTGCTGTGTCTAGCTCTGTGATCCCATTAGATATTGCCTCAGTAACCTGGCAGCCATGTAATAAAAGAATCACAGAATCACTAGGCTGGAAAAGACCCCCAGGATCATCGTGTCCAGCCATTTCTGTCAACCACTAAAACACGCCTCTTGGTACCTCATCCAACTATCTTTTAAATACCTCCAGTGATGGTGACTCAACCATCTCCCAGGGTAGCCTGTTCCAGTGTCCAATGACCCTCTCCATGAAAATTTTTTTTCTGATGTCCAGCCTGGATCTCTCCTTGCAGAGACTGAGGCCATTCCCCCTTGTCCTTTCACCTATCACTTAGGAGAAGCGGCCAGCACTCTCCTCTCTACAACCTCCTTTCAGACAGTTGTAGAGAGCAATGTCTCCCCTCAGTCTCCCCTTCTCTAGGCTAAACAACCCCAAGTCCCTCAGCCACTCCCCATAAGACTTGTTCTCCAGACCCCTCACTAGCTTCTTTGCTTTTCTCTGGACTCGCACCAGAGCCTCAACATCCTTCTTGTGTTGAGGGGCCCAGAACTGAACACAGGATTCAAGAAGCGGTCTCACCAGTGCCGCATACAGGGACAGAATAACCTCACTGGACATGCTGGCCAAGCTGTTTCTGATACAAGCCAAGATGCCACTGGCCAGCTGGGCACACTGCTGGCTCATGTTCAGTCGACTGTCAACCAACAACCCCAAGTCCTTCTCCTTGGGGCAGCTTTCCAGCCAGACTTCTCCTAGTCTGTTACACTGCATAGGGTTGTTGCATCCCAAGTGCAGGGCCTGGCATGTGGCCTTGTTAAACCTCATGCCATTGGTCTCAGCCCAGTGGTCCAGCCTATTCACACTTCTGGACTCACATTAATGTTAGCTCCTTCTTTTCTGCCTTTCCTCTCTTACGATGTGGGGGTACAGAAACGATTAAAATTATCTTGTGTGGATATATGCAATGAATGATGCTTGGGGTTGAATCAGTAGTATAATTGAAGAAATATTATAATAATATAGAAAGAAATGGCTTGTCTGAAATCACAAGCACAACAGTCTTTCCTGGGTTTTCTATGATCTCATGAAAAGTGATTTTGTTCGGATTTTCTCCCTAAATGATAGTGAAACTTTTGGCAGTTCAGGGAGAGTGACTGCTTTGCTGATCTTCTAGGCAGACAGCATGTATGCTGCTGAAACCATTCAAAGTAATGCAGTTAGGGGCAGCCAGTCCATATGAATGCTATGCTGGGCCTTGGATAAGCTGATCACCAGGCTGCCTGCCCTGGTCCTGCATTTGGCTTGTTGCTGAAGGGTGTGTTCAGAAAGAGGTGACAGGCAGACCTGGCTTCACAGAGGCTATTTTCAAAAACAGGTAGAATTAACAATTGCCTCTCCCCTTCCCACTGGTGCTATTCATCTCCAGCAAAGACTTTAAAGAATCACATTCAGCCTTGTCATTTGCCAGTTATGATGGGAGAAAACTGTTCATGGGAAATAATCCCTGAATCATGGTTTCAAATGTATTTCTTTGACATGCTGCCTCTTGATCATGTAGCCCGTAGCCTGCTTTTGCTTTAAATGGGTTCTGCTAATGAGTTTCAGTGAAATAAAATATAGGCTAGAGACTGAGTAAAAGATCCTTATGAAGTCCTGATGTTATAAGAAGTTGAAAGGAAACAGATTTTGTTCCCTACAGTTATTCATTGTGAAAGAAGTGTCTACTTCATGGCTTAAAAGATGTGTGCCTCAAAAAAGAAAGCATGCATTGGGAAATGAGTTGCTGCACTGATCCTTATCTACCTATACTGAATACCTGCAAAGTCAAGCAGTGAATAAGGCAGTAGTCCCCCTGAAGGCCAATGGGTCTGTAAGTTGAGTCAGAAAAATAAGCAGTAAAATTGTCTCCAAATGTTAGAATGCTTGCTGTCTGTAATCAGAACAAATTTATGCATAGCTTCTCCAGGAGGTGGATGAGAATGCCATCAGCCTCTTATTCATCACTGTGACAGGATTAGACCCAATACAATAATGATGAATGCATTTTCACTATTACCAAATGTCTTTGCAAACAGCAAAACAGTTGAGCAATTACTACTTTTCAGCCACACAATTGATGCAGGACAGACAACCCCTTCACTGAAAATATTTCTTCATCATCTGGGAGAAAGAGGGAATTCCTAGTTATGGGCTGACTGGTGAATACTGTGGTGAAGGTTATAGATGCAGACTCATGAACAGAAATTCACCTCCCAGAATTCACCTTGCTTTGTTAGCAGTTTTTGTGAAAAGAGAGCTTAAACAGCTTTGAATATTGAATTATCCCCTAGATTTTCTAAGGTAGTCCTTTCTGATCAGTCATCATGAAGACTGACAGGAGACTGTAAGTAAATTTGTACTGCTTACTTTGGTTTGTTTTCAAGAAAGTTGTTTGATCTGCACCTTTCTCTAGCAGTTAATTCCCTTACGCATCCTTTCCTTAACATGTCTTTAAAAACCTTGGCTAACTACTCAAGTATCCAGGGTGGCATACTAGCCTCTGGCTCAGTCTGTATTCTGATAACTCCCACTGATGCTGGAGGGGACTTTGAGAAAGATGATAAAAAAAAACAGGTAACGTGCTTTGAACTTGGGTTTGTGATAAGCTCTCTGCTGTAAAACTGAAGACAGGAAGAATATACTCTGAGTCAGTTATTATTGATTTGTTGTGAGCCCCATCACCATCTATTAGAACTCCTTTAACTGTTAGTTTTATTTTAAAACAGTGCTGACCTTTAGGCCAGAATTTTTGCGCATCCTGAGACGACCCATCCACATGTCCGTGAGCAGCATTTGGCTGCAAGTGTGAGCAATGAAGTCCCTGTGTTTGGCTGCCACTGCAAGCTGCAGGCAGGTGGCGTTGCTCCAGTTCTTCAGCTCATAGGTCAGCAGTTTCATCGCCAGTTGCTCGTCCTGCTTGTATGACTGGTCCAGGAGCTCCACTGCCAACTGGCCAAAGTCCCTGCAACAGAGGGACATTAATACATTCCCATTAGCCCAAGCAGCCTGCTGCAGACAATGCCTCTCTGCAAATGAAAGCCTCTGCAAGGGGGCATCACTTCGCATCATACAAATCATGATGTTGACTGTACATACGGAAATCCAGACTTTTGAATGTGAGTGACTAATAGTAAGCCTATAAATAAGTGCTCCCACTTAGCAGTGATGAGTACCCACACCCATCAGCTGTCTGCTCCCACTTGCCTGCCCACCTCCCTGACATTTTCTAGCTGAAATCCTCTGGTTATCTGCAGCTTAGAGGATTGCTTCTGGGCCTTTTTTTCTATTGCTTTATTGCCAAGTGTCCTGGAAAAAGAAGTGTTCCTTTGTAAAGCACCCTTTGTAAAATTCTTTGTCTCAGACTTTTAACATGAAGAAAGATTATTATGGAATCTAGTATCTTGGTTTGCTCACCTAAGCATGAACTCTTGGTTAGTTAATTCTTCTGCCTGAATACTATGTTCATAAGGATTTGAGCAATTGTTCTGCTTGGGATGAATGCAGTGTCTTGAAAAAGCAGAGAGCAAGCTTGCAACCTGAGTCTTAAGACCTCAGGGGGAACATTTAGACAATACCGATATGTCACTGCCTTCTCTAAATTTTATCATTTCAGAATTTATACTACTAGCAACTTGGCTTTTCTGGCAGACAGATTGTTAAAAAACCATTTAGAGTTCCTATAAAGGGATTGCACTTTCCCTGTAAGTCAGAAAAAAATGCAAGGTACAGATAAGCAAATTTCAGTCAGCTGCAGTAGGATCTATTCCCTCTTTATTTTTTTTAACCTCAGAAAGTATACATGAAAGAAAATTCACCTGGAATTGTGGTTTAGCTCTTGGGATATGTCATCCACCATGTCGTTTTCTGAGGCTTCGTGGGCCATAGCTTTGCAGAGCTTACAGGCCACCAGTGCTTTAGCCATAGCCTCTTCCCCATGCTGCCAAAAGAAGAGGGCCATCTTCTGACGTTTCATCAGCACTGCCCACACCATAAGCTCATGGAAAGGGAAGGGGAAATGATTGATCTCAGGGTCATCCAAATCAATATCAACTTCTTCTTCTCTTTTTTTTGTTGTTTTCCTCCCTCGACGCAAAGGGACATCATCCTATGATAAATGCAGAGAAAGTTTTTTCACTAGTGAAGGAACTGAATCAATGCACACAGTGCACTAGTATCTGAGATGTCAAATACATTCCCTCTAACCAGCCCTTTCAGCTTTTTTTTACAAAGTAACACAGGAAACTAATGGGAAAAATTACTGTCCATGCACTGCAATTAAGTCATCAGCAAGCTTATACCTAAACACAGGAAAAAAAGAGCTTTGGACTGTCACTCTGAACTGAATACAGCCTGCATAAAGATTTCTGCACCATTCTCTGCTACTGCTGCATTTCTCTGAACATCTTTTAAAGTTCTATAGTTACGTGAATGAAATTCTGCTTGGCCTTACAGATGGAAGCATTTTGCTTAGTCTTTATGAAAAAAAAAATGATGCTCACAGAGGGAAGAGCCTTCCTCTTTCTTGTCTATCCACTAGAGTTTTATTAATAAAAGTTTATTAATCTGGCCCTTGTGTAAACAAGTTGCCTGGATGAAAATGGGTTTTTTTGTGGCACATTTCTCATACAAAACTTGAAAATAACTACCGGTGCCCTTATTATAGTGTTTTAAACATTATCTAGAAAGAATGTATATTTCTCAAAGAAGGAAAAGAAATAAAGATTACCACGGGTCACCTACCTCCATCCCCAACAGTTTCAGGGCTTTTGGCTGTACAAAAATGTTAGAAAAATGTTATTTATCCTAGAAGGTTAATAAAAAATTACAACTATATGTGTACACATACTTACATACATGCATGTGTAACATTTGGATATACAATATAGAGTGTATAACAGATGATATACAATATAATATAGATAATATAATATAGATAATGTATATATAATGCAATGTAATGTAATATTATATATATGCACATAAATCTAAAAATTACACATATATTTAATTCAACTATGAGTTTCACCCTGTTTCACTGAAACACATAACAGAAGATATACGTTTGGGTTTATGTACAAATTACAGCTGGTTTGGGGCTGGTCTAGTGGAAAAGAGGTAGAAATTACTGCTAAGGCAAGAATGGATTTCTCTAGAGTACATCAGTATTTTGGCCATTCCTCTGGAACACTTTAATTGACTACTGTAGAAGTGCTCTGTATGTTGGTTTGGTGTCTGTGAAATCATTACTCATACGCTTTTCTCGATGGAGTGACTAAGGGAAACAAGTCTCTCCTAATAGTTACGATTACTACCTTTTCTCTTGGAGTAAAGAATGAAAGTGATTGGAAAAGAAAGAAATAAACCCGTTTCAGGTGTTCAACTGTAAATATTTCACACAGGAGTTGCTCTTTATGGCCACTTAGGCTACACATACCATATTCAATGGCATGTGTTGCTAAAATCTGAACTGAGACAGGAAGTGAAAATGTAAGGTAAAAGTAGGCAAAGAAAGAACTACAAGTCTTACTGGTAGCAGCTGGCCAGATTTTTCTTCATGAGTTTTCTTCTTGAGTTGATGGCATTATGGATGACAATAAATATCTTTTATGTTTTAGAAAGATAGTAAACTTACTTTGGATTCACAGTATTCACAGAGAGAGCTGGGGTTGTTTAGCCTGGAGAAAAGGAGGCTGAGAGGAGACCTCATTACTCTCTCCAGCTACCTGAAAGGAGGTTGTAGAGAGGAGGGAGTTGGGCTCTTCTCCCAAGTGACAGGGGACAGGACGAGAGGGAATGGCCTCAAACTCCGCCAGGGGAGATTTAGGCTGGAGATTAGGAGGAGGTTTTTCACACAGAGGGTCATTGGGCATTGGAATAGGCTGCCCAGGGAGGTGGTTGATTCCCCTTCCCTGGAGGTCTTTAAGGCACGGGTGGATGAGGTCTTGAGGGACTTGGTTTAGTGTTAGATAGGAACGGTTGGACTAGAAGATCCGATGGGTCCCTTCCAACCTGGTGTTTCTGTGATTCTGTGATTCTGTATTGTAATCTATCAAACATGAAAAACACAAAAATACTGAACTGTGCTTTTGCCATAACCCCACTTACTATGCACATACAGCCAACAAAGCCAATTCTGACTTATGGGCTTCTCTGTCCTGATACCTTCAGACCATAGTCAAGAAGAGCCATGAGACAGGAAATGCATTCATCAAATCAGAAATCTCTTCATCTGTAGTTAGGTGCCCCATGGCATTATTTGGACAGAGCGAAAGACATATTTCAGGAGACTTTTCTATGTCCTGGTCTCACCAGGACAGCAGAAACAATAATTTTTAAATTAAATTAATAACAAATGTAGCTTGTATCACTGGCTGGCTTGCAGTGTGTTGTGATGAGACAGTTGCTATGTAATGGAAGTAATTCTGTAATGGAAATGAATCTGCAGACTGAATAGTGCACTCATGTGAATTCCTCCAGCCTGGAAGAATATAAGAAGCTATGGTAATCCCTGCCAGTGGGTGTAGCTAGATGGCAAATAAGTTACTCCTTACCCTTTTTGGCCCAAACAAATTGTGATACAGTGTTCTGAACCGCTTTCGGGTGTAATTGCAGCGATATGCTCCTCCCATCAAATACTCTATCACCAAACCAATATCAATCAGACTTATCCGATAATCAGGAGGTAAGTTTCCCTGCAGTGAAAATAAGAATGGTAGGAGAGGAAGAAACACTTATTACTGCCATTGTTAAATGTATGTTATAATGATGTTAGAAAAAAACCAAATTAAATAGTTAAAAACAGGAATGTATTATTATGCTGGTTAATTAATTCACCTTAAAATAGATCCAACCGAAACCTGGATATTCTTGCTTGGAAAGAAGACATAAGTTAAATAAGGAGATGAAGAACTTGTTGGAAGTAACAGAAGATAATGACAGTACACACTACTCATATTCTTCAGCTGGGGAAACAGGGAACATGACTGCAGAACAAAAAGCATGAGGATCAGCAAACTTGCAAGGTCAGGCATATTTGCTGGACTCTAGTCCTGCAAGATAGCACTTTTTCTGTACCATCTGTCCCCCACAAGTCTTGTTCTGGCATCTCACATCACTGGACTGCCTTACCCACCCTGCCAAGGTCTGGTAAAGGGACGTCATGTGATATCATGGAACTAACTCCTGAATGTGATCTTCCCATCCTGCTGTGTTTCCTTCCCAGTTCCAGGAAAGGAAACGTGGGAGAGTGGAACTGTGTTATCTACGCTTGAGGACTTAAACAGTGCATTACTTATTATTATTGCTAGTTGCTAAGGAAAGGAGAGTCTGTTAGCATTTTTTTTCTTGGGCTTACATACAAATAAACACATATCTTTACTTAAATTCCACATCTAGTATTAGGAAAGCATGCATATGTAAGCAAGTATATATGAAGTTGTAATAAACAAAGAAGTTGTGGCTAATTCTTTGGGGTTTTGTTCAAGAAGAGAACTACAGGCATATCAACTGTCCCAGACAGTCCTTCCTTGAATTCCCAACATATTTTACAGAAAGTGCCTTTAGGCACAGCAATCTTGTTTCCTAATTTCCAGCAGCAGTAGGGAGATTGTCTCCCAGGAGGTGAACTGTGTTTGCAGGATTCTGGAAAAGACGTCTTTCTTGTCCTCTGTTAAACATAAACATCATATATACAATGCCTTCAGCATGCACCTTTTATTTTGAAGGGAAGAAGAATGGTATATATGTGTAGGTCTTTTTGTCCTCATTTTGTGAACTCATTTGCATCTTCTTTCTCTTCACTGTCAAGACTGGAAATGACAACACTAAATTTATGAGTTCTCCAATACTTACAGCTTGCAAAGCTGTGAAGAAAGATTGCACTAAAAAATTGTCTCTCACTGTATATGAATCTGAATCTACCTTTGAGTTAACTGGGCATTTCTCTTCTCCACTAGCACCAAGCCTGGTGTGATAGCAGACTATAACAATTTCAGGGTGGGATGGTTTCATGGATGTCCTAGTGAAGTGCTCTTGGGGGTCTCTGGTAGTGGAAGAAAACACCACAGAGCAGGCAGATCTGCTTTCCTGTTCTCCCCATAGGAACTCCACAAGGAAAACTCTGATCCCTTTACAGGGAAAAAGGGCTAAATGGAAGGGAATGCCCTCAAAGAAAATTTTGCCTCCTTCTCTAAATCACTGCCTCTGAACCGTCTGGCAACAGTTTGTGGTTCAGCAAGTGGTTCCCTGCCAGAAAAGAAAGCATAATTCAGCAAATTGTGAATGGGTCACCCAGATTTAGAGATTTCATTGAGAACTCTGCAGATTACAAAATTCTCTCTGTCCTGCATGTCATTGTGCAATAGATGTGACTATGAATTAAAAGAGGAAAGAGAGGTAAATTTTCCTCCTGTGAACTGCAAGCAGTAGCCTTGGAAAAAGAAAGAATTACTGTAGCAAAATTTTAACTTGTATAGTCAACATTGCAGGAGGACCAGGGAATTATAATTGTTAGCTTCAGACTTTCCCAGCATACTCTAATAAAACAATCAGATTTTCTACAATGGCATACAGAACAGATTACAGTTAGTCTGTAGCATTTTCTATGTGGTAATCAAAAGATGTTTAGCACAGAGCAGTTTTATGACTGCCATATCTTGCTGGAAATATCTGCATGTCTGAAGAGATCTGTTTGGTTTCTCTGCAGATGTCCTTAGCGGATTCAGAGCAGAGAAACACTAATGAAGAGCAGATGGCAACTGGTTCTGCAGAAGAGATGAAATGGATGCCAAGATCCTCCTTCCCCCTCTGCTTTGGACAGGAAAAGCAATGCTTATTTCCCTTCCTGCTTGCAATAGTACAAACAGCACACTGAACTTTGAGGAAGGAGAGAGAGAGATAATGTTGTGGTGTACAAGGCCTAGAAATGGGCTGGAATTCAAAGGAACAGAAAATCAAGCAAATTTAGTTGCAAAGTTGAATTGCCAACTGTCGCTCAGTAATTTTCCTTAGTACATCTTTTTACACTCTTCCTATTCTTGGTTAATCTGATGGGTGGGGGGAATCACTAAGCAGGTTTGCAGGAATGCATATTTGCTTAGTTTATTTGAATTAACTTTTATTCTGAATTGTTTAAAGAAACAAAGTAAATCTAAATATTAAATCCTATTGGCTTTTTTGTTTGTTTATTTGTTGGTTTGTTTCCCCCAAATACTCTTAATTCTCCATAATGCCTAAGGCAATGACAGTTTTTCTAGGACAAGGATGGAGACACTGGCAGAAGTAGAAGAGATTGTCTTGTAGATCCAAGACAGAGTTATAGTTCTTCAACAGACTCCCGCTGTCTTAACATGAGACATGTGAAATGGAATGTTTTGACATTATGAAATACTTAAGCTATTAAGAAAGCACAACATGCATCAGGGTGAAGTGTGTACTAGAAAGGGTAAGATTTTGTTATTCTGATTTCTAAGATTTCATAACATAAAGAATTTCCAATAGATTAACTTTAATAAAAGATACATCTAAACCTCCCATATAATAATGAAACACTTTACTAAAAAAAAAACCCTCACAAAATCACAGCAGAAATACACATTTTATAGGCATACACTTGCACATGAATGCCAGTGGGGGAAACAGGGCAGAAGCCCTGTAAGAACAGCAAAATATTGGATGGGCTAATTCTAGTACAGCCTAGGTAGCCAGGAATGACAGAGGAGAAGGTTTGATTTTCAGGTATGATAGGCACCCCAGTTAATAATCAACTAACATTATAATACTGGAACAAACTTTTCAGTGCCAATGCATTATTCTCCTAAGGAAAATGTCAACTTTAAACTGTAGCTAATACATTGTATTATTTTTTCACTCCCAGTGCATTTTTATATGCAGAAAGTACCACTCCTCAGATTTTGCATGTTAAGGAAAAAATAATACTTTCAAAATTCACCATGTTGTTTGTTCATTCTGTGGAAATGTAGATATACAGTGGCAGTTCAGAGTGTGATTAAGAAATATCAGTTATATAAAATTTTTGGATTAAAGAACAAGAGTAATTTATCTTCAGTACACAGCTGAGATAGGGAAGGATTTTTTAAAAACAACCTGTAGAGGGCCACCTGCACTTACAGACAAAGTGTCCAGCGCGGCCACAGTGTCCTCCTGCTTAGTCTGGATACCTCGGTTTGTAAGGTCTAGAGAAGAAAGTCAGCCCTTGTATGTAAAATTCTGAGAGGACTGAAAAGAAATATGAGCACAGTTGTCTGTAAAATGGTCATCAATAAGTACTTCATCTTGTTAATAGGCACCGAACTTAAGGGCACTCTGGCGACTGTAAATTCTTTGTATCTATCTCCAGACCTTTACAACATGCTGCCCAGGCTAGCAGTCGTCACAGGTGTTTCCAAATATTCACATATAGTTGGAAATCCAAGGAGAAAGTAAATTGTCTTACATTTTTAGGTCTTTGTGCAAGTGTGTTTGTGTGCATTTGTGTGCAGACAGGCTGAGAGAGTCAGGTTTGTTTAGACTACAGAAGACAAGACTCCAGAGAGACATAATAGCAGATTTTCACTACTTAAAGGAAGCCTAAGAAAAGACGGGGACTTTACCACAAGGAGGGATTGGATGAGGGGTAACATTTTTAACATGATAGAGGGTAGATTATATTAGGTATTAGGAAGAAATTTTTTTCTTGTGAGAGTGGTGAAGCACTGGAACAGATTGCCCAGAGAAGTTGTATCAGCCTGATCTGGTGGGATGTGTCCCTGCCCATGGCAGGGAATTTGAAACTGGATGACCTTTAATTTTCCTTCCAACCCAAACTAGTCTATGATTCTAAGATTCTATGATTCCATGTGTGTCTGTAAGCAGCCACAAACAGGATGAGGTGATGTGGCTTCTATGCCTCAAATTCTTTGCTTTATTAAGCAGGCAGAAGAGTAGCCTTTCAAATACCACGCCTGCTTGCCTCCACCCTCAACCCCCCATCCCCACCCCGTGTCATATACAACTATGTAATACAATAGTAGTAAATTAAATAACACTTCTATGATTTGTAAGCATCCACTCATCCTTTTTCTATTTGAGAATTCACAATGATATACATATAAACAACTTTTTATAGCACACACCCTTTAAAATAGCATAGTTTTTAAAATTGGAATGTATGCATAAATAGCACAGTTGTCTCAAGGTGATACACTGCTTGTGTATTTTGTGTTTGTATTTTGTGATACCATAATTAAATCTGAGAGGTTAGGTCTGTGACTTCAAAGTATATCTAAACTCGTAAAACTAGCATCATTGCTGTAGTCTGGTTTTCATGCATGATGGGTCACTTAAGTGTCAAATATTGATGTCCATTAAGAAGTTGTTTCCAATGAGGTGTTTTCATTTAAACCATTGTCAGACCAGCTGACTGATATACAACTTGGTTTACTGATCTGCTGAGATGGCAGGGTGAGCTGTCACTTTTCTCTGAGTGAACCATGATTATTCCTTATCACAGACAAAATACAGCCCCAGAGGTGCCGTTTTCTGACGAAAGTGCTAGACTGCTGTACCAGGTGTTTGGCTTTTAAACCCTTAACTATATTCTAATAAAAGTACACATTGACTTCATGTAGTGGGAATTACTGGAGGATTTAGATAAAGTCAGAGGAAAGAAAGATATAATTAATGAAAAATGACCATCATCTAACATTTAGCAATCACAATGGAACAAATAAAATATAGTGTAAGTCATAGTCATGAAATATAGTGTAAGTTTATTTACTGCCAATATCTATCAATATATGAGGGGCACAATTTAGTGATTCTGAGGGGCATCGTTTAGTGATTGACAGGAATAGTTGAACTCGATGATCCTGTGGGTCTTTTCCAACCTAGTGATTCTGTGATATATACGTATGAAAACTGTCTATCTTTGCCTATTTTGACACCTTTTTTTCCCAAGGACCTGCTTTGAAAAGACAATTTTCGTTAGGGACTCAGAAATTATACTGATATTATTCAGTCATTCAGCATACAAATTGGTGTGCCTTCAAAGGAGAACTTGAAAGTCTGATGCTGGGAGAGAGAAGGAGCTTGAAAAGGAAAATGTTTTAAAGTAAGAAGGCAAGTGGTGCTTGTTTCAAAGTCTTACATGCACATAAACAACTACATATTTAGTAAAAAAATGTTCTGGTAACATGGACTTCAAGAAAAGTCACTAGTCTAGATACATTTCTAGCTTTACTTTGCTCCATCTAATGAGATTAGTCTGCAAGTGCAGTTTCAATTTCTTCTGGCATTTCACAATTTCTGTTGGTTGCTTAATATAGAATCATAGAATCATAGAACAACCAGGTTGGAAGGGACCCATCGGATGATGCCATATTACACACCAACCAATGAACACCACCTAAATTCCCTAAATGTAACTGCTGATCATTCTGTAGCATTAAGAGCCCACTAGTTGCCTTTAGTCCTGCTCAGTTGTCAGTGGCAGAATAAACCTACAAAACCTGTTTGCTTACAAAAAAATCTTCGCTTCTTTTTCAATCTTCTATCTAGTTCCATCTACAGAAATCTCCTTTCTCAAATATGCTACCCATAAAGTCCAATTTATGTAATATGCAAGGTTATAATCTGCGCATGCTTTAGGAGAATAGTCAAGCTCATGAGGTCAGTTGGAGACTCAATTTCCTTACTTCATTCATACATTGAATATTGTGTCCAGTTCTGAGCCCCTCACCACAAGAAGGATGTTGAGGCTCTGGAGCAAGTCCAGAGAAGAGCGATGCGGCTGGTGAAGGGGCTGGAGAACAGACCCTATGAGGAGCGCCTGAGAGAGCTGGGGTTGTTTAGCCTGGAGAAGAGGAGGCTGAGAGGAGACCTCATTACTCTCTCCAGCTACCTGAAAGGAGGTTGTAGAGAGGAGGGAGCTGGGCTCTTTTCCCAAGTGACAGGGGACAGGACGAGAGGGAATGGCCTCAAACTCCGCCAGGGGAGATTTAGGTTGGAGATTAGGAGGAGGTTTTTCACAGAAAGGGTCACTGGGCATTGGAATAGGCTGCCCAGGGAGGTGGTTGATTCACCTTCCCTGGAGGTGTTTAAGGCATGGGTGGATGAGGTGTTGAGGGACTTGGTTTAGTGTTAGATAGGAATGGTTGGACTAGAAGATCCGATGGGTCCCTTCCAACCTGGTTGTTCTGTGATTCTATGATTCTATGATTTTCACTGAATGCTGCTGCTGTAACAGTTTAAATCCTGAACATACCAATAAAGGTATTTGGTGTCTCCTTCCTGTCACTATACCCTTCTATGTTTCTGTCCTGCCGCATTGTAATTCAAGGTGCTTGAAATTAACTTGATAAGGGAGTAGAGGAAAGTTGCACTACTGCTTTTTTATACTTCTGCTGAGGGAGATGGCTACAATATACCACACAATACAGAATAAGCAGCTCTTTCAACAAACGAGTATCCAGCACAAGGATAAAGGCTATTTTACAGGCTAGGGAGTAAACTAACAACACGGAAATGAACTTTGAAAATAGTTGCAGGCATGGAAAAGTACAAATAACAACATAAATCCACACAGTATGTAAAAGCCTACAATTATGCTAGCAGAAGCACTATTACCCAAGCACCTAAAACCACAGAGAAAGCAAGCCAAATAACTTGCTAACTGTGCTTCATATGAAAAAGTTTGTATTTGCTACATACAAACAGGACAGTCGGTAAATGGAAGGGTCAAAATAAGGTTCTGACTGAAAGCTCATGCAAAACAGAGATTGTATCTAGCTACAAAAAGCAATCATAGCATTAATCTCCAACCTACCGTCTATTGGACTCTTACCTTTTTGACATCCCTGACTAGATGATAGAGAGTGTTGGATGGCCCGTGTCTCTGCAAAGGACAAATAAAGAAGAATAAAATAGTTTTGCATTATCCAAAGACCTGTAAGACGTAAATGCTGAAACGGCTTTCTTACCTTAGTAGTTCAAAAATCAGGAAACAGAAAGCACTTCAGTTGTACATTATTGCCAATTATAAAAAACAGTACAATAGCATTATTTCACTTGACTTCTCTTTTGTACAAAGCCCTTCAGTAAGAAAACCACAAGAACTGCCATAGTGGATGATGTCCTTAGACACAGTCCTGGATGACCCTGGTCATAATGTCCCTTTCACAGAACAGAATCACAGAACAACCAGGTTGGAAGGGACCCATCGGATCTTCTAGTCCAACAATTCCTATCTAACGCTAAACCAAGTCCCTCAATACCTCATCCACCCGTGTCTTAAACACCTCCGGGGAAGGTGACTCAACCACCTCCCTGGGCAGCCTATTCCAATGCCCAATGACCCTCTGCGTGAAAAATCTCCTCCTAATCTCCAGCCTAAATCTACCCTGGCGGAGCTTGAGGCCATTCCCTCTCGTCCTGTCCCCTGTCACTTGGGAGAAGAGGCCAGTTCCCTCCTCTCCACAACCACCTTTGTGATGAGAACAAACCATGTATTCCCACTCTCTGTTTTCTATCCTTAACTAGTTTTTAAAACACAAACACCCTTTATCTTCTACGCTGTGACAGCTAAATTTCTTTAATAACCTTTAAGATTTTCAAATATGGTCAAACTGGTTTTATAAAAACAAGCGGACCAAATGCAGCTTTCTTATTCTCCTGCATATTAATTTCAGAACATTTTCTTATAGAAGCCAGTAAGTTTTTCTTGACCTAAAATTGAACCTCTTGCCTATTCTTTAATGTATTTTTGCAACTAACACGGCAGAGTTCAGGTTCATTGGTTTGTAGCTTCCCAGGTCACTCTCAGTGTTCATGTTGCAATCTAGTATTTTCTAACTGTCCCTGTAACTTTTTTTGGTGCTAAGGCTATTATGGATGCATTATCTCATATATCATTATTAGGAGTTGAAGCATTTCACACCCTGAGTCTTTTGGAACTCTTACATGAGTAATTCATGGCAATTTCTATAGCTCACAAGAAGGCCTTCTTTCGTCTGTAGAACTGAAGATTTTCCTGAAACTTACTCCTTGTAAAAACTTGCTTTGGTACAAAGACTTGCCAAACTAACCTGATCGCCTTCTATGACAACATGACTTGGCTGCTGGACAAGGGAAAGGTTGTGGATGTGGTCTTTCTGGACTTCAGCAAAGCCTTTGACACAGTTTCTCACTGCATTCTGCTACAGAAACTGTCAGCCTCTGGTCTGGACAGGCACACACTCTCCTGGGTGGAAAACTGGTTGGATGGCCGGGCCCAGAGAGTGGTGGTAAATGGTGTTAAGTCCAGCTGGAGGCCAGTTACAAGTGGGGTTCCCCAGGGCTCAGTGCTGGTCCAGCCCTGTTCAATGTATACATCAACGACCTGGATGAAGGCATTGAGTGCTCCCTTAGCAAGTTTGCGGATGACACTAAGCTGTGTGCAAGTGTCGATCTGCTGTAGGGTAGGGAGGCTCTACAAAGAGATCTGAACAGGCTGGACTGCTGGGCAGAGTCCAATGGGATGAGGTTTAACATGGCCAAATGCCGGGTCCTGCACTTAGGGCACAACAGCCCCGTGCAGTGATGCAGACTAGGAGAAGTCTGTCCAGAAAGCTGCCTGGAGGAGAAGGACCTGGGAGTGTTGGTTGACAGTTGACTGACCATAAGCTAGCAGTGTGCCCAGGTGGCCAAGAAGGCCAATGGCATCTTGGTTTGTACGAGAAACGGTGTAACCAGCAGGTCCAGGGAGGTTATTCTCCCTCTGTCCTCGGCACTGGTGAGACCGCTCCTTAAATCCTGTGTTCAGTTCTGGCCCCCCCACTGCAAGATGGATGTTGAGGTTCTGGAGTGAGTCCAGAGAAGAGCAACAAAGCTGGTGAAGGGGCTGGAGAACAGGCCTTACGAGGAACGGTTGAGAGAGTTGGGGTTGTTTAGCCTAGAGAAGAGGAGGCTGAGAGGAAACCTCATTTCTCTCTACAACTGCCTGAAGGGAGGTTGTAGAGAGGAGGGAGCTGGCCTCTTCTCCCAAGTGACAGGGGGCAGGACAAGAGGGCATGGCCTCAAGCTTGGCCAGGGGAGGTTTAGACTGGACATTAGGAAAAAAATTTTCACAGGAAGGGTCACTGGACACTGGAACAGGTTGCCCAGGGAGGTGGTTGATTCACCTTCCCTGGAGGTGTTTAAGGCATGGGTGGACGAGGTGCTGAGGGGCATGGTATAGTGTCTGACAGGAATGGTTAGACTCGATGATCCAGTGGGTCTCTTCCAACCTGGTAATTCTATGATTCTAAGATATTACAATGCTTACCTCTGTAGTAAGAAACTCATAGACTTTCTGTTCTTAATACATAGACAATAGTTGATAGTCAAAGATTAAGACAATCAAAGATCAGATGGAAGTCTGTCTTAAGGGTGGCACAGATACCAGTTTCTCTATATTTTTCATAATTTTAATGAATGCTTTTAATATTTTATAATTTTGCAAGACTGACTTCTGGTCACCATCAGTGACCAGAAGTGTGAAACACCTCTGGATAACAGCCAGTGTGACAGTTTATGATGGAAGAGCTTTGAAAAGTCCTGTCAGAAAAAATGTTTTGAAAAGGTCTATGCACTATGTCACAACCTCTCTCCAACTAACCGAACTAGCAATCCTAAAAAATAGACAATGCTTCAAGAATTTTTCATATCACTTAGGCAATTTGAACTTTTCGGTTTCTCTTCATAGGACATGATAATTTGACTGCTGAATATGTTTTGCAGCTAAGAACTCCAATACAGTTTGAGCCCATCCAATTTATGTTCATTTCAAGGGCAAAGATATAAAACTTGTGAACAAGCTTTTAAAAGTCAAAATTATAATATTTAGATCATTTGGTGAAGACATAAAAAAGTCCTTCACTGTAACAGACCTCCTCTTTATCCAATTTCACCTTTAGTATATGATCCCAAGAAGTTTGCTCCTATTTGTTATCAAGTGGTCAAGTCTATGATTGATTACAAGATTTTTCTGAAAACTTAAGTGCTTATACTGTCAGGAGTCACGTATCAACATCCTAAAGGTCCTAATTTTCTAGTTAGTGTCTTCTAGCTAGTGCCATTTGCCTAAATCCTGGGTCTATCATATTGGAATTACAATGACCAGAAATCATCTGGCACTTGGCTTAATCCACGTTTTATATAAACTGTACATCAGATTAGCTGGGCAAGACACAGAATGTTTCATTATATGAGGGATAATGGTAAGAGACAACATGGACTTCTACCATCAAAAATTTCTGCAGCCAATGTTGGCTGCCTTGTGCATCATCATGTCATTGTAATATGAGCAGGAGCTAGAACAATGTATAAAGAGACAGAAAATTTGCCTTAGGTTGCCCTACCGTATTGTACAATTCCTCTAGCCGGGAGATGGTGAGAAAACGATGCATGCTTACTCCATTTTCTATGAGTAATTTCACAAAATCCACTCTGTCCAGCACCAGTGCATCCAGCATTGCTTGCTCAAGGGAGCCCACCTGCAAAGCAAGTGATTAGTTCAGGGCATTCCTAGGCATCACAGACTGTATCTGGCTGATCTTGTCACCCTAGAACAAGCAGGGTGACAAAATTCTGCTTCAAATGGGATAATCACAGTTTCAGTCTATATTGGTTTCTGTGATTCAGAGCAGCATTTAAAAAATGGGTCTCAGTTTTAAGATTAACACACTCTAGGAAGTCCAGGTTAGGACCAAGGAACTGGGGCCCAGAAAAGTGATGACTACACCTCCACACTATTCATCATTGCATTATCATCTATATTTCTCACCTTCTTAGCAAACATCTTATTTATATTTGGTACATTTCTTATGTCCACACTCTCTTACTTCAATTATGTCTTTACTAGCTTTTTGCTCTGCTCATGGTGTAGAACGTCAAGGAAACTTCGACACCCAGGAAGCAGAGATAGATTCACAATTAGCATTTATTTGAAGGGCCAAATGCAAGAGGTCTTCTAATGCAAAACTCTTCATTTTATATCTCTTCCAGTTTAAGGGAGTTGGAAGGATGTGCAATTATCTCATACTTCCAGTTTTCAGCTGGTAAAAAATGACTACAGCTTGCAGTACTTCAGCACATTTTTGCTATGATGTGATGATGGTGTCATATTGATATAGACAGTTTAGTACCATTAAAATCTCTGATATGTTTTGAAGCATATTCATGCCCAGCACTGAAGACAAGATGAACAGTACTGTTCACTCTGTAACCAAGAGGACAAGGATTTTTGAAACTAGCTTTAAGGGGTAAGCTCCAGAAACTACATTTAAAGCAAAGATATTTAAACGGAAGCTTTTCCTTCCATTATAATTTTTCTACAGGGAGACATAAATACTTATATAAAGACAGTATAAGAAAGTTTAATGACAGTGACAAAACAAGTGTCACCATAATGAATGTTGTGATCCAATTAAACTTTCCAAATAAAGATACAGTGGGCTTTAAGGAGTCACAGGTAGAGGCAGAATCCTTCTGTTTTTTATTCTGGGCAACTTCTACAATGTCGACTACTCCTGCCCCACATGGCATTCAATAATCACTCTGTTTACAGATGTCCCACTCCTGCAGAGAAGCTCTGTGCCCCTGAAAATAATGGTGTTGGCCAGGGAACCTGTCCCCACAGCTGAAGCACAGGATGAGACAAATGTGAAGCAGGCAGGTTTGGAACCACACCATTTCTGTGGTAACATTGCTCATCAGTTTTCACGATCCACTTGTTGACCTCCAATATTTGTGCAGCATATTTCTGCAGTCCAATCATAATCAAATCCAGTATTTGTATATAAAAGCATATTGCTTGAAAAGCCAAAGGAAATTTTGTCTTTTCTTGAATGTATAGCCTAACATGACAACCATGCTGTAAATAGACACTCATTTTTCTCAGTTTGCAGAACTGTTGCTTGATAGTATAGCTTGGTGCTTCCAGTTTCTTTAAAGGTGTGGTCTCTCAGTGTTAAGGCATCACTAGATGTCACCATTTCATTGAACCAGTAAACCAGTGAATAATATACCTGTGCCTGCCTTCAGCAGTTGTGCAGGGTACTTTATGTTTGGCTGGGAGCACGACTCAGTATATTTTAAACTGTGTTAAAACTACTGCTAGCAACAGAATGGATTTAATCTTGTGTAGAGTTTAAAGTGTTGTCAGGAGAAGGTGCTGTATACATATACTGTACCGGCCATTGTTGCCCATAAATAAAGATCTGACTGCGGGCGATGTCTACTCTGTTCCAGGCTAATGCTAGGCTCAGCTGGTCGGGAGCAGATGCATTAGCTCCTGTGTATACAGACAGGGGAGCAGGGAGGAGAGGAGGAGAAAAAGAAAGAAGGCATACTTTAGATTCAGTCAATAGACCACCATGGCAATTCGTTTTTGTCAAAAGTCTTACAGATGTCCATGTCATTTCTGTAAATAATCTCATATTAAAACAAAAACAAACCTTCCATTGTCTCTGAAGCTACGATTCTCAGATTGTCTCATAAACATTAATGATTTCTTCACATCCCCTTGAAAAATATACATGATATTGGCAGATGCATCTTGTGGTGAACTGTCTTCCCTCCTCTCACACAGGAAGCAAGAGCAGAAGACAGAACGGATACTGATCCAGCTGCAGGCATATGCACACACATGTATGCTCATGAGTGTGCACATACACATGCATCTAGCAATTACAAACAAGTTCAACTCATGCAGAGCCCATTGATTTTGCAGATCTTTTATGCACTCCCACTTGATAAGGAATATACAAGCACAGGAATTTCTTCTCTATCTGTTTGTTCTGAGGGGTCTTGGTGAGAGATATTTCCCTTCACACATTCAATATTCATGTAAGAAAGCATGCTGTACAGCTAGTGTCAAGATACAGTATATCCAAAATAAATTAGAAACTATGCAGATTATAAGATAGATTTGGAGTTTGTTGTTTTAGAAGTGAGGGTTTGTTTTCCCCTGATGTTTTAATGAACACTGTGGGACATTCCTGCCCTGCTGTGCTTTTTTAATATTTTGCTAGGGATTTAGTGGTTATTAGATGATTTGAAATAACAAAACAGTTTTTCTGCTTCACTGTCACAGGGACAATGGGCACAAATGAACAGATCAAACAAATAAATAAATGACCCTTTGACTTTTTACTACATAGCTACTTGCAGGGATTATGATTGTATAAAGGCCCATCTTTTAAAGACCTCCTGCCTCCTCTGTTTTCTTGCATTTATTAATTCTTACACTGATATCACAGAGTGAGGACAAACAAGAGCTTGTCATTACTTCAAAGAACTTCTGTTCCCATTTCAGAGCTATTAAAAAGTCATTTATGCTTCCAGTTGAGAGTAGAATCCAAAATCAGAGGAAGAGAAAATATAATGAGTAACACACTGGCCGCTGAAATTCTCTCTGAAGGATCTTCCCAGCAGATCTTTGGGAAGGATAGCCTACAGTTTAATTTCGTATCTCTCAATGTTGAAGTCAGTTCACTGCCATGAAGCTTTGCTGAATATTTGGCAATGTCTAGAGCATTTATTTGGGAAATGGCATACTGTAGACTACCCAGACCACTTTCATTTTATTATAGAAATGAGCTTTGATTAAAAGCTAAATGATGTAGAACAATAGAAAGAAATGAAGAAAAGAAGAAGAAACAATGAAAAGAGGAAAAAGTAATTCTATGAACTAAGAAGTAACAGGTGTGTAACACAGTTTCTCATTTCTATATTCTATGACACAGACAAAAACTCTCACAAGAGACAACATCTAAACTTTTCTGAGTTCCTTACACAAGTAACATGCAAGATTCAAAAGAGAAAATACTTACCTTTGTGAAGGGTAAAAACCTCTCTACAGTTTTATTTATAAAAACAGAAGCAAGCTACCCACAGTGGATATGACAGTGTAAATTAAGAACAGAGAGCAAATAATGTTGTCCCCCTTTCTGTGACAAACAACAGATCCTCTCAAAATGTCATTGAAAAAAATGACAAAATTTCCTATCTGTATACCTGCAGGAGAAGTGAGAGTTTTGGGAGGTGCTCAGACAAGCTATCTGGTTAAGAGAAGAGTATGAGTACTTAGGTGAACACCAAAATCAGAGGCAGTGACTAAGATCCTGCAGCCTGGCACCATTTTGCACATGTGAGGGGGGACCTCCACCACCTGATTTTCCTAAACTGACTGCAGCCCAGAGTCTGCATAGCCAGGGGTGCAGCTTGATTAGAAATCATTTTAAGAGAGGGAATCAGATGCACTTGGGGAAGGAAGTGGGTTTCTTATACTGTCTTCATTTCAGCCAGAACTCAATACAATTTATAGACGCTTCAGCTGAATACCTTCTGACCACTAGCAGGGAGCCTTCCCCAGTTTGTCTCAAGTGACCTAGCATTCTGAGACCTCTTCAGGTTTAAGGAAGGACCTAGCTGCTAAATAAACACATGCATCTGGCCCCATGAAAAAGCAACTGGCATGTAGCATGAGGCTGCATGTCTAGAGAGGCTGCTAAGCTGAGCAGTTCATCAAAATTGTTTTCTTTGAGCGCCCTTATTGATCCAAATACTGACAGGGGAAAGGAAGCCTCTGTCCTTCCCATGTCCCTCTATCATGTTTAAGGTTGCTAGTAGTAGACGAGTTTTCCTGTGGATGCATATGCAGTCCTGGAGAACTCTTCTCAGTTACGATAATAGTTCCTTACATTGTCTCATAGAGTCCTGCAGACATTTGGCAGTTGGAGAAAATGTATTGTTTCTTAAAGGACTTTGTAGTTCCAGTCCAAATCAGTTCCTCAGCTAGCATTTACACTGGACAGTACAGGTCTGTAGGCTGGGGGGGACATACATAGTGGGATAGCTGCAGCCAGAGTGAGGTTTGTTTCTGAAAAGTTCTTGCACTCATCTCCTTTTTCCTCTTTTTCCTATGTGGTTTTCAGGTGAATGTGCATTAGACAACATGGGGTTACATAAGAGGAGAAGGAAAACTAAAGTTATAAAAGTTTTTAAAAAGTAGCGTATGGTCTGTTGATACCATTTCATTGATTTTATCTCAGAACAGACTGAAGACCTCAAACTCAGATAAAAAATAAAGTATTTAGGCTACCTCAGGCAAGTTCCATCCAGTCTTAAGGAGTAAAAGTAATTCCACTAATATAAGAAAAACTCCCTAAACCAAATGTGAGGTGCGGTTTCTTAAGACACTATTGTCTTTCACTCATTTCCTTGACTGCATCCAGTGCCACAGAGCATGGATTTGAGTCCGTAAGAAGAACTCAAAAAGTGACTTCTCTGAGGTCATAAACAGCACTGTAATGTACTCAACTAAAAGCCGAAGGATATTTGGGAAATAAAAAAATTAGAGTTAATAACTTACTGCTCCATAAGCTCAATATGAGGCTCATGCTGGAACCAATTCTTAGACCTGTATAATTCAGTGATGAGAAATTAGCACCTCGTCTCCTATGTTTCTTTTTCATCCTGTCTTATGTAAGGGTTTACTGCTTAGTTGTATTACATTACTTTAATCACCAAGATTACTCAAGCTATTGTAGTTAAGGCCTTTGTGGTATGGGGAATGATGGTTGAAATACAGGTATGGGGAGGACTGGTAAATTGACTGTACCACATTCTCTCAAACTTGCCATGGTAAGTGTACACGCTTATGACCGTAGAAGCAACAACTACATGGCTGGAAATATATCCCATAACCCATGCCACTGCAGAGAACACTACAATGAGCCTTCAAAAGCAAGTCTTGTGGCACCATGGTAAACCAGAAAGAAATGAGTTGGACAACGGAACTTGTTTGTTAATAAATCACCTCTCACACAGTCAATTCACTCAGTTACTTAATACCTGGTTGTTCTATTATATGTAGTGCTCAGGAATCTGGAAAGCCGAAATAACACAAACCTGATCTATCTAGACAGAAATGGTTGTTGGAGACTCATTTCCATGGTGCTTCTAAACATGTCAGTGTCCTCTTTGAATCACCATTTAAAGAAAAGAATTAATTAGGGAAAACAGTGACCCAAATTAGCTTTCTACTCTGTATCTAAGCAGATCTTACATTGTCTTCTTTTTCAAGAAGTCTTTGGTGAAAAGGCTGTGTTTCCACTGCATTTACTACAAGCACCTTCCTGGCATTTAGCAAACCAACTGACAGTAACAAAGCTGATAGAATAAATAACTGTAAGGGCAGTAACCAGATATCTGGCCTAACTCTGAAATCCTTCTGTGACTTCATGGTTGGCAGACCATCATACTGTCTTTCAGGACCATCTGATGGCTGTGTAGTGAGCATGAATCATGACTTATTCACAGGTTCGAAAATATTTAGAGACATAAGTTTTGCATTAGGCTAGCATGCCTTATCTCAAGGGGTTACACAGCAGTAACCTTACAATATGTATATACCACACGGCATAGCTTTTCCAATTCTACCAGTTGCACTTAGAAGGCTTCTGGAGCACCAGTTGACACTGACAGTGTGCTCCAGACACTGCAACAGCTTCATGAAGTAGGATCTTTCATGCCACTTCAAACCAACTATATTTTAGGACATCTCCATATGCTGTCTTTAAATTCTCTGTCAGATGCCTTCTGCTCAGCAGCAGTAAAAGAACAAAATCTGCTACTGTTTGAGTTCCAACTGTTCCAGTTAAGAGAGCACAAACAGTTAAAAGTGTATCAATAAATTTACTTGCTAGAAATTCATAAAATTGGAAATGTACTTCCCACATTTACATGTCTCCTGAAATGGAAAAAATAAAAGAATTCACAAGCCATATGTTGTTGTGACATCCATGCAATATAAATTGATAACCAGTTTGGATGCCATTTCCTAGTTTATTGGCGATCACTTCCAAAAAAGATAGATCTTCTGAAAAGATTAAACAAATGACTCATGAAAACAAATATGGAAATAATCTCTTATATTCAGTGCAGGATTTGGGGCTTGTGGAATATCCCACCCAGGAGAGTTCCTGCATTGGCAGTGTGCCTGATACGGGTTTAAAAAAAGACTAGCTCATTGCAAATTTTTACACAGCAAACAGGAAAATATACTTCATGCTTCCCATCCTTTGTCCTCCTCCTACACCCTGAACAAATCACTCACACCATGGTGGGATTCATAATTAGCTGGTATGTGCTTTGCACATTGCCTAGAAGAACTGCAAAATCCTCATCATTGAGACTGAGAAAAAGTAACCAGTAATCAGTCACCAGTTTCATTGTTTTCTGCCCCTCTTTCACACAGTGCTGCAGAGTTTTAAGAGGTTAATTCCTGAATCTAAACTGGTGAATTTCAAGATAATTCAGACCCAACCTTCAAATGTGCTTACTAATAAATTAATAGACAAGCGGATCAGCATTACTAACTTAGATTGATGATTGATCAAGATTTCATCTTGATTTGATAAAAACCCCAAACATACATCAGCCTGATAGGGTACATTTACAGACAGATAGTATTTCCTTCAGGATATGTCAGAGCCTTTGTTCAAAAACATGGTATGAAAAAGGACAACAGACTTGCCTGTGACAAGTAATTGCATCTTTGCACATATTGATTAAACAAATAAGTAGATTTTCATTCTTTGTCATCAGAAAGCATAGATTAACAAGAGGTATCTGATAAAACTTATCTTCATTGAGTACCTTCATAATCAGAAAATGTTGAGGGGTAAGTTTTAGTTCCTCTGGCTCTTGAGCAAGACACAGATGCTGCTGCCATTAGCAGATTATCAAATCAAGATTGTTAGGCCAGAATGAAAGGAGATGTCAAAATTACTTACATAGACCTAGGCAACTTCCAAGGTAAGATAAATTCACTACAATCCCTTGCAATACTATTATAAAAAGGGAAGGTAATCTTACTTTACTAAGGAAATGACAGGATCAATTAGGCACTTGCAAAATGGATATTCCAGATCAGAGAGATCTACTCATGCATTCAGACTGCAACTGTAGAGTTGCTCATGTAAACACTGCAAAAGAACTTTTAAAACAGAATACAATCCCTCACAGGCCTATGATATATTTTCTTCGGCTTCCAAGACTTCAGGGATCTATGTTCAGATTCAGACTTTGAAAATAAACCTAGAAAAAGTGGAATCACAACTTTAAGACACTCAATATCTTCCTAATAGAAATCCAAAGAACTAGTGTTAGAGATTGCCTTCAGAACAAATATTAAGAGAATGCACTTTACACTGACGATAATTAAGGTTTTATAACTTTTTAACTTTATAACAGTTATAACTGAGATAAAATTGGACTCTGCAATTAAAATATATCCTAAGGATAGAAAAGAGGAATTTGGTGACGGATGCAGTTCTTGTTCCTTGCATTTAATTAATTTCTTTTTCCTCTCTTCACCATGATTTGTATTGTTTCTGTGTGAAGATGTCCAAACTGCCCTGAGATACAATTATGCAGATGGCTGAAACTTATTACCTCAGGATAGCAGCAAAATATTCATGCTATCTGCAGAACAAACAACTGGTATCTCGATCATAATGAATCTCCTAAACAGACCAGGAAGTCCAAGGTGGAAATTTTGCTACCCACTTCAACATTTCGAATCCCCACTTCAACAATCAAAGCCTCAAAAAAAGTCTCAATCCTTACGCCCAAGATGGCCACTAACCATCACATTACTCACAAGTTCTTCTCTGTTCAGGAATCAGGGTTCATAATGACCTGTATCAACAGCAGATTTACTGTAAAACAATCTTTTAAGAGCATAAGTGTAACACATAATGGCTTAGAAAGATTTAGCAACTTGCAAATTTAAAGCCCTTACCACCCCAATATCTGAGTTTTTAGCTTTAACAGCAGAGACAGGAAGGAATACCACACAGTTGCCAGAATTTCCCAGAACGACTATGGATAACATTTTACTTTGACAATAGTATTAGTTTTATCCAAAGTAAGATAACCTCCTTCTGGATGTTCTACTGGCCACCAAGGCAATCTAAGTCTGGCTGTTTTTTAGTGAGTACTAATCTTTTCAAGTAACTGGGGTGGGGGGGGGGAATGTCACCACTGAAGTTTATTGTGATTCATTAATGATTGTGGGTGAAGAATAAAAATTCAGGAACGAAACCCAGTAGCTATTTAAAGATTAAAGAAAGAACTGGATTTGTACAAAGCAGAGAAAAAGTATACCTCAATTTCATGGTATAAATTTACCATCTCGATATGGTAGATACTGTCAATAAGTGCAAGTTTCAGCACAGCAGAGACACAGAGTTAATCCATTTGGATTGATGCAGACTCACTGTGTAGTGAAACTCCATTACCTTTTAGTAATGCTGTCAGGATGGCTAGATCTATATCCTGGTGTCCTTCTGATCCCATGCGAAATACTGTGATCTGAAATGTGAAAAGATGGTACCATATTTGAAACCAGAGTAATCTTTTGAAAAAAGAATCACTTGAATCATTGGCAGTACCATTTGGATCCCAAAATGTCTTGATAGCTACAAGATGGCTAACTCATTAGATAGGATTAATACACAGTACTTTTTGTGAGATAAAATTTGCTAAAGATAGAAATAGTATTAATGAATATATGGAAGAAAAGTCTTCAGTGATACTTATAGGGTGAAATTAGAGATAAAGGAATGCTCTTGCATTAGAATAAGCTTAGATTTAGTGTGCCCAATATGCTACCACAAGCAATGTGTATTAAAGGTTGTGGATGTAATTTATGGCATATGGCATTGAATGAGTATTTTCAACTGAAATTAACAACCTACATAATCTTATGATTTTTATATAGAAAAAAGCTAGATAAATAATCCAAGAATTAGAATTCTAATAGGTCCATAAACATCTTTAGCCATGTGTGGTCAATCACCTATCAACACAAAGCATAAGCTCTGAGGCAGAGAAGTGAAATATGCAACTCATATATGGATATACTGGGACTGTTCTTTCAAGCCAGTTTTACTCTTGGTTAAGGTGGCACTGAAACAGAAATATGAATCCCCTTGCTCCTTTTGTTGCCATGGCAATAGGTGACTTGTGCCTCTGCTTCTTGTGAAGCAACTGAGACTGCAGGCTTGTATCAATGCCTTTCCTTTACTAATGAAACTTATGTTATCATTTTGATCTGAATACATATTATCTGTTATTCTTTTTCCTTTTGCCAGTGCAGACTGCCTCATTTTTTTTAAATCACATTGATATTTTTAATTAGGAACTGTGCAAACATACTTTACACTCATATGCAGCAGCATATGTTGTCCCCATATTCCTAGATTCCTACTCATACAACACCACTGAACTGCAGCAGCATCTAGGACAGGGCACAAAGAGCACTGTTGCATGACACTGTAGCCTTCCTGTAGCATCTATTCTACCTTCATGTGACCCTAGAGTTCTGAGGGGAAGGGAGGGAGGGGGAGAGGAGAGGAGAGGAGAGGAGAGGACAGGAGAGGAGAGGAGAGGAGAGGAGAGGAGAGGAGAGGAGAGGAGAGAGGAGAGGAGAGGAGAGGAGAGGAGAGGGGGTGGGGAGGGGAGCTGACAATAATTGGCAATGTTGCCACTACCAGCCTGATCTTAACATGATCCCAGTGCTTTGCAATTTCCAACACATTTTTTTTTTCAGCAACAGACATCTCTGTAGCTATGAAGGGTTAAGTATGATAGCACAATAAACCGCCTGGCTAATGCTGGAAATGTCTTGTTCATGTCACTGTGCACCATACAGCAAAATGCCCTTCTTCTTTAAGGTCAAAGATGAAGATTGCACATCAGGGACTGAAAATACTGAGCAACAGGAGCTTAGCGAAAGAACAAAGCACATCTCATCTTAAACACAGCCTCAGTAAACTCCCAGCTTAATTAAAAAGCATCATATAAATTGCAAGCACTGAACAGCTTATCACCACAGGAAAACTAAGGGAAAGCACTTTGCATTTATTGGACCATATATACACTTAAATTTCCAACTTCTCTTTCACCTCTCTACCCTGCACGTCTCAGAAAAATAAACCTACTTCAGCAGAACAAATTGCTGCTCTATTAAAAAAACCCCAACTACTATGTAATTTAGTTACCTTATTATAAAAAGTTACTTTCCACAGTAACTGTTAGTTCGTTATTATTTTTAAGAAGTCTAGTGTAATTCAAGTAGTAAAATATAGGAAAACGGGTTAAATAATTGGGGAAAAAAACATAGAAATAGAAAGAGTACTCAGACTCATACCAGAATTATTATTGTTTTGGTGGTCATGACCAAGATCAAACTATAATTTTAGAGAGAACCAAGGTAAAATATCATGACACTAATTCCAAATGCTATGAGTTCAGTAGCTCAAAGATTTAGCTGATGCTGTGGAATTTTGCCTATTCTGAATGCACAAAATCTTTCAGGATGGTGAAAGATATGTTCAGCCTCTTCTTATGGTTTGGGTTAGCTATAACTATCCATAGCTGCTTTCCACCTGCGATAGATGCACTCCTCGTTTGAACGAATTGAACTTTGGTCCAAGCTCATGTTCAGCCTAAGCAAAGTTAATCCTATTGTATGAGGCTATCAGTGAGAACTCAGCACCAAACCCCACCCCCCAAGATGGTTTGGCTGGAGACTGGGCTGAGTAATACAGCAGAAAATCTGACTAAAAATGAACCAGTTCACACTATAAATCTCTGCAGCCATCAGGGCCCATTAAGATCTCTCTCCACGGCAGCTGGCTGCACAGTGGTGATCTACCCTCAAGACTACCCCTTGAGGCTGAGAAATTCAGAGCAATTTCATATGTTGGGATATATTTTCTTATTAATAACATTTTCATTGTTTGTTGTCATTTCACAGAACTTGTTTTAGTCTTTTCCCTTCAATTCCCCTTCCCCGGGGCTGGGGAAAAAGGATTTGGGAACCCAACTGCTTGTGTTTAGCTGCCAGTAAAGCTGGGCTGGGGCTAAATTAGGAGAGCATAGTAAGCTTACGTTATAGTCTTTGTATCACATACTAACCATAAATGTAGTCAAGTATTGACCACCAATCCATCTTTACTTCTTAAATATTTCACATACCTAAATTTACTGATTAGAATGCAATAAAATAACTGCTGTCTGAATGATCTCTGACACTTCTATAATACTTCCCTGCCAGTCACAGGTCCTGAAGATTAATTTGGACAACCTGCAGTGCCTTACTGCTCTTACTTATGCAGGTTTTTCTGAGAAACTTTTCAAAACTAGTTATCCTTTGATCTGTTGACTCCCAGCTGGGTGAAACATGTTGTAGCCATCTTGACCTCATAGGCAGGTCACTGCCTTGTGATTTCCCATGGTTTTGAGAAGATCAATCATTTCATCTTTCCATTATTGCCTTAAAGCTTGACCAATACTTTTGTTCATTCATAAAGTGGAGGATTTAAATAGGACTGCATTGTTATTAGACAAGGAGCCAACTTTGTCAAACTGTTGATAAAATCTTTATCTCTGTTGATAAAATCTAGGTCCTGATGTGAAGCATCCTTCAGTCATAACTTGTTCTCCCTGTATCTTTGCTAGATGTGTTGGTTGCTTTTACTATTGGATGTTAGAAGTATTTGAGTATAAGGACATTTGATTTAAATTGCTAAAAAAATATTTCAGCACTCATGGGCCTGCAGAATGAATTTCAGAAGATTAGGCTTAAAACTGCAGCATGCTGGCTGCTAAACCATTTGTAGCATCATCATTTCTATTATACTTTACCTGGGAAAGCATGCTCATTATCAAACCACCAGCTTTTGTTCTCCTTCAGTAGCTACTTGTGATTCAGGGAAAAGGAGGTGGGACTAGAGGAATGTAGCTGCTCTGTTTTGAGTCCCAGACTAGCAGCCTCTGAGGAACCCTGAGCATCTTGAGCAGACCTGTACTGTATCCAATGTAGCTTTATTTTTGGTTGCTGTTGCGCTTGAACATTTAATTAATGAAGAGGGCTGCACATTCCCTCTGCCTTTTCTCAGAACTTTTATTTGAGATGCTTCTGCAAATGCTGCCCCTTGTTTTTTTTACCATCACATTTAAATGCAGGTAAAAAGAGAAAATAAACAAGCTTTTCAAAATACTGAAAAAAGCAGAAAAACATGTAATTTGTTGTTGGATTAGATCCTAATGCCATGTGCTAAAGACACTCTTGACCTTTCCAGAAAGAAGGCATGAGGGTTTTTTTTTTGCATTTTTTGAGTACAGTTATGAGGAGACAGCATTTTTTTTTTTTGCTAAAACATGGATTTACTTCTTTATTTATACAGTCTTTGTAGCTTTCTCAGCATCCTGTAATTGTTGTATTTGGAGGCATGAGGAAATAAGAACACACTCTAAGTATTTATGGAGTGTTGTGATCTGAGCTTTATGGTTAGACATGTTCAATATCTCTAAGTGTCAAAAACCTCATCTGACAGTCTTGCTGCAGACCTGTTCTTCTGGTGACTTCTTGTCCCCAGTTAATAGGTATGAACTTTATGTTTTCAATATACTCATCTAGTTTCAAGAGTCATTAATCTATCTGACATCTTGCTAGTTGCCGTTTACAGATACTGTCCTGAGTAAATAACTGCAGAGAACTGAGAAACAACACAGTAGAGCTGATAAAACAGGAAATTGACCAGAGCTCTGGCAGAATGGGCTACAGATACTATTGCAATCATGTATGTAAAACTGCTCGGCTAAAGGAAAATATATGGGTCAAAAAACTCTATTCCCAGGTACCTCTTGCTGGATTCATGTCTGCTACTGATATACAGAAATAACAGTAAATTAGAAACTTAGAAACCCACTCAATAACTCATTACTAAGAAAAAAATAAGACTTTTTTTCTTTAAATGAAGAGACAATATCTAAGACCTAATCACCTTTTAAAAGACCTGCTGCATTCCTGTCTAAGCCTGTTGTTGAGTCCTAGTCTCTACACAACTTCAGTGAAAAAGTTATAAGAAAACCAACATAGTAAGATGTGTTCATGAAATCCTGGATATTTCATTATAAAAAGAACCCCCACCAAGAAGTCGGTGTTAAAAATTAATACATGCTTAAGGCTTGCACATGCTTCCAGAAAAAAAAAAGGGTTTCAAGTTGCAGTATTAGTCAGATTACCATGAGCCACTCTTATACGTTACTGTGAAAAATGGAAGATTAGTTTAAACTGAGAAATTTCCTAATGTTAACCCAATTCAGACTGTATATGTAATGCTTTTCTATTTTTCTGAGCATAATGAAATTGTGTTAGTGAGTAAAACTACTGTGTATCCTACTTAGATATTCCTCTAGAGCCAAAAACCAATATATGTTTAAAAAAGGAAAAAACCCACAAAATTCAGGTACTCTTTTTTCCTCTCAGGAATCTTGGGCCATTTTATTACTTCCATGTAGCTGATAGTTTCAACTATGATGTCAATTATTTGAAAAGAACATTTTTTTCTGTTCCTCTGCCTACACTGCAAGTATTTTGGGGTTGGAATTTTTTTCTATTTCCTCCTTTCTTTCCTTTGTGTTCATACTATTTATTGGCTTGAAATTACTTTTTCAGGTAATTGCTGGAGACATCTCAATGAACAACTGTGACTTCCAACAGCAAGCTTATTTTTAATATATTTTTCTTCTCTTCTTCACAAACATAATGGAAGTTGATGTTAACACCCTTTACAAATTGAAAACCATATTGCACTGTGCTGAAGAAACAGTTAAATCAGATAAAAATACAGCTGAAACAGACAAACAAAAATACCTCTGAGTCACCATCAAGCTGCAAAAATAGTGTTAACAGGCATCCGGTTTCTTGCTAATTGTAAATCTAATGTCTGTATTTCCTTTTATATATATGCCCATAGTGATCTACTTGCATAGCACAGCAGATAGCAGCTGTTTCCACTTCTGGGGGCAGCTGGACAAGGACCACTAGCTCTGCTTTGCTCCTCTCAGAAGGAGGTGGTTGGGAGATACCAGTCAAACCTTTGTATGGTAAGACTTCTCACAGAATCACAGAACAACCAGGTTGGAAGGGACCCATCGGATCTTCTAGTCCAACCATTCCTATCTAACACTAAACCAAGTCCCTCAATACCTCATCCACTCGTGCCTTAAACACCTCCAGGGAAGGTGACTCAACCACCTCCCTGGGCAGCCTATTCCAATGCCCAATGACCCTTTCTGTGAAAAACCTCCTCCTAATCTCCAGCTTAAATCTCCCCTGGCGGAGCTTGAGGTCATTCCCTCTCGTCCTGTCCCCTGTCACCTGGGAGAAGAGGCCAGTTCCCTCCTCTCTACAACCTCCTTTCAGGTAGTTGTAGAGAGTAATGAGGTCTCCTCTCAGCCTCCTCTTCTCCAGGCTAAACAACCCCGGCTCTCTCAGTTGCTCCTCATAGGGTCTGTTCTCCAGCCCCTTCACCAGCCTCGTTGCTCTTCTCTGGACTTGCTCCAGAGCCTCAACATCCTTCTTGTGGTGAGGAGCCCAGAACTAGACACAGGATTCAAGGAGCGGCCTCACCAGTGCTGAGTACAGAGGGAGAATCACCTCCCTCGACCTGCTGGTCACACCATTTCTGATACAAGCCAGGATGCCATTGGCCTTCTTGGCCACCTGGGCACACTGCTGCCTCATGTTCAGTCGGCTGTCGACCAACACCCCCAGGTCCCTCTCCTCCTGGCAGTTTTCCAGTCAGGCTTCTCCCAGTCTGTAGCTCTGCATAGGGCTGTTGTGGCCCAAGTGCAGGACCCGGCATTTGGCCGTGTTAAACCTCATGCCGTTGGACACTGCCCAGTGGTCCAGCCTGTTTAGGTCCCTTTGCAGAGCCTCCCTACCCTCCAGCAGATCGACACTTGCACACAGCTTTGCAAAACTTGCACACTTGTGTGCAACAACTTGCACACTTGTGTGCAAAACTTGTGTGCAAATTTTTCTCATTTGCCTACACAAAACTTTCCTTAGTGAAATGCCTGAGGTTTGCCCTTAAAAGCAGAAAAAGACAAAAACTGAAATGATCTTCCTTCTACCTCACTGCAGATTTTACTTAACTGTCTTACTGTGAACAGGATTAACTTCCAGGATAAAAAAAACCCCACATAGCTGTGTCCTAATTTCTCCTAGGAAAATGTGCTGGGAAATCACTGAGCCAAAACAGACCTTCTCTGCAAGCACAATGATTACATACTGTGATACTTGGCAGCAATAATTACTGTCCAGCAAGGTAGAAACCTAATTTCAGCCACGGAGGTAGAAAGCAAGTAAAAAAGTAAAGAGATGGAGTTAAAAAAAAAGCAGCAGGATAGAAGGCAAAGGAGGGTGAGGGGAAGCAGTGAGAAGAGATTATTTGACTTCAGACTCTTATCAAAAGCACTAATCTGAAAACAGCTCTGCTTTCAGTTTAGCACCAACTCCATTCTTATTTGATGTATTACTTTCCCTTTCCTCTACATAATTTCTGACTCAATAGAGTCAGTTTAACCTAATATGATGCATTCTGTTGTTTCCTGCCTTCACACAGATACTGCATTGCAGGCAAAGTCAGGTTATACTTGCTTACCTATAAGCAATCAATACCAAAGAGACTTTCAGAAATTACCCACATACATAAAGATACACATATTGTACGGCAACTTAAGATTTCCTAGGTTCTGAATGCATGTTAATGCAGGGTTACCTCAGAAGTACAAATCACAGCTGTCCATATGCAAGTGTGTACTTGTGGTCTACTCAGTGGCAGCTGTCAAATCAAATAACCAGCAAAGAAGAGGATATGTCAAATGGATGCTGAGAAGGAAAGTTGTGGTCAAACTGAAAGTAAATGAAGTCACAGGTGAGACAGCTCCTGAAGCGGCAGGAGCACTGAGATACTGAGGCCAAGAAGCAGGTTGTGATAGTTTGTAATAGGTTCTAGTAGTAAAATTTCTGAATGCTTACAACTTTTCCCTCTGTCTGTTCTCCAATAACTCTTCACATTTCTGCCCCTTACTAATTTGGATGGAGCAGACCTTTTATGTGTGGAGAAGGCAGGACTTGTGCAGAAGACAGGCAGAAGCAGTTCTAGTGCCTTGACAAACAAGTCATGCAGGCCTATAGAAAATTACTTCACAAAAAAACCATCTTTGCTTTCTTTTATAAAGTCTTCTCTAAACCAACATAATCACATAACAATTTGATATATTCAGGTCTACCTAAATGATAAACCTTTATTGATATGAGCTTCTACACTGCAGGTAGGTTTGTACTCGACAGACAAAGTTGATTCTACCCCTAAAATGAGAAGCAAGAGTAATAGGCAGGGTCAGCAGCCACAGTCATCATTAACTGCAAATTTACCAAGTCATAGGATGGGAATTAATGTAAAGAGCTGTTTTTAAATAGTTTAAAACAGCCTTTGGTGGACTTGATTACAGGACATAAAAATTCTTTCCAGCTACTGACATATTCAATTCCTCTTTTAATGCCTTTTCTAAACAAAAAGTGAGTCCTCCCCTCCCACCACACCACTTCTTTTTCCTAGGACCTACTCTGAAAACTTCACAGAGACAGATCATCTTCTGTTCAAGGCCAGTAAACTGGCCCAGGATTATACTTGAATATCTATGTAGCACCCGGTTGTACTTGGTGTTTCTAAAATATTCTATGGCATGTGAACATTTCCTCTCTTACAGTAGGCTTAACCTTAATTGCTTCACAGTATGAAGAATGAGCTGAAATATATTCAGATTTTTAGCTTGTGTTTCTTTGGAGACAGACAAAACACCATCAAATGAGCAGGGAGAATGCATTGCACTTGTGCACAGAGGCAAAAGACGAAGGAGAAAAACTATTCCCTACACCTCAGATTGACAATGACAGCTGACTAGACAATGGATAGCTGAAGACAGAGGTAGAAACTAGGGTAGCCACGATGAGAGCAAAGAAAAAAGGCAGAAATGCATAATTTACACACTGCATTCATAGTATCATAAGAATGCTACAAATTATTCATGCTTTTAAAGATTTAGTTGCTTCTCATAATCATTTCACTATGACATCAAGAGAAAATATAAGTTGTTTTAAAAGTCAAAGTGATTTTTTTCCTGCTACCTCCAGAAAATTTTTTCAAGGTCTTTGAATCTCACTCCTGATAAACACACACATTTATCTGCATCTCAGTTACATATGACAGAAATAAAAGTCTCCCTTTTGCACAAAAACCAGGTGCAATTGCAAATACAACCCAAAACATTCCTGTTTCAGAGCAGGGTTTGGTTCAGCAAAATAGGTAATTCTTTCCAGAGTACATGTTGACTTTTGTAATTTAGCTAGGTCTACCTGAATATTTCAGAGGAAATTACCCTGAAATGAAAGACGAGAGTTTGATAAAACAAAACATTAAAGGAGGCCAGTTATGCAAAGCCTCAAAATGGTTCCGATAAGAGTGAAAAACATTTCCTTTTTTCTTGCAATGAATAATCCTGTTTAACTCAAGGGAAAAGCTGCTTGATGTGGAGGCATAACAAAGATCAAAGTGAGTAGATAAGTCAATGGATAGTACCACAGAAGAAAGCAGATGGACAAATAAAAGGAAATACCGGAACAGAAAAACTGGAGAGAACTCTGTTTAGGGAAACCCCGAGTTAAGTGGTTTGCTATTCTGATAATTAAGAAGGAGAATTCCAAATGAGGAAATATGAAGGAGCAGTTTAGAGGGGAGAAGTTTGAAAGTTGTTTGTAAAGTTTTAAAACTTTACATATCCTTCTGCATTGTGACAGCATTGCAACACTTCACATTTTTCTTTGATCCAGTAATTTACCAAAGAGTCACGGGTAAGAATCATAGAAAAACCAAACAAATGCTTACAAGAATAGTAGCAATTCTGTAATTCAGGAGACATCTAGATTCAGAGAAAATCATTTGACAGAAATTACTGTAAATGTCTGGCTTCCCTTGTAATTAGTAGCTTTTGTTTCAGACTGAGATAGGTGGAACCTTAATGATTGAAGACAAAAAGCTATAGAGATTTCACAGCTCTGTCTTAAGCAAAAAAAATAAATTTTATAATGTTCATATACTTTTTTTAAGCCTCACAACACTGTCAATATTTTGGAATATGCATATTTTCCAGCATAATAAATGACCAAACATAAGTTTTGGTAGTAAAAATATTGAAAACAATAATTTTCCCTTATACAACAGGTTTCACCCCGTTGTTACATTAGGATATCAATGACTCTATTCAGGCAGTAAAATACCAGTTTGTGATTTTAAAATTGAAGAAAAATGAATACAAATTGTAAGGCGCAAAGCACAAAAGCAGAGGATAGAATTTAGACATTGTTCTTTAAATCAGTGGGCTGTGCACATGAACAGACTGTGATGACGAACACAAATGTGTTTCCAAGTAGACTTGCAGTGTTGGAACTGGTTAAGAGCAACCACAAAGACAGAAATGACTTGGAGTGATGCTACAGGCATTTTCATTCCAATATCAGTGTACTCTGAGGTCTTCCATCCTCATTACTGAGGAAAGAAATGTTTTCCATGTCTTCTACTATAGAGAGGGGTTTTGGAGGTATTGATGAGACACTTCCCTTACAGAGTTTCTTCTGAAAATGTAAAGCGACTCATATAGACAAAAGGGTACATGAGTAGTGTAGTAAATAATGAAGCTTTAATGAAAATAATGACATTTAATGAAGGTCCTGTACCTGGGATGGGACAATTCCAAGAATAAGTAAAGACTGGGTGGAGACTTAAGACCATTTAAAACCTACCATACCGAAGCTTATTAACCCCACTGGTCCCAAAGCAGCTATTATTGACAGTGATTCACCAATGATATAAGAATCATGCGTAGATTGGTTCCAGAGGGTTTAGAGTCAACTTAGAATCATAAAGGTTGGAAAGACCTCTAAGATCAAGTCCAGTTTGTACCTATGTGTGTCTAACCTTCTGAGTAAGACCTGCGTGCCGTATGAGCTTTGCTCTACATCTGCAATCTCAGTTATCTTTGTTCTTTATGTTGGAGGGTGTCCTCACAGAAGTCCTGGTAGCTCATTTTGGGAAACTAAGAATTGACAGCAAATCATAGTCTTTGATAGCTTTATTCTTGAATAAATAGACTCTTTGTGACACCTAACCTTTGATATGCAATGCTAAAATAACAGTCATGGGTAGGACAATTTCTAGAAAAAACAGCCAAGCAAGCTGATGTTATTCTGAGCTTTAAGCAAGAAAATTTAACCTGTAACCCATCTCTTGCTCACAGATACTAAGCAATGTAAACTTAAATTTTTTTCACCGCCAAGTTTAATAAGAAAGCCACAACTATGAAGTGATGTAAGAAGTTTATCACTGAGATGGATATACCTAATATTTTGTTACTTCAAGAGAACAAGAATTCAGTAATTCAGTTAGGTAATTTTCTGCTGTATATACCGAAAAATTGTGTTGTAAGTCATCGCCCTAAGCAATGCTGTCTAGAGGACTTGCATGCACACATACATCTTCTAATCTAAACTGAAAATGCTGACCTTAGAACAAAGTACAGTGAGTTGTCTGTGTGGCAATGGTATTAAAGTTAGTGACTTGCTCCATCTTGGTTTTCTAGCTTTGCTTTACAACATAGTTTTGTATAGACTTAGCACATGGATGCCCAGATTGCTTTGCTGTAAACGATGTAGGCATGTGCTTATTCTGTGTTTAGTTTGACAGCAATATTGTAATAACACAGAAACTAAGCAGCAAAAATAACCAAAACCCATTAATTTACTAGCAGGTTTGCTGTTGAGACTTAGTGGGTAATACTTTCAAAAGTCAGCATGCTTAGTATAAGATATTCCTGTAAAATGCTAGATTTGCAGCTACTGCTGTATCTACACAGAACTTGCATTTTCTACAGTAAGCTGTGTATCCGAGTAAGCCATTATAGCAGTAATGAATGGATCTCTATGTCCCATCTGAAGCCATAGTAAAGGTAGTTTTATTTTCTAAGAAACGTGAAAGAAAACATAGCTCCTCAGACACAACAGAGCCTGGGAGTAAGAAAGGTTTCTGAATAGTATTGCAGAGTTGCTTCAACTATATTGAACCCTTCCAATCCTCTGACTACAAAAACTGACCTATATTATTGAATGTGGAAGTAGCTGTGTCACACAGTATTGTTTTGCTTTCACTTTCATTACTGGGAAAACTGACAGGGATGTATGAAGATTCAGTGTGCCTTTCTCAGAATTATTTGTTAATACTGTAATGGGGTAATGGATATTTTCAAAAGCTTGTATTTTTAGGAGGAAAAGAAATATTCTATATGTAATTTCTGGAGCTGCAATCTTCACCACAGGACATGGAGGAAAAGAAAACATTCATAGTAAGCTGCATTAATTTCTACTGAATAGTTCCAACTTTGATAACTGTGCAGGCAGTATGCATGAAATAAAACAAAAAATAACTATTTACCAAATGAAGGCAACAAAAGGAATACTGGTAATACTGGTCTTTCGATTATGCTGAAGATGGCACAGCAGAGGTTTAGGGTGGACCAAATCAATACCTAAATTGCACACTTTTGCTTCAACAGTAGCTCTGACATTCTTGTGCTTTTTGGTAGCAGAAGCTCTACCTCATCTGACAGCAGTTGAAAAGTAGCTGGTATGTAATAAAACAACTGGGTTTTTTTGTTGTTGTTTTTGGGGTTTTTTTTATATATTTGTTATTTAATGCATATAGCTGCTTTTCTTGTGGAACTTGTTTTCTGAATTACTGAATTACTCCTAAGATTAGATTTCATTCTCTGTGGAATCAATGGCAAAGCCCAGTTAACTTCATCCAACTTCTCAGCAGCTGAAAAAACAAAACACAGTTTTAGCTCTTTAGCAAAAAGAAATCAGATGAGGTTTACAGAATTTAAAACTACCCTGTAATCATCATCTTAATGCTTTCTTACACAAGCAGGTCCTGTGTACTAGGCTAACCGTATTAATTTGTACTGACTAGACCAGAGATTTAAACTTACTGAAAATCAGGAGAGTCACTGTTGAACAGGAGTGACATCTCCATTTGGATGCAGAGGAGTAATCAGCATCAGTACACTTTATGCTGGAAATCTCACCAGTCTCAAACTGGTGAATTGAGTTTAATTCAGTTGGTGAGCAGGTACCAACTGGATGTGGTGTTTGCCCCCCAGTGCTGATGAAGCTGCAACTAAAATACTGTATTCAGTTTTGGGCCCCTCCCTACAAGACACATACTGAGGTGCATATGCAATGAAGTGCAACAAAGCTAGTGAAGGGCCTGGCGCACAAGTCTAATGAAGCAACTGAAGAAACTGGAGTCAGTTAGCCTGGAGAAAAGGAGGCTGAGGAGAGACCTTATTGCTCTCTACAATTAGCTGAAAGGAGGTTGCAGTGAGGAAGGTGTTGCATCTCTTCTTGTGTGTAACAAGTGATAGGATAAGGGGAAATAGCCTCAAGTTTTTCCAGGGGAGGTTCAGGCTAGATATCAGGAAATTTTACTTCACTGAAAGGGTTGTGAAGCATCAGAGCAGGCTGCCCAGGGAAGTGGTTGATCCTACTATCCCTGGAGGTATTTAATAGATGTGTAGATGTGGCACTCAGGGAGATGGCTTAGTGGTGGGCTTGGCAGTGTGATTCTGTGATCTGTTTCCAGGGAGAGAGGAGCTGTATCACCTGCCAGAAGGCCAGTAGTTACAAGATGGTTTTCTGATCCAGTTCTCTACTGCCAAATTACATGCTGTTCACAGGAAATATACTACCACAGGAAGTACAGTTGATTTCCACTGTTTAAGAAGTCACTAAACCCTCTTTTGCTTCCTCTATGAAATAATTTCTATCAAGATTAAAAAAAAAAAAACACCTTAAAAAAATAAACCCCAAATATTTGTTTTTGAACTGAAATTTCTTTTAAAAAGTGGATCTGAATGAACTTCTTGACCTTTGGGAGCTTCAATGAAATGCAGTGACCACAGGCTAGCAAATTACTAAGTCCATTTGATTTAGTTAATATCTACTTCAGAATAGATCTATATGTATACTAATAAACACTTGCAGATGGTGTTTAATTAGCATACAAATTAACTGAGCCTGCACATCCAGTTGAAAAGTACAAACATTTTTTTGCAGCCAGTATATGATCAAGTCAGGCTCTTCTTGGTATAAACTCTTCCAGACACATGGACAGGTTTGCTTCAGCCTTTTCAGTCAGACAAAACTGAAATCACTAATTATAAATAGGTCTTGTTCATAGGCCAAATAGAAAAGAAACTGCTAAACCACTCAGCTGCTTCACAGTACTTTAGGTAAGCAACCCATAAGCTGAGTCAAATCCCAGCATTAGAGAGATAATATTTTGTGGAAGAATGAATGTTGGTCATGTGACAGCCTGCTATACACTATGAATTTCTGGACAATTTGGATTCATATATGTTTGAATGAAAAACGCAATAAACAGCAAGCACCTTCATGATGCAGGTTGCCCTGCTCTCAGCTCAGTGCACCCAGCTACTTCAGCATGACACCTCCTTTGTTTAATCTGAGAGCACCAAAGTTGCAAGTTAGTCATTAAGTCATCTGGAATGACCTATTTCCATACATATATGCTCACCATACATAAATGCTCACCAACATAAAGGAGAAGTGAGGTTTACACTGGGACCAAGCAGCCATTATGTTCATTACAGTTACTGTATATTGAGGTACATGAATAACAGAGAAAAGGAGGAGCAAGTAAAAAATGACAATTACTTGCTATCACGAGATAGAGATGGTATTTTATTGTTTAGCAATAAACTGATTAAATTGTGTCTGTTGCCTCTGCCTGCAAATGAGTTTCAGGAGTTCATGGATACACATAATCCTATGTCCACCATCCATACATTTTTAATTCTGGAAATCCTTCTTCTAATGCAGTGGTAGGCAATGGCATCATCAGTTTGCTTAGTGTAGTAACTGAACTGTCATATATTCAAGGAAACACATCTCGCAGAAAATAAGCATGGCAGTAATAAGAAAGCAACCTTAAACAGCAGGTGCTACACATGCTGGTGCTGATGTGCCATGTTTTGATTGCTAAGGTACTAAGACTGGACCTATCCTGATTCACATCAAATACCTTTTCCATTAAATGGATGTAAGATTGGGTCTATTCAGTTTCAAAGCACTATTTTGGCTTCTGAAAAATTCACATTGTGATTTATGAACAAAGAACTGCAGCAACATGCCAGTCTAAGCTGAAAAATGATTAAATACTTCTAAAGCAATTGATCGGCATATACTTCTCAGGAAACTCAAATACCAGAATTTCTAACTTCAAGAGAAATAAATGAGGTTGATTAATATTCTAAGATATAAACAAATACTCCTTTGCATAGCAGGAAACAAATTTCTGACCTATAATAGAAGGCAACATGTTGTCAGGGACCATCTGAAGTGAACTTTCCTAGCCTGCTAATCGAGGGATTCCCTTCCTTGCCAACATCTGACTCTAGGGTTGAGCTGGGGCTCCAGTAGGAAATGCCTCTGCCAGACTGAGTTCTCAGGCAGTCCCCTCATCTGCTTTTCATATTCTGATACCA
The DNA here is from genome assembly GCA_033558105.1 of Coccyzus lansbergi. NCBI lineage: Eukaryota > Metazoa > Chordata > Aves > Cuculiformes > Coccyzidae > Coccyzus > Coccyzus lansbergi. The sequence continues at coordinate 854,983 of JAUMJK010000124.1, read as the reverse complement.
GCAAGGTAACTACAATAGAATGAAAGATCAAAAAATACCTTTGAAGGCTATCTCATTTTCCCACTCGTTTTACTTTTTTAAAAAAAAATATGGAAATCCTTCTTATTGTAATTTTGGACTTAGTAATATAGAATGCAAATGTCCTGAGCAAAAAAATCTTTCCTTCTTTTCTCAAATTCTCCTTTCTCTCCATTTCCATTTTTTTCAATGTCAGGTAACACATTATCAAATGGACTGCTTTAATTTCTCATCAGTTGCATGCAGGAGAAGGGAACATGTAGAAAAAAATATTAGTGATGATTTTTGAAAAAGTGTGGACTGAAGTTTACAATCTGCCTCCTGCCCACTTAGCTTTGATGAGCTTTCATCCTCCTATTTCAGGAAATTCTAGGAAAAAAAATATTTTAAAAAAATTTGGTAAATGTAGTAGCAGAGGTGTCCTGTTATGCTTTTTCCCTGGCCAATACCCTTATGAAACATTTGTAAAAGAGATTACAGTCTTTTTTATACCATTTCAATAGTTGGTGTAGTAAAAAATATTTCAAAGATAGCTGTTTGTTCCTTTTCAGAGATTAACTTGCATTTTATTTTCTCCTTCCATACTTGTGATTCATCTGTATTTATGTATTTATAATAAAGAATCTTCTTGCCCGTATTCTGTTTGCACTTTATTGTTTAACAGCACACTGTAACTTGAGAAGCTTCACCTGTGCTGTGTACTTTGTTCCCTATGAACTCAGCAGCCACAAAGTCAGTCCTAGACAATGACCATGAAATTAGGGGAAATAGCCATGATCTGTCTGGCTGCTGCTGATCTGTCTGAGATAATCTTTGCATCTTCCATCTATTTATTTCTTCAGGGAGAATGGAGGGAGATCAGACTAATGATGAAGTCAGTTCACCAAGCAGTGTTTTGTCTTACACACCACGAAATCAGGAGATCAAGCATGAGGAAGGACAATAGCTGGGACAGGTTGTGGTTAGTGGTATAAATTCAAATTCAGAACACCTAATTTTGGACAAACCATCTCCTGGTTAATAGCTCTTCACAAGATGTGTAGGGAAAGCATGTCAGTGGTGACAGAGGTTACACATTTGTGAAGAAAATGTTAAAAAGAACACAACCTTACCTAGAATAAAAATCTTGATGTGAATAATGCAGATGAAAACTTCACAGTTAACTTCGCAGTAGCAGAGTTTCAAACCCTGACAAAAAGTTCTAGATAAAGCTGTCTGGAACAATCCAGAACTGTGTTTTCCCCTGACTGATTAAATGTCTGCCCCTACTTTCTGTTCTTCGTTCCTTCCTGCCTTTCTGACTCCCTGCCTTTCTTGCCCCTCCCTCTTCCTCTTTCTATCTCTCTCCTTCCTTCTTTCCTTTCTTCAATCCTTTCTTCCACCTCCTGTCATTAAGTGTGATTTCATTATGTCTGCATGCAGAACACTAATTCATATTTAGGTCTTTTTTATATATATATGTATATAATGATTTTTATGATTATTACACTAACAGAAATGGGCATAAAAAAGAATTAATGGTGTTTTCCTAAGCAAGTTCTCTCTCCTAATAATTGATAAGAAATGTTAGTGCAAATACAACATTAACGTAGACTGAAGTACACATGTACCACACACGCGAAGTAAATTCAAGTATCAAGGAAGTCATTCTTCCCTGTTCCTCAGCAGTGGTATTACATATATACACTATGCTGTATTTTTTAACTAAAATTAAAAGGCACTGGAGAGGATGTAGTCACAAAAAAATGCAGATAGCTTCAGAAAATGAAACTTAAAACAACTGAATCAGTATCTCCTCTCAATAAAACAAAACACCCTTGGAATTGAATTCCACATCTCTTACAATGTAATTTTGCTTCAAAAATGCTTCTGCAAAACCAGCCTCATGGAGCTCCCAGAAATTGTCAAAAGATCTTATGCTCTTCAAGAAAGCATAAGTATGTGTTAAAGGGAAAGCCTTGCCCACTGCAGGATAAGGACCTTCAAAAGAAAAGCTATTTTCTTTTCCTGTCACATACCTCCTTAGTAAAATAAGAACCCTAGTGATACTTTATAGTGTCACTTTATAGTATTTAACATGCAACTTTATAGTATTTTTTAAAATATGATCACAGTGACAGATAAACAATTACGCTTGCTTCTGAGATTTTCTCTAGTTGAGTGAGGGAGAATTTCAACCATGATATGCCTGAGGATAACTGAAAATTAATAATGCCCATAGTCTACTAGCTGGATTTTGTCCTGTCAAAGGAAATGTAGAGGAATTTACAAAGGGAAAGAGATCTGTTGGATTAACCACTTTAAATTAGAAAATGATATAATATCCTTACAGAGTCTGGATCACAGTGATTAGATTTGTGAAATCCTTTACAAGGCACCTGAAAGACTTTAAAACAATGCATTGAGATTTCTGCCTTGAAGGCAAGTGTGAACATACCAACTCCTTCTTCTTCATGCACTCCATAAGTATAATGAACAGATGCTGTGCCTGGGTTCGGGTATACGTGAAAGTCTTCTGTATGGTAACTAGCAACTGGTCCCTCAAAGACTCGTTGATAAGTCTGAAATTAAAAAGGAAAAAGCAAAGTAGTAAAAGAAATATGAGGGAACATAGCAACTTCATAGCAACTTTGTCAAAACAAATACATCAACAGACAATACACGACTGCAAGATATTTTTAACAGGTTTGAAGGACAGGGACTTCTGGAACCATCAGACACAAATTGGAAAATACTGTTCTAGAAAGACACATTGATCATGTTGGGGGTCTCCCATGTCCAGAGTTTTTATTCCAGTTCCCACACATTGCACGACAGCAGGTCATCCAAACTATCAGATTTGTGGGATTTCTACACCCTTTCCCCCTTACAGTTTGAATTTGAGAGTTTGGCAATGCTAGGTGAACTCAAGACCCCCTCCTGTCAGTGAGTTAGCAGAATTCAACATATGATTCATTTTATGAAACTGGGATTATTTGCGTTGTTGGCATTTTTGATTTTAGCTTGAATATCTCAACAGTTTCAACTCATCTTATTGGTACTGCACATAACTAGGTAAAAACCAACCAACCAACCAAAATTTCTCTGTTCCAGAGTCCATGCAAAGAAACAATGTTGATTTTGTTTATGCTGATCCTCCAGGAGCTTAAAGAGTAATCGTTTTTACATCCCTCCTCAGTGCTAATGTTACCGTTTGCAAAAAGTGGTGCAATGGCAGAAATAAATAGTAATATTACATAGAATATTATTACTTGAACCTGTTCTGGGCAGAACATTGCTGTTCTTGATGTCTTATAAAACATAGGGTTCTAATTTAGAATATATATCCTTTGATGTATGAAAGCTGCTACACTGTAGCAGTTTTCTCACTTAATAATTGTAACTGAGCATTTAAAATTAGCTGAGTGAGAATGTTTTACAGAATAAGTCACTGTTGATCATCTAGGGGAACAAATATCAGAGGATCTTCATTACTCATATTTTATGACAGAAGTTAAACAAAAATTAGCCTTGCAGTGACAGCAAAGAATTAATAGAAGCTGTACATTATCTAAAAGTCATAGTTAGCTATGGCAGCTGCTTTGGGAGAACAGTGACCAAACTCATTTACTTCGTAATGTTGGTAAAGTTGCTAGTACTTCCCTGAAGCAAGGAAGTCCAAATGAGACTGTAGGATATTAATTGCACAATTGAAATTCAAATACCATTCAACTATCTAGTCTTCATACCTACAGTAAAGATGTAGTTAGAAAAGACAATGAATGGGAACGAGAAAGTGGAACAGAGGTGCACAGGAGAATACTGAAGGCCATGTGTATGGACCACATAAGTTGTCTACTGTCTGAATTTGAAATATCCCTGCCAAGTAAGACTTCCACTTCAAAAAGAAGCCTGTAAGACATATGTCAGCATGTTAAGAATAAAATGAGTTTACACGGGGTTTCAAGCATGCTATGGATCACTGCTCTTCCTATGCCTGACTCTTCCTGCTGTTCTCTACTTTATTCTAGACTCTTTATGAATGGAGAGCCTACATCTGCACTTTCTTTTTTTCATCACAGTCCCAGATACGTTTTGTCACTGGAGAGGTGACAACATTGCTTTTACTGTTCAGTTACTATGTGAGCACTCTTTTCCCACAGCATGACCTGCTTCTCTCATGAAAAGACAGCTTATGATGAGTTAAAATCTCCAACCCTCTTGGTGGTAACTTTGACAGCTGACAGTAGAAGACTTTCACTGTAAGGGCTATAGGAAAAATAACTCGATGTCCTGTATGGAAGCAAGGATGTTGCAAGCCCATGGAAACATTAAACAAGATGTCAGGGCATAGGTAGAAATGTAGACTCACTCCATGTTAAAGAGAATCAACTCTCAAATCAAAGAAATTTAAATAAAGCTCTACTTTCCCTTGGAAACGACATATGAAAGTAAAGTACATGAAAAAGTATGAAAAGCATATGAAGATTATGAAAGAACACATGCAATTTGATGAATCTGAAGTTAGAGAACTTCAGAAAATATTTCCAGCATTCCTGGGATTGAAACTTGCCTATTTTCTCATCATAATTCATTTTGTCTTGAAAATTGGTAGAATCCAGACCTGAAATTAAATTTCAGAAATTGTCTCTCTCTTAGGCTAACTCATACACAGAAAACCAGAGAAATTTGCTTTCATAAGAGTTGAGTGAAAGCAGAATTAAATCCTGAGACTTCATAAGCACTCATCACTTTCTCTTCCTGAATTAAAGCTGTCAGGAACTGTATCACATTATATGTTTAAACAGCCTGTAAAGCAAAATCCATGTGAAAGATATGGAGATTAAAGAAAAAAACAAGGTATCGATAAGTTGTTCCCTAACTACAGGGGTACACATCTGTTGAAGTGCCACTGCTCACAAATTTGCTGTTGTTATAATTTGATTTATGCAGTTTTCTAGTCTTGCTAAGTAATTTTTTTAAACATCTCATTGATCTGCGATTCTACAGCAAAGTTGTTCAAAGTCTTTGTAAGATGAAAAACTTCAAGTGATGGCAATCAGATATAGCAATCTTTCTGATAAAGTAATTGTAGCCAAGTTAAGTTTTGTGTAAACTGTAATCAGTCGTATCAAGACCATACCGCACTTACTCCTTAGGAATCCATAAGCATTAAAAGACATCAAATCAAAGTTTCCCATTGTACAACTCATCAAGGACAAACAAACCGTACCAGGCTATTAAGGGTTAAATCCATCATTCATACCCTAAATCCACTGCATGTAAAATAAGTAAATTCAGAGGCTACTGTGAGAAAAACAAGACTTGCAGGTGAGGCAAAGATTTATTCAGAATAGTGACATACACATTTGTTATTCATACAATTTTAACACACATTTCTAAAATTCATGATTCGTAATTTTTATTTAGGGCAAAAGTGATGGCTTCTTGAGTCTTGTGATTAGAGGTCTTAACCTAGAACACCTGAGATTCTTGGCCACTAACTTGGAAACACTATGTTCAGCAGCTTCTGTCATGAACCTTAAATGCATAAAGCTCCATAGGCATAAAACTACCATTTTACCAGACTGAAACTCTACAATTCCAACTTTCTCCAAAGTCAGCATACCTATTCCCTAAAAAAACTGTATAGTGTCAGATCAAGATAGTATTTTTAACATCCTTCTGCTAGGCTTCAGGTCAGCAAATATTTTGCCACCCATCAATGCTTTTTGATGGCAGCATTCGTTGATTTCCACTTAATTTGCCATGGACGTAAGACTGCAGGTAACCTGCTTCTGATTAAATAAAATGTCCTACAAAAGGACAATTTAATCTGTACTTTTCTTTCACTTCCCACATAGTTAGTAATTGTTCTTTCATTCCCTAAATACCTAAGATAAGCCCATTTTCCTACTAGTCCAGGTATCAAACTTTTTTTGTCCCTAATGGAGCTGTATTGTTGATGGAATTTAGATACCAAATGTCAAAAATCTGGGATCTAAGGTAGAATTACAGATATCCACATTTAGTTTCAGAAAAAAAAATCTACTCATAGTAGTTGCTTAGAGTGAACTTTTCTTTTTAAGAGTGATTTGAAGATAAGATTGAAGTCATGCCTATTATTTGATGAGATAGTAGACATTCCACTCGATATCATTACAATCTTTCACACTCATGGCATATGATTTTGTAGTGAACATAGGGATGGATTTGAAAAATGTGTCCCATAGTCAGCTCCCTAAATTATTTAATCTATTTTTTCTCCAGAGACTTTTAGCATTAGAGTCATACAATATACTAGAGATTTTGAAAGACTACGCTCTAAACTGATTTCAAAATGCAAGTTCTTAACTGATTTTTTTTAAAACTACTGTTCTCAAAATGCTTTGAAATTCTCTAGGTGAAACATTCTTTGCAATCAACTGCTCATAATCTGTTTCTAAGGTTTCATTTGTGTATTCTTCTTTTCCTTAATTGTTCTTCTTATTTAAGATAAAGGAAATACATCCTTAAAATACCAGTGTGATGTGAAAACTATTCTCTGCCCTCCATTATGAAAAACTTAGGGGATTTTCTGTTTTAATTATGATTTGCACTTTAGACAATCCCTGCATATGTAAGAAACATGACCAGAGGCTCTGTTGATACTTTCTTCCACTGGAATTAAAAATAAGACACAGTTGCACAACTCTATGGGACTGACTGAATTTCTCATACTTTTTAAATCCATACATTTTGCACATCATTGCTATGTGGAGAGACAGAAAATAAATGTAATTATTCCTTTGTTCTATTCAAAACGGCAATTTCAGGGTACATTTAGGAGTAATCAGCTTTACTTGCAGCCCTTCACAGATTGTTGCTGTTCAAAACTGTTTTTTCCCACCCGACTATGTTTCTTAAGGAGTAGAACTGAGAGAGTAGTTAATATGCTACAAACTCAGCTTAGAGTCTACATTTGAATATTCCAAGTAATTCACCATTCTGTAATGAAATATTTGTCTAAGAAGTGAAATAGTTTTAACCTAGTGTTTCTTTTTTTCTTACTTTAAATTCAGTATTTAATTAAAAAATCTCCAAGGACTAAAAACTGCTGGATGATCTTATAAATACTTACAACTTAGAGCTGTTTTACTCCAGTTTGTGCTTTTATGCAAGAAAATGAAATAAAAAGGCATCCCTGATTATACAGTCAAAAATACTTCAGCTTTATCTGGAGAAGAGTTAATAAGAACTAGCTATTCATTTAGGGTTTGGTAGGGACTAAATTTGGCTGTTTATGATTGACCTTATATTCTTGCTCCTCAACATTGTTCAAGACATTTTCAACTTTTAAGTAAATGAGAAGTGTTTCAGAGTCTAGAAACCTGACCTTTAAATTAGGGATAACGGTGATGAGCAGCCAAATAATTCTTCCAGTTCATCACATGCTGAAGGTTGCATTCAAGCTACCTTCTTATTTAGGTTAACCATGGACATAACTTGTTTGTCATTAAGATATTAAAGGTGTTGGGAACTTAACTTACTACTGGACATTATATTTACTTGTGGTGAGATGTAGCCACCTTCCACATTATTAATACCCTGTTTAAGACAGTTTAGACAATATAGAATCATAGAATCACCAGGTTGGAAGAGACCCACTGGATCATCAAGTCCAACCATTCCTGTCAGGCACTATGCCATGCCCCTCAGCACCTCGTCCACCCACACCTTAAACACCTCCAGGGAAGGCGAGTCAACCACCTCCCTAGGCAGCCTGTTCCAGTGCCTAACAACACTTTCCATGAAGAATTTTTTTCTTATGTCAAGCCTGAACCTCCCCTGGCCAAGCTTGAGGCCATTCGCTCTTGTCCTGTTCCCTGTCACTTGGGAGAAGAGCCCAGCTCCCTCCTCTCTACAACCTCCTTTCAGGTAGTTGTAGAGAGCAATGAGGTCTCCTCTCAGCCTCCTCTTCTCCAGGCTAAACAACCCCAGCTCTCTCAGCCATTCCTCATAGGGCCTGTTCTCCAGCCCCTTCACCAGCTTTGTTGCTCTTCTCTGGACTCGCTCCAGAGCCTCAACATCCTTCTTGTGGTGAGGGGTCCAGAACTGAACACAGGATTCAAGGAGCAGTCTCACCAGTGCTGAGGACAGAGGGAGAATAACCTCCCTGGGCCTGCTGGTCACACCGTTTCTGATACAAGCCAGGATGCCATTGGCCTTCTTGGCCACCTGGGCACACTGCTAGCTTATGGTCAGTCAACTGTCAACCAACACTCCCAGGTCCTTCTCCTCCAGGAAGGTTTCTAGTCAGACTTCTCCTAGTCTATAGCTCTGCACAGGGTTGTTGTGCCCCAAGTGCAGGACCCAGCATTTGGACTTGTAAAACCTCATCCCATTGGTCTCTGCCCGGTGATCCAGCCTGTTTAGATCTCTTTGTAGAGCCTCCGTACCCTCCAGCAGATCGACACTTCCACACAGCTTAGCGTCATCCACAAACTTGCTAAGGGTGCATTCAACGCCTTCATCCAGGTCATTGATAAAGACATTGAATAGGGTTGGAGCCAGCACTGAGCCCTGGGGAACCCCACTTGTAACTGGCCTCCAGCTGGAGTTAAGTCCATTTACCACCACTCTCTGGGCCTAGTCATTCAACTAGTTTTCCACCAAGAAGAGTGTGGGTTTGTCCAGGCCAGAGTCTGACAGTTTCCATAGCAGAATGCCATCAGAAACTGTATTAAGGGCTTTACTAAAGTCCAAGAAGACTACATCCACAGCCTTTCCCTCATCCAAGAGTCTAGTCACTTAGTCACAGAAGGAGATCACGTTAGTTTGGCAAGATCTGCCTCTTGTAAACCCATGTTTACAACATGGCCTCTTCTCCCAAGTGACAGGGGACAGGACGAGAGGGAATGGCCTCAAGCTCCGCCAGGGGCGATTTAGGCTAGAGATTAGAAGGAAGTTTTACACAGAAAGGGTCATTGGGTATTGGAATAGGCTGCCCAGGTAGGTGGTTGAGTCACCTTCCCTGGAGGTGTTTAAAGCATGGGTGGATGAGGTCTTGAGGGACTTGGTTTAGTGTTTGATAGGAATGGTTGGACTAGAATATCCGATGGGTCCCTTCCAACGTGGTTGTTCTATGATTATATGATTCTATGTTGGCTGGACCTGATCACCTGGTTCTCTTGCAAGCGCTTCATGATAGCACTCAAGATCACCTGTTCCATGACTTTCCCTGGCACTGAGGTCAGACTGACAGGCCTGTAGTTCCCCAGATCCGCCTTGTGTCCCTTCTTAAGGAAAGGCACGACATCAGCCAGCCTCCAGTCCAGTGGTATCTCCCCAGTGCTGGGGGAGGTAGTCCCCGATACAAAAATACGGCAAACTTAAAACTCCACCTGCATTGATTTTGCATATCTGATATTCTTGCCTTCCCCCTGGAACTTAGGTGACAGATGAGATACTGAGGCCTCAAAATGGATACACATGCTAAGACATCTTTACATATGTTTCACAGTTACTTCTGACCTGTTCTTAGTAGATCACAGTTGCAGGCAACACCTCCTGCAAGCCAGTGCAAGCATAGCTCTCTGTATTTTGATGGCAACATTGTTTCACTGCATCCAAGCAAAGTCTTGCTTATAGTTATAACACACATCCAAAGACTGCCCTAGATGAGTGAAATGTCCAACTTTTCACGAAGAAAGCCTATAATCAGGCCTTAAAATAAGGCAGTTTGAAATCCCTTGCCTTTCAAGGACGCACACACATTGACATTGCAACGGTGTACTCTTTCTTCATTAATATAAGAAAAATGTTCCTTTTTCTGCTATGCAAAATCAGTTAGGAGGATTAAATAATGAGGAGGGAATGTAGACACATCGCAACTCTGTGAAACCTAATGCAAAACCACTTTCTGGGCAGATATGCAATTGTCCAACACTCTTAGATCTCTGAGAGGATGAATTGGCACTACACTGATAAAAATTCAAGGAGAGAGCTATATTTTGTTCTCCTTCACTTCCAGCCATAGTTCTTTGCCCCTGGAAACAAACTTTCAAATGAAAAGTGTTTTATAGGAACGGTTGGACTCGATGATCCGGTGGGTCTCTTCCAACCTGGTTGTTCTATGATTCTATGAAGAACACTGGACTCTGACTGTAACAGAGATGCAGACATTGGCCACACTTCTTAGTATTTAGGTAAGTGCAACCTCTGAAGAAGGCAAAAGATGAAACCTGGTGACATCAAGAGTAGGGCTCCTGCACTGTCTAATGACTTACAACTACAAAATAGGTTCACTGCTTCCAAAATTGAAGAGAAGTTACATGTGACTTCAAGCAAAGGATCTGTGCCATCTGAGCCTAACCTGTGCAAGACTACCAGGAAAGAAGCAGTGAATGATTACAGCATGCAACCCTCAGCTGCAGAGGGACCTGTCTGACCTATCTCTTACAGAGGTTTGCTGACTGCAGGGGCCCAGAATAGGGATATTGTGGAGGGACTGTCAAATCTTGTCTGATTATCTGACTACTTCCACTACCCCCTGCTGTCACCAATGACGATGCAAAGAGAAACCTCAAGAGTACCAAAAGTGACTACAAGGCTCTGGGAGCAGTAGTCAAGGTCATGGGGTCACAAGTAGTGTTCTACTTAATTTTGCTGCTTAGAGGAAAGTGTGTGGAGAGGACAACATTGATAATATAGGTAAATAGCTGGCTAAGGGGCTGGTGTTGATGACAGGGTTCTGGGTTCTATGACTTTGGGGCCCTGTTTGGAGATTAGTGTCCACTTAAGAGAGATCCACCTCACTAAGCAGGGAAATGTTAACTTTGCCAAAATGGTTAACCTGGTATGAAGGGTTTAAAGCCAGACTGCCGAGGGAGAGAAAGTCACCCGCAGCCCTGTGAAAATGTCATGCACAGAACTCATGAGCAAAGAGCCTGAAGTGGTGTGATGGGAAGGGATCACAAAATTAACAAAATAGGGCTTAAGCAGGCTCACCTCCATAATTTTTATGCAACCAAGGAAGTACCTGTAGGGCATCATAATTGAGAAATCCCCAAAGCCATTTCTGAGAAATTACTATGCTGTGTGTACAGTGTGCGGAATCAACATAATGTGTTAGATCTGTGTGGAGTTGCAGGGAGTCAAGCCTTTCTGTGATCACAGAGATATGGTGGGATAGCGGCTATGAGTAGAGATATTGCAATCAGAATCACAGAATTGTTTAGGTTGGAAAAGGTCTTTGAAATCATCCAGTGCAACTGTAAACCTAACAATACCACATTCACCAGTAACCAGGTCCTTACACACCACAACTACATATCTTTTAAATAGGAACCTTGTGAAGTTAAACAAGAGGAAATTTACAACATCCTGCACCTGGGGAGGAACAACTCCATGTACCAATACGTGCTAAGGGTCCTGATGGAAATGGAGTTGAACATGACCTAGCAATGTGCCATTGCAATAAAAGGCTAATGGTATTTTGGCCTGTATTAGAAGATGTGCTTCTAGCAGTCTGAAGCAAGTGATCCTTCTTCTCTCCTCACAAACGGTGTGGACACACCTGGGCATCTGTGTATTCCAATTCTGTGTTCCCCAGTACATGAGAGAAATGAACATATTGGAGAGCACCCAGCAATGGGTCACTAAGATGTTGGAAGGACTGAACCACCTCATGGGTAAGGAAAGGCTGAGGGAGTTGGGAATGTTCAACCCAGAGTAAAGAATGCTCACAGAGAATCTTATCCATGTATAGAAATCCCTGAAGGGAGGGTGTAGAGAAGGAGCCAGACACTTTTCAGTGGTGTCTGATGACAGGGCCGGAGGCAATAAGCACAAGCTGAAATGCTTAGGGTTCCCTCTGAACATGAGAGAATACACAGTAAAAAAAGTAACTGAGCACTGATACAGGTTGTCCAGAGAGGTTATGGAATCTCTATCCTTGGAGATATCCAAAAGCTATCTGGACATGGTCTTGGGCAACTGGCTCTAGGTGGCTCTTGGTTGAGCAGGGATGTTGGACTAGATGATGTTCAGAGGTCCCTTCCAACCTCAACTGTTCTGTGATTCCATATTTTTTGGACTAGAGATGAAGAACAAAGAACACTAAATAGATTTGGGCATTTAGTAATAACATGTACTTTGGAACTGGAAAAGCATGCTTACTGCCTGATTGAACAAAAATACACTTGAATCTTTGATAAAAATAAAGAGCTAAATACTATCCTTGCTTCATCTAGATTCTCCAAAGAAATGTGGGATGTTGCAAACACAGATCAGTGCACAAGAAGTCATGTGTGAAGATACATAGGTGTGCAGAAGTATGCACAACAGATAAGGCAAATACAAACTAGCTTATATCAACATTTAGGGCTAAATAAAACCTGAAGACAGTAGTATGCTATGTTATACACTATATTGCTAAAAATGACATGGGGTCTATGTTACCTTCAAAATGAACATGTGGACAGAGAAGAACACACATGAGGAAATTACTTACCCTCCGTCCTCGGAGTATTTGTGACCAAAGGCAAGAATGTCAGATGCCCGGCCACTGCCATCGCATATCACAACAGGAACAGGAGGAGTGTCTCGTAGGTACTCCAGAACAATGGAAATAACATTAGGACCTCCTTCCACAATGAGGGCCACCACTGGAACACCTTGACCGATTCCTGGAGTATCAAAAAGAAAGAAACAAGAAAACCAAACAAAAAAAGAAAAGGGAAAACAAAATGCAAAAGCAGCAAAACAAACATAACAGAAGACAGGAAAAAATGTATTAGACTGAAATTACTGCATTGTGACTGCACAGTGTTATGTTACAGAGAATGATATTTGGAAAATCATAGATTTTAAGGATAGAAGAAACCAGTGTAGTCATCTTGTCAGTTCCACTGCATAAAAAAAGGATTTTCTAGAATTATCTTCTATTTTAATTACAATATTTATGGCTTAAATAGACCATGAACTTTAAAAAATAAATCAAATCCTGGTTTGAAAGCATAGAAAATCAATTGCAATTCTTAGTAGCATGTTCAGAGTCATGACTTTGTAGCTTGCTTATAATCTAGATTTTGCATGGTGTCAGTTTCCAGTCACTGGGGTTTCTAGTAGCTTTGCTTGCCATTTTAAAATCTCCTCTATGATATTTTTGTTGCCCTCTTAGATGCATTTGAAGGTTGCAGCTTAAATACCTGCTGGATCACCCTATAATAGTCTCTTTGATAAACTAAACATATTCTGTCACTAGTCAATGCAATACTTGTTTTCCAGTTCTAGTCTGTCTTTCAGTTTTTCTCTGAATTCTCCCCAAATTTCAAACGTATTCCTTGATTTGCAGAACCCCACATTGGGAACATTGCTCCAGAGAGAAATGAACTCATGCTGAAAAGGAGGAAAGAGGCTTTCATTTTCAGTATTTGTCATGTATTTAGATGGGAGTCCCCTGCAAAAGTTACGGACAGACTTTGCTGAGAAAGTCTTGTGGATTTAGACAAAGGCAATTTGACACTAGGCTGGTGTTAAAAAGACTGCAAAATAATTTATGGTTCTCAGTTCTTGATCAGTACACTCAAAAGGACTCAGGCAGCAGAACTAGCTGAATATTTTTATTAGCTTTTTTGGTCAACTGAAAGACTTTTTCCTTTTAAATTAGCTTTTCCCAAGAAAGTTGCCAAAAAAACAACAGGTTTTAATATGAATGCTTCAAGTTTCCATTTAGAGAGAGTTCAATCCAAAAAAAAAAAGGTAAGCCTGTGGGTCTGGAATATTAAATCTGGTTAGATTCTCTGGAAACATTCACAACTGAAATGATTTTTGACAGTCACAAACACTTTTAAGGATTTGAATTATTGTCTAGAAATGAAATGAACTGTACTTTCCCAAAGGAAAATACCCAGTTCTTATATGCAAGAGCAAAATATTGTAAGCACCTTCTGAAACCTTTACAAGCAAACATCAGGTTTCCTGGAGCGACTCTCAGCATGCTTTGTAATAGGTGTAGCTACTCTCCATTTCTGACTCTTCATTACATAAAACTTAAGGAAAAAACAATGTGTTTGTTCATGTTAAGAAAACTATAATCAGTTATAAAATCCAGGCTGATGAAAGAATATAGGGTAGAATACAACAAGGTGATTAACTGACAGACTTTTCATAGGGCTAATAATGGTAAATATTTTTATTGATGTTAAGGAACTGCTGTTCTACCTAATCATTAAGTTATTTTGATGGTTAAGTTCTTTTCAAAGGTCCTACTGGAAAAGCAGTTTGAGGGATTGTAGTTAAATGAGAAAGGAAAATTAAGAAGTTTGCTTAAGAAGAGTGAATTATAAATCTGATGGGTTAACCTGTCTCACAGGCACTCACAGTAACTTTAAGGGATTTAAGCTAAGGATGAATTTTGTTTGGCAAATCTGTGTTGTTTACCTACATCCATTTTAATTATGCTTAAAACTGCATCCCTTAAAAGCACATTCTAGTAAATAGCCCTGTTAATTTCTGAGGATCTTATAAATACGATTGAACTCCCCTATCAGAGCATGTCATATGATATATCTGGCTGCAGCTGAACATGCAGAAGAGAATCTCACATCGTAAGTCTGCTTCAGGTTTCCTTTGCTTGGCAAAAGAAATGTTATTCTTAGTTATGTCTAGTATAAGAATACTTTTTTTATTTTCTAAGACAATTGCAGTCAGAAAGTGTATACAAATAAAATTATTGGTGCAGAATATTTTTTTTATGATATTTCCCAACGTATCTGCATGGTGGCTGATGACGGACTCTCTTCAGTTAAAATTTTAACATAGAATTAGAAGGAAACATTTTATTATTTAACTTCTAGTGATCTGGCTAATGTAACGTTACCAAGTTTTTTTAACTTTAAACTAGTACTTGCTTCTTCTTGTGTAGCTTTACTTTATACCACACCATATACCAAATACTTGTGGCATTTTCAGTTCTGTTGGAAGTTTTTTTAAGATATGAGTTCCTGGTAGCTGAATAAGGATTAGCCATCACTACTCTTCTTTCATTCCTCCTTGCTCAAAAGACTGATCACATACCAGATCTAACATGAATTCTGACTGAGGAGGCCCATGACTTGCTGAAATCTTACATCAGGTCTCATCTTCAACACTGTAGTGTTTTCCTCTGGAAACTGACTGGTAGGGTCTATTTTATATAAATATGGACAAAAGAAATCCCCAGTGATTTTTTTTACCAAGACTGGTCTTTTATAAAGTATTTGCTATAATGCCATATATGAAAATGTTTTCAAAGCTTGTTATAAGGGAAAGATTCATCCTCTTTTGAGTTTAAGTGAATTATTTTAAAATATCTGATAAACTGTTGTCTTACGGTCATCTGATAGTTACACAAAGGACTTATTTTTAAATTGGTCAATTTATACTTTTACCCCCAGCATTCCTCCTAGCAGTTTATCTGCAGACTTGAGAACAGCTAGGAATGCTGACTATTTAGTTATCACTGTGAGGTTTCTCTCTTAACTATCTACACCTATGTTTGAAGATGGTAAATGCCTGATCCCCACATAAAAGGTCTTAATACTTAATAAGATTCTCAGAATATTCTGTGTTATTGAAAATATTCAATAAGTCAGAAAGGAGATGCTTTTCTCAGATTTTCAAACTAAATATTCAGTTCATTGTCAAGAGCACATATGTGTGAAATCTCTCACACAATATTGTATCTTAATTATACCTCATTTAATAAAGTCTCCAAATCACATACTGAAGTGTCAGCATGCCTGCTATAAATGCAAAAAGACAGATACTTTGATGACTTAATTAACAGAATATATCCAAAAGTGTACTTATTTTTCATTTTATATAATGATTCATCCAAAAAGGAGAAAAAAATAGTACCAAATATCTGAGAGATAGAATCAGTTCTCTGAGGCTTATCAGTATCTTTATTTCTAAAACAGTAACTTGTATTTGGAGTATCTCAATCAGCATGGATTTTTGTAAAGCAGGCTAGGTTACTATGTATCTTACATAGTCAGATACTGTGGGTATTTTTGGTACAATACTGTAAAGTAGACTGCAATATTGCATGAAAGATTTATACAGTCGACCTAAAGCTTCATTACTGCATTACTGCTTTTGTTGTCAGCAACAGAGGCTTGTGAGAGACTATATGTAATTGTGATACCAGTAAGATATGTACATACTGGAACATTTGTCCTGATGCATAGTAGTGACAACTCGTAGGTCTTCAGAATGGCACACAGAAAAATAATCCACATTTTCCCTTGACACAGTGATAGTGTATGAATATGTAAGTTAAAACAAAAAAATAGAAGAAATTAATGAATTTGGAAATGGAAACAAGGAAAAACTGCATCATGTCTGTGCTCTGTTTAAAAAAAATCTACCACACTTTGCAGTAGTCCTACTTTGCTTTCACAGTTCTTGGAAAAACATGAATAATTTATATTATGACTATATAAATAATCTATAACAGTCTCATAAATTATTACTATTTTTTTTATGAGGAGCTAAACATGAGTTACCCAATTTTTTTAATAGACCACCAAGTGAATTAAATGCCTCATTTACTACAAAATGCATTTACTACTCATGTTTTTAAGTGTGCTTATAAGGGTAACTGGGACACATCAGTAAGCTGTGCACTATTTCTAAATTGTGAGATTGGCACAAATAAAACCTAGAGGCTCTAGTTCCGTTTCCCTGACAGTATTGTCTCTAATTTCTGCATCCTAACATTGGGTGCATGTAAGCTAATTTCCCACTGGCCACTTTTGCTCCTTCATCAGATCAAACACGTTGGCATGAGTTCCGCTACATTAATTTCCTTTTTCTACCTAGAAATTCTGGCTGGAAAATTTTTAATCATTTGCATTTGTTGAGGATGTTGGAGCCTGTGGCTCTCCCACTGGAGGAGTTATGGAACAGCGGTTGGCACATCTCCGACACAACAGAAGGTGGATACAGTAGAAGAACTTAAGGCTTAGAGCGCGTATAAAAAAGAATTGCCAAGGATATATTCAGAGAATCCAAACTGTCTTAAAGGGTTGGAAAGAATAAGCCTCTGCAAACCTACACACCATGCATATGCAGTCAGCCTCACTTCTTAAAGCCTCTTCTTAATGAGACACACACAGTACTCATCTGTGCGGTGTGCAGTACTCCCACACTTCCTAGAAATCCTGAACTTATTGTGGTGTCTACAGGGATGTATAAGGCAACACTGAGATGGAATGGCTCATCAGTTCTTCATGAAAGCAGGTATATTTGCATGATCAAGTGTCCTCTTCAGTTTTGCATAGCACCACCATCCAGGTTCACAGGTTACTAAACTTTCCCAGACCTGGATGTACTGCATACGGTGGGGTACATAAATTAGCAGTTTTCTCCACTGGTTATAATGACACAGGCTGTCATGTGCCTATGTAATATAATAAGATAATGAGCTCTTAGCAGTAGAAAGTTTCTACAACAGGCTTCAGAGTTGTTTCAGGCCTCTAGCACGTGCATGTCCTACAAAAGGTCTACTGTTTGTGGGAACGGCTACCTTTCTAACTACAAAATGCTTATAGTATCATGACTTTTGTAAAGGGTAAACTCAATGGTCTCTTAGTGGCTGACAAATATAGTCATAGAACAGAGGTCTGAAACCAGAAACAAACACATATTTTAGTGTGCATGCAAATGTTTGGAGCTGTACATTACACTCAAACACATGTACATAGACCATTTTGCACAGGTTGTTTGGCACAAATGCCTCAGAGTTTTCCTGAATACAAAACCTTTAAATCCTTTCATGTGCAGAAGCAAAACTAAGTTGCATGCAAAGCTAGATAATGTTAAACTTTTCCTGTTGCATACAATTTTATATAATGAGGACCTCTGGTTTTGTTCTAGGTTTTCCCACCTTACTAGCCTGTTTTATGGAGAAAATGTTAGGCTTTTTTTTTTTTAAGTAAAAAAATTTAATGTTGTAACAGCTAATGCAAAATGTTCCTTTATTACGCAGAATGAATCACCAAGTTCTCCCAAAGATACTAAGAAAATATTATCTCCAATCTTTGCTCTTTAAACTACATACCTGTTAATTTGGAACATAGCTTCCTTTGAACATATGACTTCAGGAACTCCCTGAGCCCTGAGCTGGTACTTCTTTCTTCCTTGACAAACTGCTACTCTTGCTAGACAGCAAGTACTTGTGTTGCTCTGAGGACTGACCCAATCCCATCCTTGGCTGCAGCCTAATCTGTCATAGAGTCATTTACCTCTGTGAGAGTGTTGCTTTGAGTTCATGTGGATTTTAATTAAGTGATGCATTGATCCTAGGCACTACCTTCATTTCAAAATATTAAAGTTAGAATTATAGAATCACCAGGTTGGAAGAGACCCATTGGATCATCGAGTCGAACCATTCTATTCCTGACTATGGTGGATAGTTGGCTTAAGCACTGGTCAACTGTAACAATAAATGTAAAGGCAAAGTGCCAGCAAGGTATAAGAAGTAGGAATATATTTTCTTCTAGCATGCTGAAAGCAATCATCCCTTCCCTTACACACATGATATCCCTCATAAATAATCACACAGAACTGTATGATATGATGACAAAACAAGAAACTTCATAAAAACAAGTTTTTAAAATGGCAAAAGACTTCATAAATATAAGTTTATAGTAACTTGGCCTTGAAGCAAAAATTGGGTGCAGAGGTTTATTTAACCTTAACACTAATGCACTCTCAACATATTTACTACAAATCTGTTACCAATAAATATCTTAATAGTGACTTTGATTCAGTAAATTCTAACCTGTACATATTGGTTTGGTTTACTTTGATTGTTACAAATATATTGTATGTGCAACAAATGAAACAAAACTGGGCTGCATTTGAAAGTCATGTGGATGAATATGTAGTAAATCAAAATGAAAAATTAATAATGAATTTAATGGGATTCTAACTAGGAACGAAAACACCAAAACCAGCCTGGATGTCTTGGCCACTAATCCTAAAGCTAGTGACTATGTAACAAATCTTTAATTGCAACAAACAGATGATTTGTTTCCCAGGTACAGGCAATTTATTTAACAGACAAGGTTACAGTTCAGGACTTTTAACACAAGGACTGTTTATCAGTGGCCTTTAGTGGAAAGACCCATTTAACTAACAAAGGGAGACTGATAAAGTTGTGAAGCTCATCAAAATATTTGTGTGCCTATAGGGTCCTTGATGACAGTTTTGAACTACATTTTTATCAATCTCATTTTAGTATTAACCTAAATATGTGAGATGAATTACAATTTTTGAGTGGGAATCAACCAATAAGCACTAATCATTCATATTTGAAACAGGGTAAAAATAGTGTTTCTGAGTGTTTTTTCAGACTTTGAGGCTTACAGTGTCTTGAAGCTCAGCTTGGAATTTAGGGATTATGGGAATTTGGGGGTTAAGGGAACTTGTGGATTACAGGAACTTGAAAACTTGAAAAGGAATTCTTTAGATAAAATAGTTTGTTTTAGAAGTCCAACTTCCAGGCCATTGCTATATTTCATGGATCTAGCAGAATATGCAACAGTGTGCTGTATCAGCAAAGGCTGAAAGAAACATCACATAAAACCTGTGGTTTCCAGAAGTACTTTGGTCCAAGTGTTTGTGTAGCAATTGAATACCCTAGTGAGAGGTACTTAATACAGAATGGATAAACAATTAAATATGCACTGGAATTTTAGTAAGCAAAAGTCCACCCACTGTGAGCTTAAATGTTTGAGGAAACTAGTTCTCAATTTCTGAATTTGCCTTTCAGTTACAGTGTCAACAGACATTGCTCTTTTTCTGTTAATGGGGTGTTTCTAACCATGGAGTAAGAGCTACTTAAATAGCATTGGATTTACAACAACCTTTAAAAGTTTAAAAGACAAGTAAATACACCTGCTTCTCTTCTGGATACTTGCGTGGTACTGACTAAGCTCCCAGTTGCCTCTGAAAGGCTAAGTGGTAACAAAGAACATCCTGAAATAATCCAGATCCTTCCCATTAGGGTACAATGAAATAACACTGCAGCTTGGTTTATTTCAGGCTACTGTTTTCAACCTTCAGGTCCTTTTGGAAAAAAAATACTGATGTACAGGAAGCAATTTTGGCTAAAATGTAAGTATATATCAATAGCAAGTAGTTAAGATCACCTGCATGTACAACATATCTGCTTCCCCTGGCTCTGTAAATTACAGCCACAGTATGCTTACCACCAGAACAATTACACTGTTAACTACTAAGTTAACATGACTGGAAAAAAAGAAAAGCAGCTTGCTTTCATAGGATGATGGAGAGGGAGGCTGGGTCTTATCATCCAGATGGTGGAACATCCCCCAGATGCCACAACCAGCTCAAACTTAATTTCACATAGCTGCACTTACAGTCAGGTTTCACTTTTCCACCCTCCTTACTTTCAGTACCTTCCCCAGAGCAGAAACAGTCACTACTACTGTTCAGTAATAAAAACAGAGAAAAGGGAACCCAAAATCCTTTTACCCTCTTCTGAACAACTTTAACAGTTTTCTGTTTTCATAAATTAACTGTAACTTTCTCTTGTTTGGAGGCTCAATACATGCCTAGAAAAATCAACGTGATGTGGGAAGCCAGCATAAGAATTTCTAAAGGTATTTGCTGTTTTTCTCAAATTCACAAAACTAAAGGATTATGTGTGACAGAATGACACAGAGCTACTACTAAAAAAGGAAAGATGACAACCATTGGACTTATGTTTGCTTTTAAATTTATTTTTTGCTTTTGGTTTTTCTTCTCCTGTAGGTTCATTGAAACTCATCTGATATAATTTCCTCTCTCTTTTTCATGCTTCAAAACCATATTTTAAAAGTACTATTTTAAGTTTTATTTTGTTCAGTTTCATTGTTACCTTTGTAGTTTGCATTCATTCTTCTGTTTCCCTTGTTATAGTCAATTCCATTCTATGTTCTTGTCCTTCTAATTTCCTTTTTTGTATCCCAAACACATTTTCACTTCCTCTCTCCTTGTATCTAATCCATAACCATCTTTTATCTCCTCTATTTTTAACTATCCCCTTTACTAAGAGAACGATCACTTTTCATTTGTCCCAGCCTGTTCTCCTCTCTCTTCTGCCTCACCGCAGTGCTTTCACTCTCATATTTATTTGTTCAGTGCTACTTCATCACCTGTCTAAATCTGGCTTATAATATATCTGCTGTCCTAACAGATGTGGCACTGACAGACAAATCAGTGGATCTGACACCTGGACCTTATCTTCATTTAATATTGGACTAATCTTAAAAACTTTTCCAAAGGACATTGGGCAAGGTAACAAGAAAACGTGATGAAATATCTGCGATTTCTTCTTTTTATTTTCATACTTGTCTTTGCAAAAGGATAAAATATAGAGAGTCCTCAGAACAAGCAAGATGTAAGACAATTCCATGCAAGACTAAACCCTGGGATCTGTGACCCTCACAGGCCAATAATAACCCACTTGGTTGCCTTTCACAGGATGGCACTATACTGTTCAAAGCTGGCAATTCAGGTTCAAAGATACACACACAGGAAGCTTCATGGATTTCAGTCAATACTTATCCTGTCTGTCCTAATAATTTATAGAACCTAACTGGTTTTCCTTTTCTTAGAGCTCATCAGCTCACCTACCAACACCATGATGATTTTGATGAAAAAAGCAGAAGCTTCTGATCTCTAAGAAAATCTGAAATAAATCAAGGTTTAAACAGTTCTGAGTTTTGCTCAGATTTCACGTAAGTTAAACTTGCAGCAGGCTTCCTCTCCTAGAAAAAAGTCTGCAACTACATCTTCCCAGCTATGTAGTTATGAAAATGTATCTAGAGCTGCATGGAATATGATGGAAAAATCTGAAATAAATGAGAATTCCAATGCATTTGATGATGGTGCAATGGTCAGAGAAGATGCCGGTGATGACAGTTGAACGTCCCTTTGCCTTCCCAGCCCCCTTCATATATTCTCAGGCATAGGATGACAAAGGGAAGTCCACGGGTCACATGAACAGATATTGTTGACTTACTACCCTGTCTAAATTGCCCTCTCTACCTAAACAAATCACTTAACTTCATCCATCAGTTCTTTACACGGAGGTAACTTTTTCTCACAGGCCTATCCAAAACTCAACTATATTCACCAGCTCTGTAAAGAAGATGAAATACAAATACACAGGTAACAATTCCTGTGGCCTGTCTGTTCTCAAACAGCGTAAAGCAAACTTTCAGCAACAAACTGCATGTTTAAAATAATAACAATTGCAGATTGACAGTGAATAGCAGTATGGTCTACAGGTCAATTCTTCTAGAAATGTACTAATTTAAACAAGAGTAAGACTATCACAAGGTGGACCTACACAGCCTAAGGATTTGGTGAGATGATCTATTTTTCACTGTTCAAAAACCTGTCTTCCCCTCTCCTCAGGAAAGTCCCCTGGGTAACAAGATGTATATGTATTCCTTCTTGACCTGACGTGTTCAGTCCAGCTCCTTTTATCCTCCTCTTGGGGACTGCAAAAAGGGTTCACAGCATCACCTGCCCCTTGCGTGGCCAGCACATAAGCAGGCTGAGTGCCAACTTGCTTTTTGTCCCATGCTAACAGCAGTTCCAACACCTTTCCTGGCTGTGCATGCTCCCTGAGCTCTGCTTCAAGGTCTTGTAAATAATAGGCAGTTCCAATTCCTTTTCTACTCTTTTATATGATTCTTTGCTTCTTATCTGCCTACTTAAGTATAAAAAGTCACTTACTTTCTCACTGCAAGCTGGCTAAGGATTGTTGCTTACCTCACTTCAAAATTGAACTGTACAATACTTTAACTATATATATATATATTTAGCTTGTCTAGACATATATCATGTCCAACAATGCACCATTATGTATTATCTCCGACACATGCTGAGTGATAATACATGTTCTTCTGAAGAAGAACTTGGAACATTCCTAATGAGTTCATGACTTCTTTCATTCAAATTAAAAACTTCTATATAGTCTATGTGCAATCATCTCATGTGTATACATAATTTGTGTTGTCTTTCTCCACTGCTCCAGTAAAAGCATTCATATGAAGGATATAAAAGAAAGTATGCATTTGTGATGGAAGTGCTGGGCAATCATGTTGCAAGCTCTTCAAAGTTTTGAGAATATTTCAGTTAGTAGTGACAATTAACAGCAACAACCATATCACATGAACTGAAGCCCTTAATGCAAACAGAAGGAATGAGGTACATATTATAAAAATGCAAACATTATGCAGAGTCAGAAGGGGGAAACTTTAGGCAGGATTTTTGAAAATTCTGTAAGTAGAAGTGAATGGTCTTTTTATGTAATATGAAGCAATTATAGACCACACTAGTTAATGGGAAAACATTGGTCTGCCTAACCACAAAATGGGTGAAACCCACAGCATGTCAGCCTACTGCAGTGACTCCTGGAAAGTGATTAACAGTCCTCAGATCAGACCTATTAGATGAGTTTCTACATTTGCAATTATTCTAATCTAACCATCTGTGGAGTGGTAGAAATGAATATTTTATGATTGCTAACTTCCAATGCATATTTTGTAGACAGATGTCTTTTGTGTTTCTGGTTGGACACAAGACTGACGTATCTATTGTGTTACTCAGCACTGCTCTGCAGAAGTGGTATACAATGTACAGTTTGGCAAATGAGGGGCCATTCCAGCAGACTTCAGAAATGCCTTTTTAGTAGCTATGAATGTCATCACTGCATTGCTGCAACAGAATATATTTAGTAATTAGATGTTTTATTTACTTCCTTTTTCTTTTTATAGATTACACTATCTCTTTGGGATACATTAAATTATCTTTCTGTACTGGCCGTTAGTCTTTTCCTAGGAAAGGGAAGGACTTGTTGCACTTTCGCATCTTGCCATAAGATGTGAAGGATCATAAGATACTTATTGATTTCTAATCTGATACCATTTTTATGGTAAAATTCTTCTACTTTTACTTTAATCAGTTTCTTCTGAAACATCTATTTGCACCATTGTGACCCATTGGAAAGAATGTGTACATATACAATATTTGGGAAAAAGCAGCAGCAAAGGGAATGAAAAATCTCTAATGTGCGGAAGACTTCTCAAGTGTTAGGGGAAGGAGGAGATGTATTGTGCAAGGCATTGTAGAAAAGAAACTCAACATTTTAAGAAGATATGTTGTTCCTTATTCCTTCTGAATAAAACTGATTGTTGAAACATAAGACTTTAGAATGATTTTAATCAGTAATACTGTAGATGAGAGGAGCTTAAGAGATGCACAGGAATTTTAGAAAAAGAAAAATTAAATGTTGGGTCTACAATATCATGACAGACTATCTTTTGAGGATGAATGCCTAAGGCCATTCATTTATCCTTATAAGGATGGAAAATTAGATCACATTTTTAAAACTGAAATCTATTTCATGGCTTAACTATAATAAGGACTTGCGCAATTTGGAACAGGCTGCCCAGGGAGGTAGTTGACTCACCTTTCCTGGAGGTTTTTAAGGTGCGAGTGGATGAGGTACTGAGGGGCATGGTTTAGAGATTGGTGGGAATGGTTGGACTCGATGATCCGGTGGGTCTCTTCCAACCTGGTGATTCTATGATTCTATGATTTTTGGGAAAATGAATTCTGAACTTGAAAAATCCAAGGTAAGTCACTTGACTGTTCAAAGTAAAAGAGCAGCTCTTTTTCTAACTGGGTAAATACATACTTGTATCATGGATGTGGGTTACAGTGGATGCTAATCTGAATGTCTTCCAACAGCATACTCTCAGTGAACATAAAGCAAAACATTCACTTGTGCTACATTAGAGAAGTGTGTCAACTGTTTTTTTATCCCATCCCCACTTATTATTAATTGTTTTAACTCCACATTTCAATGTAAAAGTCTTCACGTGAGCTGTGAAATCATCTGTGCAATGCTGTACAAATGAAGTACTGGACATAGGTTTGTGCTGTCCAATTCAAGAAGGATGGGGAGAAACAGGTGAGCATACAGAAAAAAGCTTCTAAGGTGTATAGTGGCCTAGAGTGTATGTTTGAGACAGCAGTAGTCTTATGAAAAGAAATCTAAAAAGAAATCTAATACCTGGCTACAACTACAGGGAGGGGAGGAGAAGGTTAGAAAGGTATTAGAACCACACTCTTCTTGCCAGAGTCAGACCCAATGAAGCAAAAATGGCCACTGGAGGCAGTTTGGGCCTCCAGATCAGATATTGATGGTGAGGTGGGAAAAGATTCCATTCTACAGCCCACTTTGAGAGGAGATTCAGATCTTCAGAGGTCTGTTCCAGCCCATATGAAGGCTATCATTCTGAAATAGCTGTGAAGCTTCTTGTGTTCAACACAGTGAGACACAGTTTAGCATTACAAGCACTTGCAGAAACAGCAAATCAGAAATCATTAAAGTGGCAGCAGTAATTAAATCAGCCTGACATGTTGTAGTTCCCTGCATGCCAAGACACAGCACATCGTAGCATCACAACCAAACACAGTTGCAGTCCACTTACTGTATCTGAAAAATCACACCTTTTAAACTCAGATATTTTATTGCATTTCAAATCTCTGTATCTTTGGAACAGATGGAACTAAAATGTAGAGTTATGATGCAAAAATTTTCACATGAGCTGTCAAATTATCCATACAGTGATGTACAAATGAACCATATGGCAGAGATAGTCACAAAACTATTTTTTCTTCACAGAATCATAGAATGGATTGGGTTGGATGGAGCCTTAAAGATCACCTAGTTCCACCTCCTGTGCCATGGGGAGGGACACCTCCCACAAGACCAGGTCGCTCAAAGCTTCATCTTGTCTGGTCTTGAACACTTCCTTCCAGAGCATATCTTAAGGTTATCTCCCTGCCTTTAAAATCCTGCAAAACTACAGGACTCAAATGTTTTGTGTGAACTGGAAATCAGAAACATTTCTGACCAGATCACCTTTAATATTTCTTTTGATCTTCCAGCAGTTTTGGATAAGTTCACCTTAGTTTCAACATTTCTTGCTACAAAATGATGCACTTTGTTCATGAGTTTGAAACAACTTGTGACTTACTGCCAGAGATGTTGCCAGGCTGTGTTAAAATAGTCTTTACTTGTGAAAATAAACAAGACCTGCCCTGAGTACTGCAGCATCAAACTGATCTGTATTTAAACGCACAACTGAGTGACTCTGTCCTAAGTCTGCAGATTCATACTGACCCCGAAACACAAGCATACCCTCTGCTTGCTTGGAAAGTATCTTTAAATTCCTGAATATTTGCTGTGGACAAAACAAGAGCTATGGAACTGGTAAAAACTAAAAAGGTAGAGTGGAAACAGAGTATTCAGGAAAATCTTTTATCAAGCATTCACAGGCAGCACAAGGCAAGCTTTGTATTATTATTATTTAATAGTAAACTCATTCAGGAAATCAGATACTGCTGAATGACAGAGCAATGTCATTTAGGAACAAAACCAACTGAGTCTTTCAGAATTACCTTGCACACTTAATGACCAATTCAATTTTAAATTTTATAGAAGAGAATGCCCCTATCCTAATCTATTTGAAGAGAATTCTGTTTTCCATATACTTAAGAGGTGAACACAAGCTTGAAGTTTCTCAGTGTGAACAGGACATGATCCTAGACATCCAGTAGAGCTATCACTGTACTGAAGAAAGATACAGTTGAAGCAAAGGAAAGTGAATAAGAAGAAATGACACATCAAGCATGTAAAAGTCAAGTAGGCTTAAAAATAAGAATAAAATCTTCTTTCAGTACTATTGTCCAGGGACTGGCTGAGAAATAAGAAGTTATCAACTGTTTATTAGTTCCTAAAACCATTCTATTTTCTAGCCCTCTGCTCTTTTCTTTTGGTGATTAACTAGAACTTTTACCTTTTCCTGACTCTCCAGCAAACAATAGTTTGATGCTCTCAATGTTCTTTCCTACTCCACATTTACTAGTGGACAATGGTACGTCAGGACACACAGGTACAGCTATACACATTCTTATCTGGATGAAAATCCCTTTGCAGCAGTGCCCTTGCATGCACATGGCTGAGGATCTTCATTGCTGTGTTATGAAGGAAGGTCACGAGAGACATCAGAAAGTGGTCATCTGTTTGGCTGACCCAACAGGACAGGTAACTTGTCTCATCTATATGGTCACCTTTCTATTAAAGGCTGGGAAGAACTCAGTCACCTTCTTTTAAAATGAAGGAAAACAACATGGCAAAACCATTCTGAATGCCACTGGACTAACCTTACCAGCAATCTTCCTTCCTAACAGTTGTCCCTCATTCCTGAGAGAAGAAAGGGAAGGGAAGGGAAGGGAAGGGAAGGGAAGGGAAGGGAAGGGAAGGGAAGGGAAGGGAAGGGAAGGGAAGGGAAGGGAAGGGAAGGGAAGGGAAGGGAAGGGAAGGGAAGGGAAGGGAAGGGAAGGGAAGGGAAGGGAAGGGAAGGGAAGGGAAGGGAAGGGAAGGGAAGGGAAGGGAAGGGAAGGGAAGGGAAGGGAAGGGAAGGGAAGGGAAGGGAAGGGAAGGGAAGGGAAGGGAAGCTACAGGTACGTTATGCAGGTACAACACTGATGTTTGTTTGTGAGACTAAAAATATTCCTTCATGGCTAACATTCAAAGGTAGATATCTTACATATGTACAGCCTAGGTTCAATTTCTAGTGTTCGTAAACAAAAGCAAAAAAGCCACCAAATCCCAAAATATCTACACAGAAATTCATTCACCATCTGAATCAAGCATCTGTACACTACATAGGTAATAATATTACTAGCATTGAGATATAACTTTTTATTTTATCCAAGCAGAAGTGCTTACCAAGGTGAATATTTACTTTTAATTTTAAGTAAGAAAGTCACATGTGATTATTAAAAAAATTCTAACTTTGATAGAAAAAACGGGGTTTTATCTGATCATGATATGGAATGTATCATGACTGTAAAAGGCCATCTAAACTCATATTCTGTCTCTGGCTGAGGCTAATGAGAGGTCCCTAGGAAAAACTAATGAACATAGTGCTAACACACAGCAATTTTCTATGGGATACTCTCTCTGCATTTAAATAACAATGGTTCTGGGACATCTTGAGTTGCTCTCTCATTTCTCCTGCAACCACAAGTGCACCATTTCAGACAGCAGAACTACTCCTCAAAATATACAGACCCTATTGCCTATATAACTCATAGTATCTTTCACATAATTGCAATTATAAAAGAATACAAGCAAAATGTTACTCACTTGTATTTATCTTCTGAAGTGAAATGTGCTTTTCCAGCTGTCTACGGAGTTTCACCTCTGCTCCATATTTACCAGTAGTGCCATTGTCAGCCAAAATAAAATGAGAGTGCATACTGTTGAGCACTGTCAACTTACTCATAGGATTGGACATTGTCTGGTATGGTCGAACCACCTGTGTTTTAGAGAAAGAGAAAAAAAAAGTACTAAACAGAAAAGATTCTACAAATTAAAACAATTATATGAAACAAAATGACAAAGTTATATAAAACAAAAAAATAATCAAAAATGTTTGAAGTATTGCACTTGAGCACTGCTATCTTCTACATGTAAAATAAAAATAATCTTAGAACTCAAACCAAAGTGGCCACCTCTTGTAAATACTGATTTCAAATGGAGTTAACTCCAGCTGGAGGCCAGTTACAAGTGGTGTCCCAGGGCTCAGTGCTAGCTCCAGCCCTGTTCAATGTCTTTATCAATGACCTGGATGAAGGCATTGAGTGCACCCTTAGCAAGTTTGTGGATGACATTAAGCTGGACGGAAGCGTCGATCTGCTGGAGGGTAGGGAGGCAAAAGGATCTGAACAGGCTGGATCAATGGGCAGAGACCAATGGGATGAGGTTTTACAAGGCCAAATGCCGGGTTCTGCATTTGGGGCACAACAACCCTGTGCAGTGATACAGACTAGGAGAAGTCTGTCTAGAAATCTGCCTGGAGGAGAAGAACCTGGGGGTGTTGGTTGACAACCGACTGAACATGAGCCAGCTGTGTGCCCAGGTGGCCAAGAAGGTCAACGACATCTTGGCTTGTATCAGAAATGGCATGACCAGCAGGCACAAGGAGGTTGTAGAAAGGAGGGTGCTGGCCTCTTCTCCCAGGTGATAGGTGACAGGACAAGGGTGAATGTCCCCAAGCTCCACCAGGGGAGGTTCAGGCTGGACTTTAGAAAAAGAATTTTCACAGAAAGGGTCACTGGAACGGGCTGTCCAAGGAGCAGGTTGAGTTGCCATCCCTGGAGGTACTTAAAAGACGAGTGGATGAGGAGCTGAGGGGCATGGTTTAGTGACTGACAGGAATAGTTGAACTCCAAGATCCTGTGATTCTGTGATTCAGAATCACCTAGTGATTCTGTGGTTCTGTGAAATAAAATCAAACTAAAACAGTTACAGATTTTTAGATTTTTTAAACTGATACCTACCCCATCTCTCAACGGAAACAAGGCACTGGCTAGCAAGATCTGATCAAGAGGAATGCCTTCAGTTGCCTATTCTTTGCATGATTACAAACCACTATGCATGCAATTCTACTGACAGCTCGTGATTTGCCCTCAAGTGCCACAGCTCAAATCTTTATACTGGTGACAGCTTGATCTGCAGTTCTAATAAGCTGTGGCACCAAAGGTTCCACATATTGACTCAGTAATGCTGCTGCAGGTCAGAAAAGAAAGCTACACTTTTGTTCTGTGTCTGATGTTTAGCTACAAGGTGAATCTTAATAAATTTTATAGATGTGAAAATGAGAATACAACAATTTTCAATTGAACTGTTCACAGCATGCACAGTTGAAAAACTGAAATAGCTTTTTATTTAATAATAATTTTCCCGGACCACATTGTCAGACTCTGTTCCTGATGAAAGCAGAAGCAAAATCTTCAGGAAGGTAAGAAAATCCCAAGCTTTGAGCCTGTTTCCTGGAGGTGAATATCCTTTCCACAATGCTCAGCAGATTTTCAATTTCTCACCCTTGCAGTTCCCATTCCTTTGGTCTTTTCAATCCTTTACATTTCATAGGTAATTTAAAAGCTTAGGAAAACTTTGAATTTAATGTCTTCTCATCCTTTTTCTGTATTGAGAAGAGGGAATAAAGTCCCCTGGCACCTTCCTCTGCAGAGCTGATAGGAAGTATTTATGCTCAAGACAGTCCCTCTAAATATAAGCTAATGCACGTGACAGTAACCATGCTGAGATGTAGTACACTTGAGCTGCACGGGCTGAGGGTACTCTGTCAATAGGTGAGGAGCTGGGCTACTCAGCGATTGCTTTTGCACCCTGAGGTGGCAGCAAGCTTGATTCAAAAGCACTGTTGTACCCTGACTACATTCCTTGTAGGAACATGCCACTCAGCACAGGGGACAGCACTTAAAAATAGCTCACGATAATTCATCATGGACAATGAACATATATGTACGTGTCATGTGATCCAGTGCACGAGTCCAAGCAGTCTAGGTGCTCTGGACATGCTACCAACATGCCAGTCCCCAACTTCACACTCAGCATGCTTCTCACCTTGTAGTTTGCACAATGAAAGGACTGAATCTCTTCCCTTTAGGCATTTCCTACACTAATTATATCCTGCCTTGACCTATAAGGGGACTCTGGTACTTTGACACAGGATAAAAGTTACAGTGAAACAAACTTGTGAACTAACTTTTTATAGTTATTTATAATCTTTCCTCCCTCCAGCAATTCAGCACATTCTCAACTTATTCTCTTCCTCCTTCCTCCTTCTGGAAGGATATGTACCAAACCTAAATCAAACTGGTAATGTCAGCCAACAACAATACAGTAATACACATTTACTAATTAAGTTGCCTGTGATTTGTAACTTTGTAATTATTCTGAAATCTGTAGAAAATAATTAAAGCAAAACATAATCTTTCTGACACTGAAAAAACAAAGAAGTATGAGACACAGAAGGAAGTAGTCTCATGCTATAAGCTAACACTGTAATTTGGCCTACGGTGAGAGAATGAAAAAGAAATGTGTAGACCATCTCAATAGTGTGATATACATGTTTGCCTGGAACACGCAGATAGAGCGGGTAATAGGAACACTGCTTTTTCTGACAAGACTCACTAAAATTTGTTTTAAAGATTGGTTTCAAGTGGTGAGTTCTGGCCACATACCTATCAAGCTTCACTGATTGTTCTTCATCTACACGAGTGGTATGGAGATACTAATTCTAAGGCAATGCTAATTCTTTAATGCACACTTTTTCTGGTTTGGATAACCTTTAGTAATTTCAGGGAGGTAGGTGGTACTCTGAAACCAAGGGCCTTGATAATGGTAGAGTACAGTCCTCTCTAATGAAGGATTTACTGATGGGAGTGGGCAGGACTTGGTGTGTTGACAAAAACAAGCCTTTCTCAGTTCAACTGTAATATATACTAAACAATTTCAGTTACTTTAAACTTTAAGCTTTCCTCATTAATTATGTTTTATGTTACTCCTGTTTATTTCCTTGATTTGCCTCAGAAATTAGACTGATGACACATTACAACATTGGAAGATGCCTACCTTTCCTGAAGAAGTTTTCTAGTCTTTTATTGTCCAGGGATTTTGAGAAATAGCACCTGCTTGATGACAGGCTTATTTCTAAGATCTCCATCATGACCCTGCCTTCTGGATTTCAGCTTGTAAACTTCCTCTCTATTCCAGTATCCAAATCAATACTGAAGAAAGCTGAAGATGTAGTTGAGCAAATAGCACAAGTCTGTAATTTCTGCAATGAGTTCTTACTGCCAGTTATAGTCATAAAATTCAGTAACTACACTAATATAAAAGCTAGTTACTCTGAAACTCCAGTCTAATAAATAAGAAGCATTATCTAGAAATAGACTGAAAAAGCTAGGCTTTATTCTTTTAACAAAAGAGACATCTAAGGATGTTCAGATTCAACATGTGTTTAGTCCAGTATGAATTTAGTTTTATATAAAAGGGACAGCATTTATGCCTTATTTTTACAATTTCACTTCTACAGGAGAATAGTTCTCAAGTACACCAATTTCTTGAGTTTCACTAAATTTATTTTTTCTGAATATTAAGAGCAATACAAAAGAACAGTCATCTGTTAGTGAAGTCCATAAAGAACATCCACAATTGGCAAAGACTGTGCTTCCAACATCTGAGTTTTAGGAAGTAAAAAGATATAATTTATTCTGGAACACAGAGTGCTTTAAAGGGACCGATAGGTATACATATATAGTATATGCAAAATACATAACATACATGATCTGTAACAATATAGTATATATTTATAGATTATATATGTTTTATAATAAGGACATCTTTAATATATAGATATAAATTTGCTGTGAGAAAGTAATTTTCTTTCTGGTAACACCTTTTACTTTTATGTAGCATGTTTATCTGTTCACGCACAAGTCTACAAAGTAGGTTTATATTTTGAGTTGTGTATTCTGTTGCACTAAATGAAAAAAAGCTGATCACTATTGCTTCAGGTTAAAGTCTTTGCTAAAAAGAAGCAATTTTCTAAAATTTCTGCTGAGCTTCAGTTTTCCCATGCTCTTGCTGTTGAGCATAACCAAAATATCAATGAAGTAATACAGGGAGAGAAATACACTATAAGCCAAAGCTACAGCAGTACTCTAACAGAGACAAATAAATCCCACGAAATTTGGAGAGAATTTAGGATAATTTCTCCGTATGACAACCAGCTGGATCCATGAATGGAAGGATTTTTGTACCTGGCATGAAAGAGTGTTGTCTTAGGTTTTGCAGCATAGAAACTAAGTTTTAGTTTTGAGTAGTTCAGTAAGAAAATGTTTTGGTTTTTTTCTTCCTCAAAACGTTAATTACTACAAAACCACACTCTATTTAAGTTGGAATGTTATATAGTACAGCATCTTGACTCATCAATGGCATATCACAGTAAGCTGGAAATGTCCTTTTCACTGAGTCACACACTAAAAGTATGTTTTGACTTAAGTCTCAAATACTAGTACTTCTTTGTATTAAAAATGAAACTTACTTGAATGATTTCATTGAGGAAAAGTAAAGTATTAAAATTAGTGTTCTCTTTGTAATCCGAACACTGTTCCTACTGAGGTGACTAGGAATTAAACCGAAATGAGATCTAAACAGACTCTGAAAGGAAAAGTGTGCATGTTACAAAGACTCACAAAGTGCATTCCTTTAAAAGGAAGAATGGCTCTGCATGCAGGCAGAAACTTGCTTATAATTCAAGTTTTCTACAAGACTGAGCAATTCACCTCACTTTCTCAGTTCTTTAATCACAAAATTGAAAATAAATCAACTACCATTCCCTCATGTGCTTTGTTTTTAAATTAG
Organism: Coccyzus lansbergi; assembly: GCA_033558105.1. Classification (NCBI taxonomy): domain Eukaryota; kingdom Metazoa; phylum Chordata; class Aves; order Cuculiformes; family Coccyzidae; genus Coccyzus; species Coccyzus lansbergi. The sequence continues at coordinate 821,625 of JAUMJK010000124.1, read as the reverse complement.
AATCAAAGTATGTTTAAGAGGGGTGCCATTTTCTGCTATATTGCTTTCAGAGCACTGGAGTAAGACAAGTCTCTTTAAGGATCCTTAAACATCAAAATATAACAACTAGCAAACAACACTAATATTTTGCTTAGTTTGTTCACTTGTTTTTATGGCTATGAGGAAAGCCCTTGGTATTCCCAAGAGCTGACTGATGTAGATGGGTTGGTAAATGTAACAAAACTCCTCAGCTATGACTTCAAGATTCATGCAGGCCACAAAAGGCTGGAGCATCAGCAGAGGCACAATGCTGCAGAGCACGCCTGACTTTTCACGAAGCACAGGGAGGCAACATCCAGCAGGGCATATGCAATGGCAATAACTCCCCCTTCCCCTCTCTCTGCCCAAATCCCATGACTAAGACAATTTTCTGTACCTATCTTATGCTAGAAGGGTATGTTTTGACAACTCTTCAGTTGTGATTATAATTGAACTAGACATAGGGCATACAGGTGTAAAGCCACATTGGTGCCAGAGTTTGCAAGGCTTTTTACTATTGGTTGACTTTTCTTCAGCCCTGCATATTCCTCTGTGGCCTTTATTTCTTGACCGATGATGATTCATTTTACATGCTTATGCTAATATTCACATTTCCCCTTCTTGGTTCATTTCACAGCATTCACCTCTAATGAGCCAGTCAATATACTTTGATTTCAAAAAAGCTTTCAAAAACCTTCCTCATAAAATGTTTCTAAAGAAACTGCACACATTGGGTGAGAGGAAAAGTGCTTTGTGAGATTACTAACTGTGGAAAGCCGAGAGTAAAGGACGGAAAACATTAAGAAGAAAAAGTTAATTTTTGCAAAGACTGAGAGTTATGAAGGAGATTTAGTGACATAGGTGGCCCGTCTCAAGCTGGGCTGTGTTTTGTTCCACAGACTTGTGAAATGATTTGGGGTTAATCAGAGTGTGAAAAGCTTACAGAAATTTCAGTGGACCATGAAGAGTTAAATGAAGTCCTCATAAAACAGCCTGACAAAGCAATAAAATGGAAGAAAACACAGAATCGTTTAGATTAGAAAAGAACATTAAGATAAGTTCAGTCCAACTGTAAAATTTAGTATCGGTAAGCATAAAGCAATACCATGTCATGTGCATTACAGATGGATAAAACCAGAAGAGCTTCAGCATTGCGTCATGCCATTGATCAGTCATTTTATGAAAATATTAGGGGACAGGAGATTTAGAAGAAAAGTTTCAATTTTGTCTATCACAGATTAAATTTGTAACTAGTTTTGTCTTTGGTGATTACCGTGTAATTTTAATCCTAATGGTATAATTGTGACTGCATTTATGTGAGACCTTATGCAAACTTATTTTCTTTACTGTTTTTTAAATTTCTGTCCCTTTCTGTCTGATAATCAGACTAAGAATTAACCTGTTTTGATTTGCCAGAAAGTTTAGGGTTTTTTTAATAAAAAGAATTAGCATACAACTTTTTGGTTCCCTGTTAAATTGGAAGGATATTTAGAGAAAAATGTTTATTAAAGAAATCAGAAATCAAAGGAGGCTATTCCAACTGGTTGGAACAGCTGGGAAACCAACCTCTTTCAAGTCTTTCTGTAAAACAGTGTTTCAGAGTGTTTTGAGAACAGAGGTAGATAGCTTTCCAACAAGTGAAAATAACTAAGGGAGAGGCAATGTTGCAAAATGCATGACTAATGTCATGTCTTTTCTCGACTTCTTACTGCAGTGCTTCAGAACTCCACGTGTAGTCAGTAAAGATTGCTATTTTGAAACTGATGTGTATATTACACTTTTTTAATAAGACACACTCTGTGATTAGCTATTTCTGTTTGTCACCTTTTGCACTGCCTATCAGAAGAGTCTATTAGTGACTCAGAATTACTGCTACAGAGTCCCATCCTACATGTTTGTATATAATGGTAACTCTATTATACAAGCATTGTCGATATTAGAGATAAAACCCTGTGCTAATACAATTTCCCCTAATGGTTATACTTTAATAGTGAACAAAATGAATTCCAGTTGGATCAATTTCTTCATAGCAATTGTTAAATCTTTCTGACCTGATAATTGAATTTTCTTTCTCTCCCCAGCTTGCTAATGGATGAACATACAGAGAAGAATAGCTTAGAGTAATGTAAACAGGAAAAATGTTCATTGTGTAGAATGAAGACGACATTTCTTCTCCACTTAAAATTAGCCACTGATTCTCAGGCAGGTTGCTTTGGAATGAACCAGAAGTGAGGAATAAAACAAAGGCTCAGAAAAGCCACAGGTAAGTAACCAGTGTAAGTAAATTATTCACATATTTAAAATTGGGGTGTTATTTTTTCTGAGTGAACAGTATAGATTTAAAAGAGAAGAGAGATGTGCCCTTCAGAAGGTGACTTTGACGTCTTTGAGGTCCAATACATTTATAAGACTCTTCACAATGGTACTAATAAAAATGTATAGGATGGAATATTTTATAATGGGGACAGTCTGCAATTATTAATTTAACCAATGTATCACAGTACTGTTTCAAAATAAATCAGACTTAAAGCTTTCAGTCATTGTTTTCTTGGGCACTTCTCAGGTTTCATAGTGTTCTATGTATGAAACTTTAATATATTTTCAAGAACAGCATTTAATGAAATATATTTATAATTTATTTTTAAAGATTGTATAGTGCAGGAATTTTTAAGGTTGCTATATCAAAACTGCTATCAACCATAATGGAAAACCTGTGTATATATTGATTTTTTTTTTTTTTTTTCTGCAGACATTAATTCTATGAGGGATTGTTAAGTGAGTGATGGAAAAGAAAGGGAAGATAAATGGAAGTGATATATGTCCATAAAGGGCTTACATCCTTGCCAATCAGGTCCTCTTGATTTTCCACAATCCCCCAGGGAGCTATACCAATGGTGCAGATCTTCCCTCGAGATTTCGAGGCATGATCTTTCAGTGCATCTCCAACATGCCGAATGACCCCTGGGAAAGAAAGAGCATAAACCAGAAATTCATAATTATGTCCTTTTCATCTATTAAGGCAAGGTTTTAGTATAAAATTCATTATTTTAGGAAAAGCCTGTGCATAAGATTACAATCAAGTAAAGTTATGAATGAATATATTTGTATTGTTTATTATTATAGTAAACCTGTATGCCCTTTTTATGTGATCTAGTAAATACTGAATGAAGCTGAATTTAAAAAATACACATCTGTAGAAATAAGAATGGAACATTGACAGTTGACCGTAACTTGTTTATCTCCACTCGTACTCACAAACATATGTGCATACAAGCATTTGTATCCTTCCCAAGCATGGAAAGAAAATCAGGAGTTAAAACCCTTCTGTCACCCACTACCTCCAAAAGTGGAGTTTGCACATAAATATTCCCTTCTTTCCAAATAATGGATGGAAATATGAAAACATCTTTACACTGTACTGTGGTGAGCTATTCTACCATTCTTTCCAAATAAACTCAGTCATCTAAGACAGCTTCCAGCAGAGTATTAGAACCACCCCTGGGGATCAGTGAGAAAACAGAAATAGTACAGAGAGATGGACTGCTCACAGTTCTCTCCCAAGGGCTTTCTGATAACACTCCTAGTATGCTTTAGGTCAACTTTGTCAGTGTTCCCGTGGTATCTCTGTGCAGAGGATAGGTATAATTCCTCCTTTCATTTCATAAAATATTTTTTTTGCCTGTGTATTAGTAACTATTTTTGTAATATGGCTGCAGCAAACCTGTGGAGCTGCTGCGGATGTTATCTGTTACTCAGTTGCTGTGTTTGCTTTTTATTCAGATTCCACAATTTCAAGACGATTGGACTGGAATTACAACGGATGTGCTATAAGCTGTAGTTTTTCTGCACCGTGGATGAGCCATGAAAGAAAACCACCTACAACTTAATAAATCCTCCAAGTCCTGGAGCCTGATTTCCTAGCTGCTGCGGAAAAGATAAAAAACCTCCTGTACCTGAAATCAACTATGAATTAAGCTATGATCATGCAACCCAAAAATTCAAAGTAGAAAATCCGTCCAGACTGCAAAAACTTTCTAGCAGAACTCTGATTTTTCCCTGACTGTCTTCTCCTTTCTGCCTCCTTCAGGAAGGGTAATTGGGAAGACATTGCCCAACTTCTATTATCTGGGGAGCTATGTTTTGCAGTTTATTCCCTAAACCTACATGCTGTCTCCCAGCAGAGCCAGGGCAGCTGCTATCTTGGGTCATTAGGAAACCCATATGGTATGTTACAGATATTTTAACTTTGAATAGAACTGGCAATGTTTTCACTTTTGCCGCAGGGAAAATATAAAAAAAATAGGTCAAGCTTTCTGCAAGAAAGGGAAAAGTGAAACTTATTCACAATAAAGCTTTCCACCACATCCACAAGACAGAATCTTCTTTCCTTTCATACTCAGTTCATGTTATAAGATAAAACAGAGGTCTTTTCTGAATTAAAATATTTTCCGTTTTATGTAAAAAGAGTCTGAGTTAATTGGTTTCTGATTAGCAGTCTTGTCACGTAGCTTACTGTTGTTCTTATAAAGTCTTCACTAATATAATTGCCTCACAAGAGATTTTATTTTCAACTCCCTAGTGTGCTTTTTCATGCTTTAGAAAACCTTTAATTTCTTGGTAGCTACCAGGCTGATATGAACTAGGCATTTTCTTGTCTGCACATACAGCCAACATTAGTTAAATAAAACACTGAGTGGCTTCTTAATCTTATCAGTCCTGATTTTTCTTCTGTGATGAAATCTAGATGCCACTGTACTTTCATGTCAATGTTGTTACCTGTGTTTACTCCTCCAGTGAATATCCATGCTCCAGTTGTCATAGCAGCCTTAATGAGGCCTTTTCCAAAGACTTGCTTGAGTTTTGGCTGAAGTTCAAAATTCTGAAGGCCCCCGTGCACAGAGATGAGAAGTTTGGGGAGCTCAAGTTGCCACTCTTTGGTCATTAGATGTAGAAGAAGGTCAGGCTTTGTGTCAAAAGATACACGTACATACTGCAGAAATATGGACAGTTGTAGAGAAAAAACTATCAGTTATACTCACTGTATATGATCTATGCTGAAAAGTCACTGAAAAAGGCAGTCTTCATGAAAAAAAGCACTTACTAATTGCAAACCTGATGATTTTTACAAAAGTTAGGGAACTTGGAAACTATGAATAATGGAGCACTTGCAGTTCACAGGCTGGATAATTTTCCTTTATTTAAGAAATTAAGTCATTAATTGTTTCAATATGCTTAGCAATGCTTCAAAGATAAATGTCTTTAATTTATGGATTCAACAATTGAGGCAAAAATTTAAATGGTCTGCCAAAGATGACCAAGGTAGTCAAGAATCACAACTGTGCATTCATTTGTATTTTATTTACAAATTAACAAAAGCAAACTCTTGAAAGGTAGGAAATAACAGAAACAATCTCAGTTTTTAAAACATACATAAATTTAAACTAAGTGAGACTACTAAACAGGTACTTTTCAGATGAATTTGATGCTAATTTCTGATTTACAGACTGGCTGGTATGGGTTTGTGAATTTGCTTAACAAATTTTAGGTCCCTAAAACTGCTTTGAAACATATTAACACACTTCCATTTCTTGGCTTTTCTGTGCTACATCTGCAGCATTTTGCCTCAGGGGAGATCATGCCCATCTCTGTGTGCTCGAAGATAACAACTTTCTTCAGAATTTCTACAGCACTATTGGGTCACACACATACTTATTTCTTTCTGACAAACCTTTTCCTCTCGGCTCTTTCTCCTGCTCTTTTTGTTGCTGATGTATGAAGGGTTTTGCAAATCCTGTGAGAGGGCAGGTGATAATTTTTGAATTCTAGTTGCATTCTAGCAGAAATGGGCCGCAAGATGATAGTTTTTTTCCTACAGCTGGAGAGACCCAGAAGAATCTTCTTAATTGAACAAAATAGTTCTAGAAAGTCACTCATCTATGAAGCTTCTGATTGACCCTGTGTGTGTAGTCATCTTTCAGGCATCTTCGCCCCAGTGGGTTGTCAGTACAGCCCTCAGATGTAGCACACAGACACCTTTGCCTTCTGCCAGAGGAATGTCTATTTCTAACATTTATTGCAACATGCCAGGTAGTATAGTATCCCACATATATTATCTAATCACTTTGTCCCTTTTTAACGTATCTAATTAGTATTTGTTAAGTCCGACTTTACTTCTTTCTTTGCCTTAAACATTCCATCTGAAGGCTGGCCATTTGTGTCCTTGTTTTCTGCTGATGGCAAGGGGCCACGGTGGGAGGAAAGCAGCAGGTCCTCCCCAAAGATGGACCTTAGGATATGCCTGTGGCAACAGGTTCAATGCAGACGAGGTGCAGGAGCATCAGCAATGCTCTCTGCAGCATCCAGACAAATTCATAACAGCTAAGATACAAAGAGCATAGAATATTCATGTCTATCAAAAGCACAACGTACGTTCAGGCTTTTATATAAATGAACTGCATCCTCAGTAGATACTCATTTTATTTTCTGTGTGGGAGCTGAGAAAATCTTGCATGGCACCTGATCCCTTTAACTGGATGGTGAAGTTAATTTTAATTAGGATTTGATGGCTGTCAAACTTCAACACACCACGGGCATTGCAAGGATCCTTATTCCCTTTGCTCTGCCCTTAGGGTGTAGCTGAAGTTGCAAAGGGTAATGCCTTGGCAGGCATTAATACATAGACAATAACTTTCAAGTTACTGAAACCTCTTACAGTAAAACTATGGAGGTTATGTTTTGGAATTGCTAATACTTTGCTTTGTTTTTTTGGTAAAGACAGATTGGGATTTTTAAGAAGATAGTTAAAATGAATTCTTATTAGTAATGGCCATACAAACTTTCAGAAAACAGAGATCATTGCATCATCCTGGATGATGTTAAGCTGAATGCAAAAATGGCATCAGATATATATTATCTAATGCAGCCATTGACTTTTTTATTCTTTAGCATTGTTTTATACTCCACAAAATGTGACTTCACTATCCCTACCTTCATAAGCCTATATATTACTTAGCAAAAATATTTTTATTTTTGTATCCACTAAGATCTCTTAGTTTCAAGGAATATAAACCTATACAGTGAATCAAAAAGTTAGAAAGAATATTTTCTTACATTTATTTGAAATGCAGATATCTTCTATTAGAAACAGCTGCTTGTTCCTTACACTGTAAGCAAACACCCTCTATTTTTTATAAGAATTCAGCAAAATTTATAAAGAGGAAATAATAGGAATGGTTGGACTTGATGATCTGGTGGGTCTCTTCCAACCTGGTTTTTCTATGACTCTAAGCAAAAATAAATGTGATTTTTTTCCCATGTAAATTAAAATTTAAATAATCATAGAAAAGCTTTACTATTTTAGAAGTTTTTGGAGAAGTGCAGTGGCACCTAACATCATGATTTATCTGCTGTGCATAGATATAAACTTTTATGATTGTCTGATTAATTTCTGCTCTTACAGAGGCCATTTTCAGTTTTGTATACCTGGAATTGCTCTTTTGCCAGTATTTAACATGTTAACCAGTAAGTACAAGAAAATTGTTTTGTCATCACTTTCAAAGTATGCATTAAATTATGAATAAACATATGAATAAACATTTTTGTCCATATTAAAAATTCATTGCTTCAGTCTCATAGTAGAATAATTTGCCCTTTCTGGTTTTTGTTTAGAAACTTAAAAAGTATTTCTGCTGTTCCTGAATTCTTTCACTAGTCTCTGTAAATCTAAATTAAACCATTGCTCTGTTACCTGGAAAGTCCATATCTGGTGTTCCTGTCAGCTGTAGAAAGGATCAGTTTTAATGGTAGTTGCTTTAATCCCTTCTTTATGATTGTGTTGTATGGATAGCAGTTGATATATATGAGCAAAACAGGCCAAGATAGGATGCAGCAATACAGTATCGGACCCCAAAACATAGGTACCAAACTGACTGAAGTCAGTATAACTGTGATATGACAAATTATTTTTCTATAAACAACAAAAGGCAGTTTAAGAATCTCCATCTTTTACTGGATGCAGGGGAAACAATAGTGAGTAAGGATGAGGATAACGCTGACCTGCCTAATGCCCTCTTTGCCTCTGTCTTTAATAGTAAGGTAAGATGTTCTCTGGGTACTCAGTGTCCTGAGCCAGAAGACAGGGAAGGATAGCAGAACAAAGCTCCAATGATCCAGGAGAAAATGGTTAGAGATCTGCCTGGTCAATTATACAATCACAAGTCTATAAGTATGGAAGGAATCCACACAAGGATATTGAGGGAGCTGCTCACCAAACCCCTCCATTATCTACCAGCAGTCCTGGCTGACTGCGTAAGTTCCACATGACTGGAGGCTGGCAGATATGCCCATTTACAAGACAGGTCAGAGAGAGGATCCAGAAAACTACAGGTCTGTCAGTCTTACCTCAGTGCTGGAAAGGGTCATGGAGAAGGTGATCTTGAGTGCTATCACACTGCACACACAAGACAACAAGGTGATCAGGCCCCAGACAGCATGAGTCTGTGAAAGGCAGCTGCTGCCAAACTAACTTGATCTCTTTCTGTAACAAGGTGACCTACTTAATGGATGAGGGAAAAGCTGTATCTGTAGTGTACTTGGACTTCAGTAAATCTTTTGACACCATTTCTCACAGTATTCTGCTTGAGATGCTGGCTGTCACTGGCCTGGACAGGTGCACTCTCTTCTAGGTAAAAAAATGGCTGGCTGGCTGTGCCCAAAGAGTGATGGTAAATGGAGTTAACTCCATCTGGAGGCCAGTCACAAGTGGTGTCCCCCGGGATTTGGTGCTGTCCAGTTCTGTTCAGTGTCTTTATCAATGACCTGATTGAGGGGATCAAATGCATCCTTTAAAGCTTGTGGATGACACTAAGATTAGAGGAAGTGTCGGTCTGTTTGCAGGCAAGGAAGCTCTACAGAGAGATATGAACAGGTTGGATCAATGGGCAGAGAAAAAAGGGATGAGGTTTAACAAGGCCAAATGAAGAGTCCTGCATGTGGGACACAACAACCCAGTGCAGTGCTACAGACTAGGAGAAGAGAGGCTAGAAAGCTGCCTGGCAGAGAAGTACCTGGAGGTGTTGACAGCCAACTGAACATGAGCCAGCAGTGTGCCCAGGTGGCCAAGAAGGCAAATAGTGTCTTGGTTTGTATCAGAAACAGTCTGGTCAGCAGGAATAGGGAAGAGATAGTGCTCCTGCACACGGCACTGGTGAGGCCACATTCAAATACTGTGTCCAGTTTTGGGCCCCTCATTACAAGAAAGACATTGAGGTGCTAGAGTGTGTCCAGATATGGTCAACGAAGATGGTGAAGGAGCTGGAGAACAAGTCTTACAAGGAGCAGTCGAGGGAACTGTTTAGCCTAGGGAAGGAGGGAAGCCTAGGAGGCTGAGAAAATATCACTGTCCACCTGAAAGGAGGTTGTAGCGAGGTGTGTGTTGGTGTCTTCTTCCAAGTGATAGTGACAGGTCAAGAAGAAATGCCCTCAAACCACCAGGGGAGGTTAAGGTTGGACACTGGAACAGGTTGCCTAGGGAGGTTGTTGAGTCACCATCCCTGGTGGTGTTCAAAAGACAGGTAGATGAAGTGATTAGGGATATGATTTAGTGGTAGACAGGTACAGTTGGACACGATGATCTCAAAGGTTTTTTCCAACCTAGATATTTCATTATCATGTTCAAACTGTCATACCCATGTGATCCCTAAACTAGCACTGAAGTAGTCGGCAAGGGTACCATTTAATGTCAAGAGTTGTTTTGTTTTTTTATCAAGTGGTTTCCTAAAAAGCAACTGTGCCCACCATCTGTCAAACAGCCAGATGCTTGCAAGTTGAACTCCATAGGCAAAACTCAAAGTTCTTGAGTAGTAAAATTACTATCTGCTACTCAAGCACAGCTGTATCTTTGAAGTACATAGTGAATGATTGCAGATCAGTCTCCATAAATAAATAAGACAGGTTCAGAATTCTGTTGTATTTCTTCAAAGAAAATCTCTTCAGAGAAAATTCTGAGGTCTGCAGTTATAACATAGCTCCTTTGTTTCTCTTTGATTTATGCAGATACCGGGTAGCTATTTCACACACCTCAAATAAAATTCCATCACTGCACTACACTTCTTCAAGCTAAAGACTTGTTTATCTCAAAGTTTCATCTTCAGACTAAAAAGAGGCCTGATGTAATTCTCAGTGAATTCAACAGAAAAACTTTCACTTACACTAAAACTGGACTGGTTCCTTGGAAGATAATATTATTCTTAACATCTTAAGACCTCATCCAAGTAGTCAGTGCAAGGATCCATGTTGATATAAATGGGCTCTAGATGGATGCTTTTCTGTATTAATTCCCCTTTGTCTTCAAACAGGACATCATCTTTTAAATTCAATAACTGCTCTTAAGTATTAATTTGCTATAAGAAAAAAACGTTTGCTGCCTTTTCATGGTTTATGCAAGTTATAGGATTATCTCTTCTTTTTCTCTCTAAAGCCCTGATGACTTTTAAGATCCTTTTTACATAGTTTAGATAAAACTCAATATAACAATAAAAGCATAAGTATAGCTTATCATGTGGCTGTTACCCAAATATCCTTAATAAAGTATCACGTTTTGAGGACCTAAATGTTAAGAAGTCTAAGAAACTGTTTACATTCACTGGAATTCTACAGAGGTTCTTTCATGTTTCCATTCACCATAAGAAAGGCTAAGCTTCTAAAACTGAAACAAACTTCATTTCTACAAATGCATGTTAGCTTTACATTATGCAAATTGTATCACTGGAATGCATTCAATTAAGAAGGGCATATTTAACTCACTACAGCTTTTCAAACAGCCAGCTTCCACCTGACTTCCACCTAGCAGAAAAACCACAATCAAAGAAATTTCACTTCCGTGAAGAGTGGTCCTTTAAAAATTTTGATGGGGAATACAGGTACATCAATTAATGAAAGACTGTTATGGGGTTTTTCATATGCAGAAAACTTTGCACAAGTTCAGTGCAAAATGCATTACAGCAATACTGTCTTAATTGGACCAATAACAACAGAATCTATTTTGAAACTCTTCAGAATATTGTTCATAACTGAATGGAATTCTTAGCCTTAGTTGGGTAATTGCTTTCAGAATTATATATAGTTAGATGAACTCATCCACATTTTTTTTCTTAAACATCTAAGAGGCAGATGATACAAGCAGATAAAATTTTATATATTTTATATATTATATATTTTATATTTATTTTCCTATCTTAAGTCCATTGATTTATTGCAAAAGCTGTTAATAAAATTTATGTCTCAACATCCCTCTCAGATCTTTTTACAGCTGCCAAAATTGAAAATCTGCTGTAAAAACAATGTAAGAATGAGGAACAAAACTGCCAAATGTGTTTCTTAAACATGAATGGGATGACCTACTTGTAAAAAAAATATGAGATTCATACAGATCTAAACACCACTGTGCTGTCTGTAGATTAGTGTTGTTAGCAGGATCATCTGTAGCTACATGAAGGCAGAAAGAAAGGCCTCTTTAGTAACAGATCTTGTTAACCAATGGTATCTAGTCTTGGCTATACATTTCTATATAATCTGCTGCACTCTTAGCTATTAACATTATTGATTTAAGCAGCTTAGTGCAGTCCCACTGAAGACACTTTAACAACTTAATGGTATTAGCAAAATTCATGCTATTTGGGAATTTTTGTTCTATATGGCTATGGAAATGAAATTAACAGCACAGTAAGATCTATTTGCAATATGTAAACAAACATTATTTTTCCTATTTTGTTTGAAATCCATGTGTTCTGTTCTAATGTGAGTGTAATTTCAATTTTCACAGCTATAGATGCCTCTGTTAATTGTCTGGTAGCAACTGATATAGTATTTTATCACTGCATTGTAGCCTGCAAAAACACATGCAAAGTACACATATATTTACTATCAAATCGGTTTATTTGTTATTAAAAACTAATTCTGTTACTTCCAGTGAAAGAAATTGCTATCTATCAATCTTACATACACTAGTTTGTTCCACTGATTAACAACCAGTTTTCCGATTATAAATCTAAGGTTACATTTCCATTAATAAATCCCATCTCATTCCTTGTAGCCTCATTCAGAAAAAAATTACCAGTTTTGCTCTTAGCACAGACCAAGATAATACTGTACTTCCATTGCTTAATAATTTTCATGTGTGTATGCCCATTTTAGGAAATAAGGCAAGGAACAAGCAACAAATTTTATGCCGAATTACTCCCCTGAGTCTTTCCTTGATGTTGGTAAGTTTGTTAAATCTTGCTGCTTTATAGGGTCATTCTATTAGCTAATAGGCACAATCTTAACCTATCATAATACTAAGCACAAATCTAGTGGCTAGAATATAACCAGGTAGCCTATTTTTAGAAAAGAGCTAATTTCACTGATCATACATTCTCCTTTTTCCCTCTCTTGCCCTGCCCGTGTTGATGTTACAGCTTCTTTGATTTTTTGGATTTGAAAATATATCATGTGAACAATAATGTTTCTGAAGATTGTTTTACACTTCATCATTACACCCAGTGTTATTTTTCAGGACTATGACTAGATGGCAGATGCAACTATCTTCCTGATTCTAATACTGTCAGAATAAATTCAGAGTCTTTCCAGCAATAAATATTTTGCCTGTATTCATCCCTATGTTTTAATTTGCTACTTAGGTCTCCCAGATTTCTAACTTCTATTTGTCTTTTTTATTTCTCTAAATTCTTCATGGTTTCATTCCTGATTGCATTTTGTAATAGGATTTTTCTTTCCTTCATGTTGACTTCAAATTTTATCTCCACAGTTTCACTTCAAGTATATTTCTTTGAGCATATAGCATATATGTTAGAACATCTCCTGTTCTTTTGCAGCACTGTGCTTGGGCACCAGAATCCCAACAAAGATCAGAAATCCTCTAGGGAAATTGGTATCAACAACTTCCCTAATCCCTTCATCATTTATTTGCTGCCCAAGACTACTTTAGTTTGAGGAGGGCAGTTTATTGCTTAATAGCAATCTTCAAGGACATCCCTCAAAAACTTCTAGTGATAAGAACTCTTTCTCATAGAGACAGATTTAACACAAAGTATCCATATGTAGTTAATAACATGATAGTTAATGATATCTCTGAATCTTTCTCAGTTATGGTGAAAAGAATTCTGTTTTGTTCCCACTCGTTTTGAAGATACCAACAGTACTGTTTTGTTCATTTCAGTGTTGAGGGAGGTGTCAATTTATTCACACTAAACAAATGTTATTTACTGAATCACAGTCTCTAGAAATGGCCTTGAAAATTTTTAGGTGATTGGTTATGAACTGAACATAAGGTGTCTGTGGTATTCTCAGAGAAATGACCTAAATTTCTGTTTCCTGGTGCAATGTTCTTCTAGTTTCTATCAAAAGAAGACATCCATCTGGGTGAACAGAACCGTCCACTCATGTAATTATTCCATCCCCAGCATCTATGTATGCATTTGGGAAAAATACCTGGCTCTTGCCAGCACAGTACCTATGCGCTCCATTGTCTTTAATCCATCTAGCATCATGACAAATAAGAGAGACCTGTCAAGAATTCAGGCAAAGATGTTACAGGGTTGCTGGGCAGATTATTCTGCAGACCATCCAGAGGTTCTGCTTCTGCCCTCACTGCTGCCCAAAGCAGTGTCTTGTTCATGATGTGCTAGATGCACTTTCATCTTTCATTCCCAGAGTTCTGCCATTTAGATACAGCCAGAATGATTCTTCCTTTCACATATGCCACATAGAAGAAATACATGCATGGATTAGTGTCAGTGCTGGAAACATCTCTCCAACTTAGCTGGGTGACTCTTTCTGGTTAATATACTTTGGTATTTCTCCATAGCATTGGAGTACGATTAAGTGACTTGCTCAAGGAAATCTGTGGCAGAATAGAGGCTTCTGAGTTCCTAGCTTACACACTTACTGGGTCTTTTATTTCACTGAAAGATGAACCAGTAATTCTAACTGGTCTATCCACTCATGCACATCTGCAGAACCATTAAAAGAAATTTAGTGTATTTCAAACTTGCCAGGCTTGCAGACACACTGAGCAATGAGAAATCACAGCTGAATTATAAAGTTATTCAGAAAATGGACAGTTAGCCACTGGAAAACAATCAAGACAGCAGCATGTCTTCAGTCTTCATAAAGGTAACCCTTCTTACGCTGCATTCCAGCTTCTAAAGTTAATTCTCTTCAACAGTTCTTTGGCACACGATACACAAAAATATATGGTCTTACAGTAAATAACACTTTAATATACAGTTAAAAAAGAATGCTTTTTAACGCCTTTTTTGAGCTAGCAGCATTATTTATCTAAGACAAAAACATGATTACCATGGCTTTATTGGAGTGGCCTCCTCCTTGGAACTCAATGGTTCCAAAAGCATCTGTTGGGCTGAGCTGTGTGTGCTTGCTGATGGACCACTTCTCCGACTGGATGTCATTGCGAGTAAGTCTGCTTTCATTTTTCTCATTCTGAATAATGGAGATGCTTGGAGTAAGTCCAACATGTTGACCTATTAGACGCCCACAGCAACATCTATGACATTAACCAAACAGAAAACTTGAGTCATCTGCATGTATAAACTGAAGAGAGAAACAGAGTGTGTTAACTGATCTACAAATCTTCAAAGTATGTACAAGATGAAGTTAAAGAATATTCTCTCTGTATTCAGATGACATCAAGCCAAATAATCAGTTTTTGCATGGACTAGCACATATTTTCAATTGATAGCTCACAGTAATTTCTTTCTTTTGACAACATTGTGTGTCATGCATCCAATTTAGGTAAATAGTCATGGTAATAAACACTGAAGAAGACAATGAAAGTAAGATAAGAAGAAGATTATGCAATTAAACATAAATTCTGATCCACTTTTATTTCTTTTATTGAATAAGTTCTGAAGTGTAAACAAATAGTGCCCACAGAAATCCTCCAGATAAAATTCAACCACCTTCTGATCAAATAAGTCTTTACAAACTATAACCATATACATACATATACATACATATATAAAGACAGTTACTTATAACTGACTTGCATTTTTCATACAAGTAGCATGCAATTACCTATGGGGGTCTTTCGTGCTGGGTATGATATGAACACATTCTCTCTTGTAAAACGCTCTTTCTATCCATGATTTCTGTGCCTGAAAAAGAGATGGGAAATACCATGCGTTCTGTTAGCTTTTTAAACACAACTCTTATTACAAGTGAAGAGAAACTTAAAACATTAATCAAACCATCACTGACTTTACAAATACACAGTGCACATTTTGCACACAGCAAATATTTTCTGTTAGAACTCTGGTTCCCTTCTTGAGATAGGCACCCAATAGAAGGTCTTAAGATTGTTTTCATATTCACTAGACAGATGACTTTGACGCTGTCATCTATATTCTCATAGCAGGAATCACTGGAGAAGACATGATTCAAACTGTGTCTCTTCCTGCATGGAAGAGAAAAAGCTTACCTACTCATTAAAAATATCTTAAAAAATGTCTCTATATATTTTAGTGATGGAACAAAGTCAGTTCTAACAAAAAAAAAATCTTAGAAACTAGAAAATAAATATCTCCAAGTAAAACTTACAACACCATGATCCCAATGCAATTTTTAATACAAGTACTGAAGTGCTGTTTAACACGGAGCCAGAAAATGCAGTTTCATATGTGGATATCTTAACAAAAAGGGGGAAAAAAAGGGAAGACCTGTTTCTAAAATGAAACACAAAAATCTTTGATACAAGAAGAATCACATAACCAGTTGATGTAACCTCTAAACCAGACTAAGTTCAACGAAGCTACACATGTTCGTAACACTCAAGATCATCCCCCGACACATTTGCAGGAAAGCAAGTGATCTCCCACATCATAGTCATAGTTTTCAGATATACAAGAGATCTTTGTAAAGAGAAAGATAGATGTGTAGGTCAAAACAACAAATAAAAGACTTTCAAGCTTATGAAATAATTTCAATTATCTAGACAGCTCTCTTTTAACATAATATGAATTTGGGCAAGTTCTCTAAAAGATTCTCCCAGATAGAATTCAATTAGTTCATTTAATAAGGAGATTAGTTCATTTAATAAGGATATTCTTTAAATATTCAAACAAATACATTTTATAAAATGTATATAAAATATTATATGAATTATCTATTTAATTGCACAGAATAAACAGAACCATAATCTATGAACTATGACAAAGTTATCTGGAAGTTAAGTACTATGACATGAGCTTTAGATAATTTAAAGGCAATATGAACACCTTGCCTCTATAAAAACAGAACACATGAAATTGCCTGTATAACATTACCTAACATGTCACTTTTCACAATGTACAGTTAGGTAGTAACCTATCTAAGTATAATTGTTACTGACAAATGTTACCTTACTATCTAATAGTGCTTAACTAATGCTACCTGTTTGTCAAGTCAATCTGCATTCTGATTTCCATGTTTACAACCACAAACCTGTGTTTTGGGGAATGTGAAAATTTTTGTGAATGTGGAAATTTCTTGGGCTCAATGAATGTCACTACTAAGAACTTCTAGCTACATTCATTACTTATCACTCTCAGCACACAAAAAGCTATTATTTTGCCTTTTTCACAAACAATAACACCTTATTAGATCTAGTAGTCGCTCATGTTACACAGCAATATTTTATCTTTGCTCTACTTCCATTGTTATTACAAAAAATTGCTAGACTTCATATTTTGCAGGATCATATCATGACTTGTACAGTCAGGAAAAAGAAAAGTCTGTTAAAAACATTAAATAGAATGTTGCCTGATTGTTTTTCCTTCCTGTAGCAAAGAGAAAGTTAATGTATTATAGAATGTGGATCAAGGTTTGTTTCATGTTTAAGTAAATGGCAGCTACATAGAAATTCTGAAAAAACAAACAAAAAAAAGTTTTTCTTTGCTTAGGAGAGATTACCTCGAAGTTCTAAATTATTATTACTTCTAAATGCTTACAAACCTATGATGTAGGCAATAGCAGTAATCATCATAATCATCATCTACACAGTCAAATCATCTCAGAAGTCCAGTGCATCACTGGACTAATTTCTAAAGTTAGTAGTCTTTTCGACAAAGACTTCCTATAAACTAATTTTCTAGAACTGTGAAGGCACTCAGAGTGAACTTTATGAACGTTGTTTGACCTGCTCACTGCAGTCCTTCTGAAGATAAACTGCATGGGGAAACAGGGTTTTCCATTTTGTGTTGCACAGAAAGAAAGGAACTTAAAACTATAATTCAAGTATTGCAATGCTAACATTTGAAAACACATACTTTACTGTATGGACCACACATTCTTGAAATTTCTCCCCTTCAAGCTTCAAGAGTGCACAAGCTTTCTATCCTGCCTTAAGAAGACACACATTGATAAGTAACTGCAGATCAATGAATCACATTTGTTGTCTATATATATATATATATATATACACACACACACACATATACAGTAACTTTTTGACAAAATGAAACACATATACAACACTGCTAGTTTAATCTTCATGTTTATTTGTTTTAATGCTAACTATAGGTAAATATCCTTTATCTTCTCTAGAAAGCATAAGAAGTTTTATAAGCCAAATCTTCTTCCTGGTATCCAAGATCAACTCCTATTACACAGCTTATATAGCATATCATTATAATCCATGTTGCCAAAACTCATTAAAAATATTCTTTATTAAATTTAATAACTTTTGCATACTTTCTGCAAACAGTTGGCCTTAGTGAAGTTACTTACTACATAGATATAATGTGTCTTTTCTAAAGATGACCACCAATTAGATTTCTCTAAGCCTCAAATCCAATACAAAAAGGTGTCATAAGAGGTACTTCACTGAAAATGTTTTTCTTTAGATATATAAGCAGGCTTCCACAAAACAAGAAACTGACATTTAATTTTTTTTCCTACTGCTTTTCATAATACCTTTGAAATAGCAAAAAAATCCAGCTGTGTTAAATGTAATAATTTTAATTTTCATCATACATCTTCAAATGTAATATTGCAAAAATAATACTCAGATTTTAGTTTTTTATTCATGCCAGGGAAAAAAGACTTTCCAACTTTTAGCTCTCAGACAATTTAATATCCTACCCAACAGTCATAATGCCAACATAAGCAATTTACTTATATGATGATTCCTTATCATTCAAACTAAAAACAAAGTATCTGTTTTCACTGCCCCACACTACTTATCTTTCTGTAAAAGAGATCAATGGCGATGAAAAACAAGATTCAGTCATAATATGTTACTCACTGTAGAGTCTTTATAACAAAATTATGAATTCAACACATTTTAAACAAGAGAGACTGCATTAAACTCTTGTTTATAGTGTGAATTAATATAGCAGTAAAAGGTTTAGAAAAGTTTAGCGAAGTATTTTCAAGATGTGTAAAGCAAGAAGCTTAACTTGTCTTTCTTTTATTTCACAAACTCTCCTTCGCTGTTAATGTATAAGACAAATTAAATTCCATAGCGAACTCCTAAAGTACACACCATACTTAGACTTACATTTAGCCTACTCATAGCTTTGATCTCTAGGTTAAGTCTCTCTTTCTTAACCTAGCTGCAAAATCCCACAAAGAACATTTTTTTCTCCTTTTTTACCTGAGCATCAAAATTGGCACTTATATCTGTCTTGGAGTAAACTCTGCCGTCCACATTTGCCTGCTGTTGGTCATCACTACTGATACATTTGTGACTGTCCCTTGAACAAGGCACTCAGTCCATCCACAATGAAGAGAAGTGAGAGTGAGTGAAGCCCTTGCACTCATTAGATGCTTCAATGTGTTGCTGGAGTATTAGACTTGTTAAGAGTTTGGCAGACACTCACCCGCAGCCCCAGGACACTGCTTGGTTTCAACACCTAATCTTACACCAAAAGAAAAACAAATCTTCTGAGAGCTTGGATGTAATGGGCACAAGCCTTGATGGGCTTTTTTCCCCTCTCTTCTTTCGCTCTTAAAAAGTAAGCTTGCAAATGTGTGATAAGGTGCTCTGAGTTCTTAAGTTCAACACAGGAAAACAAATCCTTCAAAAGAAGCAGTGTACTAAACTGGAAAGAACCTAAGACCACAAGAGAGATTGTTAATCTTTGAAGAATGAAACCAGTGTGTTTATTGGCTAACTGTGAGAAATCTATACACAGTTGAAACATATTGCAATTAGTCAACAATGGCATTTTTCCAAACAAGCTGTGATTTGTCACTTTCTCACCACAGCTGCTGTGCTCTAGTGAATGCAGTTTTTCAGAAAATCATAAACACAAATCTTTGTCTTTCAGAGACAAGTAACAGCACTGTTTTCAGCTTAATTAAAAGTTAGTAACTTAAAACATAACTTGAATGTTTACAAATTTAAGGACTATTTCTTTACCCTCTTGATATTAACACTGAAGAAAATTCTCTCCATATGAACAGTATTTAGATTTTTTTTTCTAAGTAAATAGCAATTATATGTATTCAAACCACTTACTTCAAGAGTTTTGAAAACACAAAATATTTCCACTGACACCTCTCATCTCACAGGTGTGGATTAATTCCTCTCTACTCATATGTATGCACACACATTCTCCTTTTCCCTTTGGTAAGGCTGTATCTAGTGCATGGAAAACATTCTGTCTACTCTTGGCAATGATAAATACGCTGGTACTAAAATATTCTGCATGAGCATTAGCCCTCATGGGCTCAGGATGTGAAAGGCTGGGCATATACATCAACTTCTGAGCTGGTTACACCATCATACACCTTGAGAAGCTTCTGCTAGACTGGTTAATCTATGAGAAGTTTTTCCTCTCTTAGTTCCCTCGATTTTTAATGTAAAATACATACCTGTACATTGCGTGCAATGTATATATGAAGTATGAACATACACACACTATGTATGCATATACATACACAGTCTGTTGCTGCAAAGCTACAAGCTGAGAGATTTCTTTACCACACAGTTCAGAGCAACAGAGACCATGTGCAGATCTTACCACATGTCTTTAGCACAGGATCAGACCAAAGATGGTCTGTGAAGAACAGCAAGTTAGAAGTAGCAGCATTGAGAAAATATGCCTGAGGGATGTGATGCCTGTCACAGCTCTAGGTTTTTCCATGTCATAATGGGCAATCCTGAAGTCTGTTTTTTGCTGACATTTTGGAGATACATAATTTTGAGTTATATAAGCCCCTTGTATTCAGACCTGATAATTTCAATTGTCGAGTAGGGAATAAACTGAGCTTTCTTCCACAGATAATCATACTGTCCAACTTGCATATATTGAAGTGAAACATGTTATGATTTCTGATTATGTTACATCTTTAAGCAGATAAGGTAAAATAAAAGACTTTATCTGCAACCATGAGAGATAGAGAAACGGGTATTCCTTCTGTCGAGTCTTCATAGTTGGAGCTTTTTACAACCACAGAGAAATCTGTAAAGGTATCCTTTCTTTTTATGCAGCCTAATCTGCTAGATCAACACATCATATGAAGCAGGGACAAAATATTATGGAAATATTTCAAGTTGATAATCATGTTTTATCATTCTCCAATTTATTTATAGAGTCTGCATTTTAAAGCAAAAACAAAAGCAGCACTGTAAATTTGAGATAGGTTGGGCTAATGTGACATTTTTTGAGACAGTCAAGGTTGTTAGGCATAGTTCAAGTATCTCATTTTTTTCTTAAACAACAACTATGTAGAACAGTGGACTTTCACTGCAGAAGTAGCAGGACAGAGAATTCTGCAAGGAAAGAAATGTCAAAAGACATATTTCATAAAATGCAAGGGCAGATCAAATGACTAAATATTTAACACATTAAGAAGTAATTAGAAACTAGTGAAATACAATATTACATTAGAATTCCAAAGCATAAATCAGAAGAAATTTGCTCACAGTAGATGATTTCCCCCAATAGGCACATCTTTTCTCCTTCTTTTTTTTTTCCCTAATAATGTAAGTTCTGTGTCTATTTTTCCAAATGTCTCTGTTAACAGCTTCATAAAGAGCCCATTTTTGAAGATTTTATTAATTCATTATATAAAACTGCAAAGTGCTTCCACATAAAGTGATGACTCTTAGGACAGAATATGGGAGCAGTAATTATAAATGACCATCTCACAAGTAACACTCCAAAGGTGGTACACAGGACTTGCATTAATCATTTTTACTATGAAAGAAAAAAGGACCAAACATTTTAAAAGCCACAAAACCTATAAGCATGTCTTCTTTTTATGGGAAATCTGGCATGACGAGTGAGTTAACGTGGAAGCAACTCTTTAATTTCTTCACCTTTTATGTCGTTTTATGCCAAATTCCTGCACAGACAAAGAGCAAGTGATCATGCATGCAGTGGAAATACACAACCAGTACTGGTATTGGAAACCACTTAGAGCACTAACCACACAAAAACATGGGAGTAAAATGGGGGTTCCAGGCTCCAAATACACTATGTGACATGGAGAACTTGGTCCCCAGATTTTGGTAAAACTTGAGCCAGGATCTCTAAGCTATTCTTGTAACTACTGTCAGGTGAGATTCACGAGTGTGTGCAAACTGGGAAGGTAGGAGGGGTACTCCCAGATCACTGAGGTCAACTTTTTATACCAAGTATGGGTACAAAAGTCACAGATCCCATATGTATTTCATGTTCTGTCATGTGACTTTTGTTTCTTACTTTTATTTTCCCAGTACACACCACATTTTAATGATTTCTACAGTAAGAACAATCAGAGAGATACATTTTAGGCATGTGTTAAATCCCATGTATCATATAGAGTATGACAGTCAAATTGTGACATAGACAACATTGCTTTCAACATATACATATACATTTCATACATATTTATGTATGTTCTGGTGAAGAGATGGTGGACATATTCTGAATGAAGTTACAAAACCAGTACTCTCTCTAATCTCTCATTCAAATGGCATTATAAAGAACAGTTTCAATATTGTTTGTTTCAGGTGTCATTTTATATTATGTAACCCATTGTAAACTTTGATTTCAGTGATACATTGAACTGAAAACAAATGTACCACTTAAGCTAACTCTTGAATAAAGGCAAGGGTTTAATAAATTATGCCAGCAACATATAAATTGAAATCAAACAGTAAAATGCTAGCAAGCATTGATGACACATAGAGCTAAGGTAAAAATCTCTCTGCAGAGTAGGTCAGAATGGTTATTTTAACTTTGACTTATAATTGTCTTTCACCAAACATGGAAGTGGATGGAGTAAGTAAAGACAAATTTTTAGTCTTGAGAGTTTACACTGAAGTAACTGCTATTGCTCTGACCTTTGCACTAAGTAACAACAGGAAAGCATTCCAATATATAATGCATTACAAAAGCCAAATGCTTTCTTATCACTTTTGCTGCTTATACCTGCCCATGCCTGGTCAGAACAAAGACAGAAGACACACTTCCAGGAAGAAGCTGGAGGTGGGCAGTCAAAGAGAGAACAGTACTACTGGCCTCCCCAGTGACTCCTGCCACCTGGATTACAGCTGGTCTCTCTACCAAACCCCTGCTTTGGCAGGTTTTGATCCTTTCATACTTCTCCTAGTTCAGACCTTTCTCTTCTGCTTTGTCTGACACAATGCAATGGAAAATATCGATGCTGCTTAATATCCCATGTAACCTTTAGTGGCTATTATTGTAGAGGAAGGGGAGGGTAGAGGCAGAAATATCTTCAATTTGTCAAAAACATCTCATGGCCAGCTGCTTTAGCAAGCACACTGCAAATTCAAAGTGTCTCTTCTAAACCTGTTTCTGAGAAAGCAATTTTTTAACTCATAGTGGCAGTTAACATTTGTTTTAGAAACACTTCAATGAAGTTTTGCATTATAGCATCTTATTTCCTAGGAAAACTGCATTATAACATTTTACATTTTGGTATTATTATAATATAGGCTTAACTGTATAAGTAGCGTTTTTTTCCTGTTAAGTATCCAGTGATTTTTGACATTTGATTTTCCTGAAAAATAACATTTCAGTTCTATTGTCTGCCTAAAGCAATGTTTCAGTCCAGCAATAAAAAACCAAGAAAAACATAACAGAAGTATAACCTACTGATTAAATTCCTGAATTAATCAGGAGAATAGATATTTTTTCCTTATGGTGATTTCATTGTAATATCTACAGCATGTTTGTATAACTGTCAGTGAAGAAGTAGGAAACACAGAGAATATGAGCATTTATGAAGCTGTTGGAGTGAATGATCAATTTAAAACACTGTCAGACACACCCTGATTCAGATGCTCTGAATAGTACAAGAAACTGGTTTTATACATTTTGCTTATGCTTTGAACATACAATGTTGTTATGGGGGAAGTGTGTGTAATTGTGTAGTGATGCAAACAGAATATTAAAAATGTCATAATTCAGCAAATATTAAAATAGTTAATCCCTCACAGAACTACAAAGATTTTGTACCTCTGATTTTAGGTATTTATTTATTTAAATGTTTAGAACATTGTGTAATAAAACATTTTTTTAAAAAATTGTTCAGATTAAATACTATTTTGTGACCTATGACGTTGCATGAACCAAAATATCAGTCATGCAAAACCTAGAGCATACTTACAGTTTTCTGATCTTATTTGACCCATAAAAATTCCATGTCATGTACATATTGGAAGAGACCTTAGGACTCATCCAGTTCCAGCTCCTGCCGCAGGTGGGGACACCTCCCACTGGATCAGGGGTGCTCAAGTAGTAATGACTGTCACTTCAGCCAAGGTTTGGAGCTTGTGTATCAGGCTGGGTGATGTTTGATGGGAATGGTTGGACTCGATCTGGTGGGTCTCTTCCAACCTGGTGATTCTATGATTCTGTGATTCTATGAAAAATCCTTGGCATAAAGAAATAATGCCTTGTCCCTTGACTCTGGCAGATATAGAATCAGATCACTGAGTCCAACCATTCCTATCAAACACTAAACCATGTCCATCAGGACCTCGTCCACCCGTGCCTTAAACACCTCCAGGGAAGGTGAATCAACCACCTCCCTGGGCAGCCTGTTCCAATGCCCAATCACTCTTTCTGTGAAAAACTTCCTCCTAATGTCTAGCCTAAATCTCTCCTGGTGAAGTTTGAGGCCATCCCTCTTGTCCTGTCCCCTGTCACTTGGGAGAAGAGGCCAGCTCCCTCCTCTCTGCAACCTCCTTTCAGGGAGTTGTAGCGAGCAATGAGGTCTCCTCTCAGCCTCCTCTTCTCTAGGCTAAACAACCCCAGCTCTCTCAGCCGCTACTCATAGGTTCTGTTCTCTAGCCCCTTCACCAGCTTTGTTGCTCTTCTCTGGACTCACTCCAGAGTCTCAACATCCTTCTTGTGGTGAGGGGCCCAGAACTGAACACAGGATTCAAGGAGCGGCCTCACCAGTGCCAAGTACAGAGGGAGAATCACCTCCCTGGACATGCTGGTCACATCATTTCTGATACAAGCCAGGATGCCACTGACCTTCTTGGCCACCTGGGCAAACATGTTCAGTCAGCTGTCAACCAACACCCCCAGGTCCTTCTTCTCCAAGCAGCTTTCTAGACAGACTTTTCCTAGTCTGTATCACTGCATAGGGTGTTGTGCCCCAAGTGCAGGACCTGTTATATGGCCTTGTAAAACCTCATGCTGCTGGACTCAGACCAGTGGTCATTTCATTTTTCACCATGTTAGAATGACAACTACCATTGAGAACTGGAAGACTTTTGTCACACTACAGTTTTCATCCAAGTTGTATGCTGCCATGTTGATCACTGCTCCTTTACTTCCCTTGGCAATGAAACACTGCCTTTCCCCTCTTTCTATCAACAGTTAATACTGATTCAACACCAATTAACAAATAAAGTTCATTATGACTATGGTTATCAAGTCTTTGCCCTTTCTGATGAAAGTAGTCAGACTATCTAATCCAAGAACACTATAACACTCTGAAAAAGGGAAAATTTCATGCAGTTACACACATAATTCTATCACTGAAGTTTTGAGCCCAATTGTATACAAGTGCATGATGCAAAATGTTTTTTGTGCTAAAGCTCCACGTGTACAATAATTATTTGTCTTTTTCCCTGTGGACTGTGGAATTTCACATTGCCTGTTGGCATGCACTTTCGTAATTAGAAAAGTAAGGTGAAAACATTCAGTTATATTAAATTCAACCATTATTCAGCTGTTCTATGACTCAAGTAAGACTATATAAAAGCAACAGCTTTCCAAGATGCAGGTAACAGAAGTCTCAGTAGATTTTTTTTTCATTTTTGTGAACACAGATTAATTATTCCTTTTTTTGCCCTAATTTTCAGTCTTAATCATATACTTAAATGGAGGTAAACACACAGCACTATCTGATACATAAAATCTCATG
Source organism: Coccyzus lansbergi (assembly GCA_033558105.1). Classification (NCBI taxonomy): domain Eukaryota; kingdom Metazoa; phylum Chordata; class Aves; order Cuculiformes; family Coccyzidae; genus Coccyzus; species Coccyzus lansbergi. Next base: position 796,215 of record JAUMJK010000124.1, on the reverse strand, counting down.
TCATATTTTAAATCCTCGTGTAATAAATAAAGATGATCTATATCAGAATTTAATCGTATTAACAATGATGTGAATCAACACATAATTATGACCTACTTTATACATAATAGCAAATATTTCACCACATTTTCGATCCCATTTTAAGTTACAGGTTTATCTTTGATGTTTGAAAGCTTTTCTGAAAGGCCTTCTTTCAGCCTATTCAGGCTTTGACTTAACAAGAGTATTAAGCCCATTATACAGTTTTGTTTCTAATCCTTGAATTAATATTATGATTACCATTTTATAGTGAAGCTGGGTGGGCCTGAACACATCTCATATCCTGAGAATTCTTCTGTGTTGGAAACCCACAGTGTTATGACTTTGGAAGGCTTGGAGCCTAACAATTTGGAAAACAATCTCCGCGCTTTCACATTTCTTTCATGCATCCACATTTCTTCCATGATTCCACACTTCTTCCATGTTTCCTTGTGCTTTTAATGATGACAGTCAGTTGATTCCATGTACTAGTTTCATGTACCAGCTGCCAGAAATGGTCACAAGAGAAAATGCCACTCTGGCATGCTTCCTTACATGCAACAATTCTTGCAGCTGTAGATACACATGTATAAGCGTTAAAGACAATTGGAGCTGGAGATCTCCATTACACCACTATGGAAATAAACAGCAAACATGAATACAATAAGTTAAATCTTGGAAAGAGACTCTGAATCATAAGCAAAATGCAGTAAACCTTCATCACTCAATAAGCCTGCCCTCTAGGATTAAGTGCCATATCTCTTTCTTCCTCAAGATATGAAATTAATAGATGTGATAAAGACTATATGATATCATTCTACAAAGGATTAAGCTTACAAATTTTGCACCATTACAGGAAGCAACCTGGCAGGCCACTATGAAGACATCTGAACATGAATATAGGAAGAAAAGAGGTATATCTACTTCTTGGTAGATCCTATCCTCTGTTTTTACCTCCAGTATCTTGTAAAATATTTTCATGTGAAGAGACACACATTGTGGAACAACTTTCTATGCAGGATCTAAATATTTTTCATAGGCTAGTCAATAGCTCTCATCAGTCATAAAGGCTACATGACTTCCCTAAGTCACTCTTGACCTCAGTTGCAAAATACAGACTCAAGAAAATATGCATTGTTATGACTTGTGTAATCAGCTGGTCAGTCTGAGCAGTCACAGATGACTCTTTTACTTGGAAAGATATTCTAGAGAAAGTAGAATTGTGATGAAAGATGTAGGTTAGACCATATAGTGTAAAACATCTATATCACTCATATGGGAAGTAAAATTTCCATGATGTCAATCCACAAAGACTAATGTGGAGTTCAGTGTTGCCAAAAGGATAGACAGGACTGGCAAAATTTTTCACTTTTTTTTTAATCTTTTTTTTCACTTTTGCCAGAGACTTGAACTAGGATCTGCAGTGACAGAACATATTTGGCCAACATTATTGGCCAACATTATTGGCCAAACCCCTTTGCACCATCTTCCAGCAGTCCTGGAAGACTGGGGAGGTACCTCTGGACTGGAGGCTGGCTGATGTAGTTCCCATTTACAAGAAGGGTAGCAGGGAGGATCCGGGGAACTACAGGCCACTCATTCTGACCTCAGTGCCAGGGAAAGTCATGGAACAGGTGATCTTGAGTGCTATCATGAAGCACTTACAAGAGAACCGGGTCATCAGGCCCAGTCAGCATGGGTTCACAAAAGGCAGGTCTTGCCAAACCAACCTGATCGCCTTCTATGACAAAGTCACTCGGCTGCTGGATGAGGGAAAGACTGTGGATGTGGTCTTTCTGGACTTCAGTAAAGCCTTTGACACAGTTTCTCCCAGCATTCTGCTACGGAAACTGTCAGCCTCTGGCCTGGACAGACGCACACTCTCCTGGGTAGAAAACTGGCTGGATGGCCGGGCCCAGAGAATCGTGGTAAATGGTGTTAAGTCCAGCTGGAGACCAGTTACAAGTGGGGTTCCCCAGGGCTCAGTGCTAGGTCCAGTCCTCTTCAATGTCTTCATCAACAACCTGGACGAAGGCATTGAGGGTACCCTTAGCAAGTTTGCAGATGACACTAAGCTGTGTGCAAGTGTCGATCTGCTGGAGGGTAGGGAGGCTCTGCAAAGGGACCTAAACAGGCTGGACTGCTGAGCAGTGTCCAATGGCATGAGATTTAACATGGCCAAATGCCGGGTCCTGCACTTGGGGCACAACAACCCTATGCAGAACTACAGACTGGGAGAAGCCTGGCTGGAAAACTGCCAGGAGGAGAGGGACCTGGGGATGTTGGGTGACAGCATGAACATGAGCCAGCAGTGTGCCCAGGTGGCCAAGAAGGCCAATGGCATCCTGGCTAGGATCAGAAACGGTGTGACCAGCAGGTCCAGGGAGGAGATTCTCCCTCTGTACTCAGCACTGGTGAGGCCGCTCCTTGAATATTGTGTTCAGTTCTGGGCCCCTCACCACAAGAAGGATGTTGAGACTCTGGAGCAAGTCCAGAGAAGAGCGATGAGGCTGGTGAAGGGGTTGGAGAACAGAACCTATGCGGAGTGGCTGAGAGAGCTGGGGTTGTTTAGCCTAGAGAAGAGGAGGCTGAGAGGAGACCTCATTACTCTCTACATCTGCCTGAGGGGAGGTTGTAGAGAGGAGGGAGCTGGGCTCTTCTCCCAAGTGCCAGGGGACAGGACAAGAGGGAATGGCCTCAAGCTCCACCAGGGTAGATTTAGGCTGGAGATTAGGAGGAGGTTTTTCACGTAGAGGGTCATTGGGCATTGGAATAGGCTGCCCAGGGAGGTGGTTGAGTCACCTTCCCTGGAGGTGTTTAAGACACGGGTAGATGAGGTCTTGAGAGACTTCGTTTAGTGTTTGATAGGAATGGTTGGACTAGAAGATTCGATGGGTCCCTTCCAACCTGGTTGTGCTATGATTCTATGATTCTATGATATTTGAAGACCCTTACTCCTTGTGCTGAAAATGCTTTGGAAAGCAAGGTGGTATGGGTTTTTCGTTAGATTAATATAAGTCACATATTGTCTGTTAAAAGACAATACACCGCTAATATTAATCAACTCTATAAGGTTATTCCATTCTATATACACCCAAATGTACATTTGTCTGAGGATAAAAATCACTGCTGCTCTCCAGTACTGTATGTTGAGTGCAGCTTGCAGCACTCTGGAGGATTCTGGAAGGAATTAAACACAACTTACAGCTGATTAGACCTTCTGAGTTTAGTGAATACTCACAGTACAGAAATGAAAAAAAGAAAAAAAACCAGCTGAGGAGCTTAGTCTTACTACATGCAAAGTTGTATGATGGGGGTCATTCACAGGGCAGCTTTAAATTACTTTCAGGTTTTGACTTGACTTTGAAACAAGGATTGTAATGCAATTTTTCTTAGAATGTGCACTTCTGAATATGCTGGATATTAAAATCTAGTGACAGATTAAAAAAATTCCAAACACGTTTTACTTTAAAAAGGCTTGAGCAATTTCTTTTCTTTTCTTTCCCTCCCCCCCCCTTTTTTTTTCCTTTGGTTTAAATCTCCTGGGATTTGATTACACAGCACATTCCAGCTATCTGCTACAGCAGGCCCCTCTAATCTTGCTGATTACTACTTATGCAGTTTCAATTGGAACCCTTGAAGGATTTAATTTAATATAGATCAGTACCTTTATTAAACTGTGGCTAATTGAAGCCTCTGAGCTCTGCTAAATATTGTTCAGTGAAGGGGATTAGCTGTTTTAATTTGTTGCTCTCCCACACAAAAAAAATAACAGTGAATTAAATAATTAACATTTCCATTGGGTTATTGAGGATGACACCTTATTGATGATGACATTAGCTTTTAACTTACACATTTTAAATGGGCAGTTTTCTGACTTACAGGAGTACGGACAGATCAACAAACTTAGAAACTAACTTACCTCAATAGCACTCTCTTGGTCTGGTTTAATTTTTAAAAAGAATAAATTAATGCCACCATCAAGAATATCTTACCAAATGTATAACTAAAACCTGACATGTTTTCTTTGACCAGAAAAGAAAAAACAGGAAAAAAAAAGTGTTGGGCCATTTTAAGTTCTTGGGGTTATTTGAAATTCTTGTTTAAAATTTAATTGTGTTCCTAAGAGTTTCTAGAAATAGTTTATTTGACAATTTTATTCTCACTTGAACAGCAATATTCAGAAAAATATTAGGGAATAAGCCTGTACCCACCTCCGTCAGTGACTCACTAAAGAGTGTCACTGACTCATTTAAGACTAATTTATTAAAAGATTATTTAGAAAATCTTAAGACTGATCATGAAGGTGTATGCCCCATTATTTTTCACTTTTGATTTATTAGGAATGTTAATTTAAGATTCAATTAAAAACAATAAGTCTTGTGAATTTTAAAATACTGGCCCAGTTTATGACCAATCCACACTAAAAGTTCTTTGTTTAAAATAAAAAAAAAAGGTTCGTACTAAGACTTGGAGAAGAGTAATTAAGGAAAGAAAACAACTCACCAAAAGCAACTGTATCTAAAACACCTGGAAAACCACCTCTGCTTCTATGAGACAGGTGTGGTAACAAAATGGCTCCTGTTTTCACACAGTAGAATTCCTGCTAAACTAAAAGATAGTGAGGAAAGGCTCAATTCAGAGTAAATCAAGGGTACCTCTGATTGCTATTCTATCAGAGAGTTTGAGGTAGCTTATTTATTCCACTTGGTAAGAGTGGAATAAAGTTGCTGTGGTGGCTGTATACAACATATTTCGAGAAAGAACAAGTATACTTTACTACTATTGCTGTTGTTAAACTCTGCAATTTTCTATATCCAAAATAAAAATAAATAACCTTGTTATGGCAAAGTAGGCTTTCCAATATAGACGTTCATTATGTACTCTAAGAACAATTTAGTCTTGCATATTCAATAAATGAGACCCCTCACACCAAGTATAACTAGAAATAATAATTAAAAAATTAATGACATTTGCACTGTTTTTAGCCAGATAGTACAGTAGTAAATAAACATGGTGGCTTAAGTGAATTCAAGAGGGTAACTCAGAAGCATCCAAATTTTAGTTATATCTGTTGAAATAAAATTAGGTGAAAATTGTATTTGGTCAAACTCTAATTTCTGAGAGGCAAAGCCACTGAAATCAGTGGTGTAGCACCAATGAAATGCAGAAATTAAATCAGCCCTGAACCCTTCTTTGTGCAGGTATACACCTGCCAACATTCAATGCAAGCCTCAGACACCAGGATACCTCAGTCTTAAAAGTAAGTATAGTCTACCTGACTCTCCTTAATGGAAGTGAATGCAAAAAATCAAAACACAAAACAAACAGATATCACATATCTGAAGAATGTTCCTACTCATAGATGTTTAGCTTTGTCATGACTGAGTACAATTTTATCTAGGAACCTAGGGGTTGATTCCATTTGAAAAAAAAAACCAAACCCACATAGCATCAAAAAAAAAAAAGAAAAGAGAGCTCTTCAAGAAGGAGATCCTGGCAGCTCAGGAGAAAGCCATCCCCGTGTTCTGGAAAAAAGGCCGGCAGGGGAAAAAAACTGCTTGGTTGAGTAGGGAAATCTTGAGTGAAATTAGGGAAAAAAGGAATACTTATAAGCTCTGGAAGAGGGGACACGCCTCTTGGGGGGACTACAGGAGGAAAGTGAGGCTATGTAGGGAAAAAATCAGAGGGGCTAAGGCTGAGCTAGAGATCAGATTAGCTAAGTCTGTAAAAGACAATTAAAAATCTTTCTATAAATATATAAACAGTAAAAGGAGGACAAGGGAGACCATACAGTCCCTTTTGGACTCAGAGGGAACAGCAGTGACAGGGGACGAGGAGAAGGCTGAGGTACTTAATGCCTTCCTTGCCTCAGTCTTTAATTGTAAAGAAAGCTGTTCCCTCTGTGTAGATACTCCAGAAACAGAGGAGCAATACGAGGCTCCCATAGTCCAAGAGGAGGTGGTCAGAGCCCTGCTTGGCCAACTGGACGCCCACAAGTCTGTGGGGCCTGATGGGATATATCCTAGGGTTTTGAGGGAGCTGGCGGATGTATTGGCCAAACCCCTTTCCATCATCTTCCAGCAGTCCTGGAAGACTGGGGAGGTACCTCTGGACTGGAGGCTGGCTGATGTAGTTCCCATTTACAAGAAGGGTAGCAGGGAGGATCCAGGGAACTACAGGCCAGTCAGTCTGACCTCAGTGCCAGGGAAAGTCATGGAACAGGTGATCTTGAGTGCTATCATGAAGTACTTGCAAGAGAACCGGGTGATCAGGCCCAGTCAACATGGGTTTACCAGAGGCAGGTCCTGCCAAACCAACCTGATCGCCTTCTATGACAAAGTCACTCGGCTGTTGGATGAAGGAAAGGCTGTGGATGTGGTCTTTCTGGACTTCAGTAAAGCCTTTGACACAGTTTCTCCCAACATTCTGCTACGGAAACTGTCAGCCTCTGGCCTGGACAGACAAACACTCTCCTGGGTGGGAAACTGGTTGGATGGCCGGGCGTAGAGAGTGGTGGTAAATGGTGTTAAGTCCATCTGGAGGCCAGTGACAAGTGGTGTTCTCAAGGGCTCAGTGCTAGGTCCAGTCCTCTTCAATGTCTTCATCAATGACCTGGATGAGGGCATTGAGGGTACCCTTAGCAAGTTTGCAGATGACACAAAGCTGTGTGGAAGTGTCGATCTGCTGGAGGGTAGGGAGGCTCTGCAAAGGGACCTAAACAGGTTGGACTGCTGAGCAGTGTCCAGTGGCATGAGGTTTAACATGGCCAGATGCCGGGTCCTGCACTTGGGGCACAACAACCCTATGCAGAACTACAGACTGGGAGAAGCCTGGCTGGAAAACTGCCAGGACGAGAGGAACCTGGGGGTGTTGGTCGACAGCCGACTGGACATGGGCCAGCAGTGTGCCCAGGTGGCCAAGAAGGCCAATGGTATCCTGGCTTGTATCAGAAACGGTGTGACCAGCAGGTCCAGGGAGGTGATTCTCCCTCTGTACTCAGCACTGGTGAGGCCGCTCCTTGAATCCTGTGTTCAGTTCTGGGCCCCTTACCACAAGAAGGATGTTGAGGCTCTGGAGCAAGTCCAGAGAAGAGCAACGAGGCTGGTGAAGGGGCTGGAGAACAGACCCTATGAGGAGCGCCTGAGAGAGCTGGGGTTGTTTAGCCTGGAGAAGAGGAGGCTGAGAGGAGACCTCATTACTCTCTACAACTACCTGAAAGGTTGTTGTGGAGAGGAGGGAGCTAGCCTCTTCTCCCAAGTGACAGGGGACAGGATGAGAGGGAATGGCCTCAAGCTCCACCAGGGGAGATTTAGGCTGGAGATTAGGAGGAGATTTTTCACGCAGAGGGTCATTGGGCATTGGAATAGGCTGCCCAGGGAGGTGGTTGATTCCCCTTCCCTGGAGGTGTTTAAGGCACGGGTGGATGAGGTATTGAGGGACTTGGTTTAGTGTTAGATAGGAATGGTTGGACTTGATGATCCCACGGGTCCCTTCCAACCTGGTTGTTCTGTGATTCTATGATATCCCTCACCCCAAACTTTTTCAGAAGTGAAGAATCTTGAATATGATGTAAATTGAAAAATTCTGACTAGGTAGGCTTGTTAATACTAAGCATGTTGTTTCACCCTGAAGTTTTGTCAGTATTCATAAGGCACATTTTGCATATTTCTATAAGGGCTGTTCATGTTTTACATAGTTAATTGATTGCATTACAATCAGGAACCTAATTAGAGTTCAATAAAGGGCAAGTGTAGAGCTCTGCACCTCTGTGAGAACAATCCCCTGCACCAGTACAGGTTAGGGTTGACTAGCTGGAAAGCAGCTCTGTGGAGAAGGACGTGGGAATCCTGGTAGAAAACAAATTAACCATGACTCAGCAATGTGTCCTTGTGCCCAAAAATGGCAATGGTATCCTGGAGTGCACTAAAAACAGTGTCACTAGCAGCTCCAAGGAGGTTATCTTTTCCCCTTTACACTGGTCTGTGAGGTCCCACCTGGAGTACTGTACCACATTTGAGGTCCCCAGCTCAAGAAAGACAAGGAACTGCTGGAGAAAGTCCAGCAAAAGGCCACAAAGATGATCAGGGACTACAGCATCGCTCATATGAGGAGAAGATGAGTGAGCTGGATCTGTTTAGCCTGCAGAGAGAAGGAAGGTGTTAGGAAGATGGCCAGACTCCTATCAGCAGTGCCCAGTGACAGTACAAGGGGCAATAGGTACCAAATGGAACAGAAGAAGTTCCACCTGAACGTGAGGAAGAATTTTACTGTGAGGGTGACAGAGCATTAGAACTGGCTGCCCAGAGCGGTTGTGGAATCTCCTTCTCTGGAGGAATTTAAAACCTGCCTGGACACAACCCTATGCAACTGGCTTTTGGTGAACCTGCTTTAGTGGAGGGGCTTAGAGTAGATCATCTCCATAAGTCCCTTTTGATATCTACCATTCTGTGATTCTGTGATCAGCGAGTATACCTTATTATCAACTTCAATGGGCTAAGAATATATGTTTACTGCACAGAGAGGAGGAAGATCAAAGCTGTGATTACTATCTGCAGGTGTCCTTGGGGAAGCTGAACTGCTGTTATCAATGAGTCAACATAAAAGTTAATTTTGTATCTCAAAGGAGTTTCCTTAAAACTCAGATCAACATGACCTTCACTGACATCTCCACAGCATTTTCAAAACTGTAACCCACAGCTTAAGAAGTACTATTTTAAGAAGAAATCTATGGCACTGGGGTTTTGAAGGACTGCAAAATGCAACAGCACAGGTATGAGTGGAATGGAAGGTGATCAGATTAGTATATTTAGTATAAAGTCTTTGAGAAATATAGCATCTCCAAATATAGAAAAAATTATTACAGACATCATTCCCACCAACAAATGTTTAGTTAAAAACCTAAAAAGGGCTTTCTTAGCAGGAAGTCATTGCTGTACCATTACCTATAAGGTAGCATGCAGTATGCTTGTGAATGTCATGAAATTCTTTAGGTTTTACTTATACATTGTGTATATACTCAATGATAGGGGATCTAACTTTGTATTCCTAAAACACTAATTGCCACAGATTTCAATGCACAAGGAAGGTAAGATTCTACCATGTGTTCATTTCATACGTATTTCAGTTTCTTAAAGCTTGAGACTAGATATGAAATCTATATTGAGTAATTAATATTGACAGCCTCAGGCTCTAGCTTTAACTATGTTAAACAGCTAATATTTATTCTGTTGCACTAGTTATCCATTTCACTGCATTTTAAAAATGTTTTGTATAGTGATTTGAATCTGGGTGCAGCATGAAAACTTTAAGAAATGTTGGATATCAATTCACTGGTAACTAGAAAACATGGAGAGGTTTGTTACCGCTAAGTCCAGTTTCCAAAACAAATACAGCTTTGCAATTAGGATCAATCAAAAGACTGATAACCTAGCTATCTGCAGTCTTCAATCACAGGTTTTCTTTTGTCATTAAGTATATAAATGACTGGTGTCTGGATCTAAACATAGTGACTCAAATTCAGTTTCAATTTCCATTGACTTAATCAAGACATGTGTGCTTACACCAAAGGTGAATTTAATCCAAAATACACAAAACTATTTGCCCAGACAGGCTTAATATCTTGCAAAAATAATTTTCTTTGCAACCAGATCTACAGTGTTCCTGCTATATTAAATCTTTCAGGCTCTAGTTGCAAAATGAATAATTTATGCAGCCTTTGTGCTGGGTCTGCCAGGTAATCTGCTTGGGGGATTGGGGGGATTGGGTGGGGGGAGGGGGGGAAGAAGCAGCCAAAAAAAGGCTGTATTCATTTATTCTAACTGCAGTCAGAAACTATTCATCGCTCTGTATTTTTGTCAGGGAGAAAACTAAAAATTATATTTAAACTTTCATTGCTTATTTAACAAGAGGGTAAATGTCTTCATATGTTTCAGGGTTAGCCCTGTGTTCCATAATTGCTGGAATTTCACTTCCAGGATGCACAGTAAACACATTAGCACGCTTTCAACACATTTCTACAAAGATCCAAAGGGAATAGTAGAAAAACTTGCAAGAGGGCAATTTGAACACTATGTGCTTGTGATCATCTGTGGAACAGAAATTATCTTTGTTGGTTTAAGATGATAAAAAATAAATGTGAATCCTTTACTGAACCTGGTTCAATATATCAAGCAGCAAAATATTCAAGACGATTTAGCTCTTGAGTTTTAGTTCAGCTTACAATATATATATGCTTGTGCTGCAATCAATACAAATCCAGTGTTGTGGAGTTTTCTGGTAATCACATCAATATTCTTAAAATTTCCTTTGTTCGCTTAACACTTTGAAAGCAGTACATAAAAAGTATCTAACAACAAACAAAAGTAAAACAAAACAACATTTTCCAAAGCCTTTCTCCTGTGGTGGTCCTTTAGAATGTGACAGACTTCACAAAGAAAATCTGTAGAGACTGAGTATAGTACAGAGAGATTCTTCAGCTGATACCACAAATTCAGCACACTGATGAATCAGGGTTAAGGGAGAAGGGGTTTCCCTTTACAATGTCGTTTCTGTGTATTTCCACTTATTGATTTCATGCAAAGTGTATGTGCATGGAAAATTCCACTCCTCTTGTGCTCTGTTGTGCCATGCCTTGCAGGGACTGTGCCCAGGGCCTGGAACTCTCTCTTGCTCCAAGGACACCAGGTGAGAAGGCAGGAGAGTTGTTACTGAGTTGGTCACAGGAGCCAAGCTGAGGGAGTTTACCTCACATAGTGGGAAAGGAAGACATCAGATATCTTTGTGAAAATGAAGTCTACCTTGATCTAGAAAATTTGGCAAAATCATTATGCTTTGTACATATCTGATATTTCTGCTCAACTACTCAAATATAGATAAATAGGTTCAATTGTCTTATATTGTGTAGTATAATAGCTCATAAGATTTTTATAGATATTGTGTCCTTTCTATTTTCTCCTGTTTCCCTCCATTAGTATCCTCCAATCTACAATAATTTACAAATAAGACACAGGCAGCATGAATTTATTTTACCAGAAATTAGCTGTACTGCGAATAATTTTCTGAAAACACTGATATTAACGCAATAACAGTGACATGATCTGCTACTTTAAAGCCTCATATGAAACCACAACAAAGGCACCTCTTACAGGAAAAGCCTGCCTTAATGATCCTTTACACAGTTATGTACAGAATATTTTCAGTAATGTACTGCAATTTACTCATCTCCATTTTATCATCAGCACCTCACGGCCTCACTTCAGGTCGTGTAACACAGTCCTGCTATTTAGTCTATTTCAGCAGTTTTGTCATTTACACACTGAAAAAAACATTTGTCTGACTTTTTTTCAGACCACTGAAAGTGGTCTTTCCGGCTGACAGTTTATACTTCAGCACAAAATTTAAGATTTATTATAGCATGAGGCTTTTGAGAAGAAGAACCAAATTATGATTTAAGCTGAGGAATAATATTAGGAACTTTGCTGATATTTTGCACTGACAGCAGGATGCTTTTCCTGTGTACAGTATCAACTTCAGGCTTGTGAAGTAAGTTGTCAGGAGTGCGAAACCTCATGTTTGCTGCATTTCTAGCTTCAGTAGAGATTCGAGTTACACTTTACCACTGACAAGGTGACTTATACTACTGTCCAACATGTGAACAGAAGCCTCCATCTTGAATTGAACCAGAAACAAGCACTAGGTAAATTAGGCAAATAGTGGAGATTGTGTTGTAAGCACTTTAATCTTTCACACTCATTTTCCTTCTCCCTATATCACAAAATTATTAATAAAAACCCCTGCCATAAATGAACCAAATTATTGTTTGACATTGAAATCGTGTTAGATATGAAGAAAAATTATGAGGAAATGGGGGGAAAATGAGCCACCAACTGAAATGTGTTAATGAAGGTATTATATTTTCTTTTAAAATGCGCAAAGTATAATAATTAATGAAGACTATGGTGTGCACTTCTGAAAACTTAATTGGTTTATGAAAGCTAGATATTGATCAAATACATGTATAACTAGTGTGGAAGCACTGAATTGGTCAGCCTTCAAAGACAGTTTTGCTACCATGCACACAGATGTAGGATGCTACCAGCTTTTTTTTTAAAACAAAACTATGATACTTGAAAAGGAACAAGCAAAATTTCTGAACATGGTACTATTTTAAATGCTTAACTTCCTTAGTTAATCAGAGATCTTATTTCGCTATGTGAATGCCTACAAAACTATGGCTAAGACAAGGAAAAGATCTTACACAGAAAAACATAAAGTGACAATCACTCTACAAGGCTAATTTTAGACATCTAAGTAACAATCATTAAGCAAAATGCAATCAAGACCAATAGAAGCCAGTGATTTTATTCTTACTGCTGATCTCTTTTTCAGTAACTGCAAATTTCGCTTTAACTTGCTTACAGCAAGCACTATGTGAAAATTACTTCTTTTTGTGTGTGTCAGCTACATGGTCAAAAAACATCCCTTAACCTATCCTCCTCCTTCATTCTCAACATCTTCATAAGCTTTTTCCTTGAGAAACACAGATACTAAAAGGTTTCACCTTTTGATACCACTTTGATACCAGGTGACGAGTAGTATCAACAACTGTGCAATCATGGCTTGCAAAACGTGAATGCCTTGGGTTGATTGGATGAGAAAGATGAGCCCATTGTTAGCAATGTCACTTCTAACATGTCATGGTTGTAAAGAACTAAACAGCTTTCCCCACAAATATTTTCAAAGTCTTAGAGGCTGCCATTTGAACTACTCTTTAATTATCTCTGTGATAGGCTTCAGGAGGCTCTTTGCAGCCAAAAGTGGAAACTGAATTTTACTGTGGTACAATAGCAGTAATTGTGCTCATTATTATGCTCATAAAATCTAAGTGTCAACTCCACACACTATGTCATGGTAATGTAAACACTAAATAATAATGGAGATTAGTTGGAGGGGGTCTTTTTTTTTTTTTCTCCCCCTCTGGAGATCCTGGCTTGGAAAATGCTGAATGACATCTGTTCCCACTGAAACACACTGGTGTTGTAGCCACTCTGTGCCCTTTGAAACTCTTGTCCAGCTCTGACTTCTGGTGTGACATAGCTAAAACCATCACACAAACCATCACTACAAGCCTTTATGAATAGTCCCTCCCCATGGTCTCCCACATCAAACTTTATGAGGAGCCTTTAGACTACACAGCTAAAGTCTTGAGCATGGATCCGTGCTGAAATGGTGCCTCAGTTTCCCTAGCCGTAAAGCAGAACAGACACTGATGCCAAGCACATAGTGGTGATGCTTTTTATTCTTCCTCCACCCTCTTCTTCCAGGTCAACAACCCTCTATATAAAGAGGCTACTTCTACCTTCATCAACATCACGTACCATGGGAACATATAATGATGCCACATGCAGCACTTGCCACGGGATCAGCTGGGGATCCAAGGGATCTTCTGGAGTTCAGTTTACAGAAGAAGCTTGTACGTGTCTGTGTGTAATTTAACAATCCCTGGACTGCCTCCAAGGTTCTGCTGTCCGTCACTCCATGGTAACTGCAGGACTGTGGTTTCCACAGGAAACTACACGTCCTTACCTCAGCGGGTTGCCTCGCGAGAGCTGGTGTCAAGTTATGTCTTCAACAACAGCATGACTTCTACCTGAACACTTTTCCAAACAAAGATGCTTTCCTGAATTAAGGCCCCAGTCTGCCAGAGTCATTAAGCAATACTATAAATAGCCTCTTGGATTTTAAAAAATCTTTCAGTTTTTAAGATGCACTGATTATTTTAACAGAGACAAACATATCATTTGAAAGGAGCAGAGCAAGTACTTTTCCAAGACAGCAGAATAATTTAATACCACAGTAAAACTATTATTTATGCTGAACAACTGAACTGTAAAAGAAGTAAAATTGTTAAGACACATAGAAAAATCAAATAAGCATCCTTACTTGAAGTGTTCTTTAGCTTTCCCAGAACAGATCCGGGAAAGAATTGCTTCAAAACCTGAATCTGACCCAAGATCAACTTGCCTAGTAGCAAGGTTGAAAAACATCAGTGCTTTGGTGATTCCCCATTGGCCATGTGTTTCTGCAGCTTAGAGAAACTGGTGTGGGATGTCTGACACACTATAATAGAGTAACCTCCTCAAAATAGCATTTTCTTTTCTCTTTATTGCATTTTGCATTAACATTTCTCCCTTGTCCTGATTTTCATTCACTCCCCTCCCTACAATAATCATTGTGCAGCAATTTTCAGGGTATGTCTTGTTTTGCTTTTACTTGCTTTTGTTATGTTGCACTACCTATCTCCTCGTTTTACTCTTCTCATACTGAATCTGTTCTACTGTTTTCTAACTTGCTCGTGTCAACCACTACATTGGCAACACATGCAGCCCACATCTGACTGAGCACTGCCTCTAGTCAATGGTCCCTGATCATGCTTTGCATCAACTGATGGCGGGTTAGGAGGCTTCGCTGAACATGTAATAGAAAACAAAGCTTTAGCTAATGACTGGCACAGAGGATGGCGGAACAGCATGAGTGTAGAGTAAAGTGTATGACTTGAGCGGCAAGCCAGCTCTGTATCATCCTTAAGGCCAAATGTTTTTTTTTTCTCCAAGCGCCTTTTCAGTACTTTCATCTTTCATATCAACGTTCTTCCTCTTCAGTACTGGAATTATTAGGCCAGAGGTATTTAAATATGCTACAACTATATCACATGTGAAGGTCTCTCAGCATCTGTCAGAGATGCTGCCTCAATATCAATAGTTTCCAACATGTGTCATGTGAAACACACAACACACACAAATACACCTATACAGGCTTGGGCCAGAAGTACATAATAATGCCAGAACTATGCTGGTGATATGTAATACCAGAAAGGCCAAATTAGTAAAAAGAGCAGTGTTTATGTATGGCAGAAATAGAGTTTTACTCTGGAAAGTGAGATATCTAACTACAAACATACATCCCTCCTCGCATATTAAAGCATTCCTTAAAGCAGTAGAGTTATGGTGTACTGTTAATAAATGCTAGATTTTTAACAATATATATTTTCTAAGGTGACAAATACAGACCTTGCTAGCTTTAACCTTCAATCCTAACACAGGCCTCCTAATAGTGGCTGTATGACTACGTAGTTAAATCTGAACAAAGTGGGTTTGGATTAGACAGCAAACAAAATTAACTATGTGAAGCATATGAAAGATATGCAGTATTTCTATTTCCCCTAGGTCATGAAAAAGGAAGTCTATAAGAATGCTGAATTATTATGGCTTCCTTAAGCAACAGCCTTCCAACTGCCATTTTGGCCTTGTCCCTTGCACACATTGCAGGTTTTAACCTCGCATACATGAAAATAAATAGCAAACCAATGGCCTGTTTTACTTAGTAAAATGCTAAAAGACTGAACACAGCTTGTGCTCTAGTTGTTTCTCTTTTACATACTGTTGGTGAGGGAGTTGTATGTCAAATAAATTTAAAATTAATGGCTGGAGTAGCTTAGGGCTTAAGAGCTTGTTATCACTGTTTCAGTCAGAAGCAAAGGTTCATGAACAACCACTAAAGATTCTTATTAGGTCAGCCTAGTACTCCTGCACGGAAGTACAGAATGTTTAGGAGAGAGCATTTCTGAATCAGATAAATCTGAAGAATATGTCTATACCCTTCATGACTAAACTTTCAGTCATTTTGAAAACTATTTTTTATCTTCTCTTTAAGCACAGAAAGGTCATATTGAAAAACGCTCTTAAAGATTTATGTTTAGTAGTGTTCAGGTTATTTTTTCCCGTTAGTTTTATGTAACACTTTTCCCCATCTCTTTCTTTTTTCTCTTCTATAAAATTTAAAATAAATCAGACTTAATGTGCAGTCTGTTCCATTACAGTGTATAACCAAAATGGTCAGAATTGCAAATTCGATATTTGCACTGGATATTTACATTCATCCTTCACTATTCCCCATGATTTTCCTGCATTTTAATAAAGCAGGATGCTCTGATTATTTCCCCTGATATATTGTTTTAGGGTCCTTGTTTATTTCAGAAGAGGAAGGTGTGAGAATTTTGGTAGTTCATATTTACTTGATGCAATCATGTAATACTCCTTCTCCACCCCAGTTTGGTTTTAATTGTTGCCAGGTTTACAGTCTAACATATTGCAGGTTTGCTCTGCTTTTGCTGGCAAGGTAACCCTTTCCACCAGCAGTATTTGACTGCAGACAAAAACCTCACAGTGTATTTCCATGGGAAAATTACTGTGATGCAGGTGTTCTACCAGCTTTTACCAACTATTGCACTTCAGGTATAGTCAGAGGGGTTCAGCTAGGTTAATAAACTTCAGAAAAACTTTAATTTTGGTCCACGTAATTACAATCTTTAACAATAAGCAATTATAGGATCTAAGCTCAGTACTCGAATAAGGCTTACAGTAGTCCAGCATTATGCAACTGAACTAAATTCAGCCATCAAAGCACACATACCACCCAGCTAGACAATGCACCCACAGATGTACCTGCAGGAGCTAGTCATATATTTGATGACAGAAACTGACCGTTTGGTGCTCAACCTAATCAACTGATTAGACTGTAAAATAAACAACCTCTAAACAAATCTGGATTTTAAGCCTTGCCATAGTTAGGGTCACTGACAAACATGCAGGTGAGCAAAGGGGAGTG
Organism: Coccyzus lansbergi; assembly: GCA_033558105.1. NCBI lineage: Eukaryota > Metazoa > Chordata > Aves > Cuculiformes > Coccyzidae > Coccyzus > Coccyzus lansbergi. Next base: position 779,529 of record JAUMJK010000124.1, on the reverse strand, counting down.
GTCAAATAAAAATGAAATAAGTTTTATATGAATAACAATCAATAGGGGCTATTATAGCTCTGCCACTCTATTTCATGAATTATACAGTTCCACTGAACACAGTAGGCACAGTTCTGGCAATACACAGTTAATGTTTTGTTAGGAGAACAACTATTGATGCTTTTGAAGTGTGAAGGATAGCGGGCAATCCACTAGATTTTTCCTCCAGCCTTTCTATGATGGTGCAGATGCATTCAAACCCTTCATGTCTACCTAATATGATTACAGAGGCTGACACACGCAGGGCAGTGCTAGATGCTTGAGGGTTTCTATTACACGGTAAAAGAAAAGTACTGTGTTAACAAAGATGATCAATTACCAAAAAAAAAAAAAAAAAAATCACATTTAAGAGGTAACTGTTACTTGTTTATTAGGCAGGATTTCCATGGGCATTTAGTCCTTCATCTCTTAAAGAATATGACAGCTATTAGAGTTGATGCAACCCAGCAAATACACTACACCATGAAGCACCTATACTGCATAAAAAGGAGATAGACTTGTGAAGGTGTCTGACTTTTGAACCTGTAAGACTCATTAAACAGAAGAAATAAGACCATATATAGGGTAACTTTAAAGTAGTTTGAAGACATTTAGCAAACACAAATAGTAGCATCACTAGCTGTATTATCTGAAGTTGACATATTAGCACATTTCAATTATTAGAACGCATCCATCACTCAAAATAGAGGATATCCTCCTCAGTTCCAGTTTATTTATAGTCTTGATGCAATTAGGTTACTATAATGCTGTGCTTGAGGCAACTTGGTTCCACCTGGCAAAACAAGATGTGGCTCTACTCCCATTGCTGCTATGTCTTTCCTAGGAAGTTAAGCTGCTGCCCTCCTCTCAGCTAAGGTCAGCTCATCATCATCTCACTTTCCTACTCAGCCCGGTAACCTCAAAGCAACTGGTTTCTGTGGTTGCCTAGGTGCTTCTCCCAGGCAGTGACCATCTTACCCTCAGCACCAGACTTGGTCAATGCTGGTCTGCCAAAATTGCACTCAGAATTTTCACCAGGAAAGAGTTTGGACCACACATTAGACTAACTCAAGGATGCAGTTTAAGCTTTGTAGTGGATTCCTGATCCAATGACTATAAAAGACTCTTCTAACTGCAAAAGTAATTTCTTAGTTCCTAGGAACCACTCATGACACTTCTGTTCATCCTTAGCAAAGGCAAAAATTTTTGCATTTCCAGCAGTCTAAACTGCACTCTAATTCCTAGCCCACTGTTAGCTTGAAACATAAGATTTAATTGCCACAATGAAAAAGACAAATACTGAATGGGGTCATTTCCACCATTTCACTAAATCCTACCCCACATATATCTCTGTGATTAACAGTAGGTTGGATACCTTTTCTTTACCATGACCTACTTTTTATCCTGTGATAAATACACATATAGCAAGAACTACAATATCAATGTCCCTTTTAACAAATGGTAGTAAGTATCTATTAATGTAAACTCTTTCTCCAGCCTCAAATAATTCCTAGAAGGTATCAGAATATATCTGAAACACATATTTGACATAAGATGATAGTGGTTTAGTGGTCCATATTGAAATAAAAGCTTTGCTTCTGGATTTCTTTTGGCAAAGCGAAAGAACTTAGAACTGATGCTACTGAAGCACCACTCAAGATTTCTTTACAGGGTATAGCAAAAAAACCCAGAACTGAAAATCCAATAACTTTCTGCTCCTAGATTTTCTTGCCTGTTCAGAGACAATTTTACCATCTGCTTCCAGACCTTTTTATTTACACGCAGCTTACTTTCCAATAGTATTGCATCATTGCCACTTTGCAAATCATTCCTGATATGATAGCTGTCAAACACTGTCAGATCTTCAAGCAATTTCAGCCCTACAATAACCTCCAGTACTTCAGCAAAGTGCTCTCCAGTAACATTTGAAGTTGAAGAAAGTGGAAACTTAGGGGCTTTTATCAGCCAAAACTATATAAAAGTAGAAGAAGGAACTGGAAACCAAGAAAAGATTTCCCTCACACAGGTCTTAAGTTTACTGTACCATTTTGGTACAGAGACCGGAATCTCTGTCAAGACAAAACATTTTCTTTTAAAAAAACCCCAAATGATAAGGTGGGGAAAATATGGTCAAGATTTATGCTTTAGTTGTTTTTATGAGATTTTTACTACCTGAAGTCAGTTTGTGTAGCACAAACACATTCCCCATCTTCTTCTGTGTGACTATTCATCTGTTTGTATTTTTCTCACAGAAAAATCAGGAAACAGTTCATTTGAAATATCTTTCATTTCTTGACTTTCCTTATTAAACAAAATCTATCCCTAGTACTTAAACATTGGCTCTCTTATTCTAAGCAAATCTGTCATTTCCCACTTTTATCGTTGAAAATTATGAGTAATTCCTACCTTGATTATTACAAGTGTTCTAAAGACAATAGGCACAGCACTGTATAAAATCAACTAAACCCTTTTTTACTTTTTTTAAAAGCACTGAAAACTGTGTAAAAGAAATTTATATACACTTGACTTATTTCTTCTCTCCTTCCCTGTCAGTGTCCTTAGTGAGCTGAGAATGCTTCCCCTTTTGTCCTTTGTACTTCTCATTTGTAGATTCCATTTATATACACTTTAGCAGATGACAGCAAAACATACATGCATCATAAATGATAGTTTAAGAAAGCATCTAGTAAAACCCAGCGGCTTCAAATTATTCATAGAATCATAGAACAACCAGGTTGGAAGGGACCCATTGGATCTTCTAGTCCAACCATTACTATCAAACACTAAACCAAGTCCCTCAAGACCTCATCCACCCGTGCCTTAAACACCTCCAGGGAAGGTGACTCAACCACCTCCCTGGGCAGCCTATTCCAATGCCCAATGACCCTCTGTGTGAAAAACCTCCTCCTAATCTCCAGCCTAAATCTACCCTGGTGGAGCTTGAGGCCATTCCCTCTTGTCCTGTCCCCTGGCACTTGGGAGAAGAAGTCAGCTCCCTCCTCTCTACAACCTTCCCTCAGGTAGATGTAGAGAGTAATGAGGTCTCCTCTCAGCCTCCTCTTCACTAGGCTAAACAACCCTAGCTCTCTCAGCCGCTCCTCATAGGTTCTGTTCTCCAACCCCTTCACCAGCCTCGTTGCTCTTCTCTGGACTTGCTCCAGAGCCTCAACATCTTTCTTGTGATGAGGTATTCAATACCTTCCTTACATGGTCTGTACAATGACAAGAGCCAAAAGAGACAGAACAGTTTGCAAACAGCATTTCTAATTTGGTGTGATAAAAATAAGGTATTTAATAAAAATATCTGTATCATCTCTAACACTTCTCTGAAAGTTCTGAAACTGACACAAAAAAGAGAGATTCTGGAAGAAAAAAATTCTTAAGAGCTGTTCTATTTTGCTGTAACTCTGCACCTCATATTATTAATTTTCTCAGAAGATTTAAAAAACCTGCAATACTTGATAAATAATACTTGAAAAAAATACACTCCAGTCATCATCATCATCATCTGTAATACAGTGGTACAGAAGAAGAGTAGTAATGTTATCACCTCTTTTTAAACCGTATAAAAATTAAAGCAGCCTTGTCAAGGAAGGAATGAACATACAAGAATCAGCACCTTTTGAAAAGCATGTGTGCCACTTGCCACTCACACAACAGTCCTGGGAATCATTTTTGCTGACTGATTTTCTTATGCTACAATAAGCAAATCACTTTGTCTCCCAGCTTCCATTTGTTTCTCAGTAAGCAGGGGATACTGTTACTTGAAAGACCTACAGACAGGAAGCATAGTGTCTAAAATGTATGAATATTAATTGAATTATTAATAATTTATATTGCACTAACTCATATCACTACCATCTAAAATCAGAATCTAGGTGTTGCAGGCATTTCATACAGAAACTCAGAGCTCAGACTAGTCTAGACAGTAAGTAAGTGGAAACACAAAGGTAGGGAGCAGGAATACAAGATTGTACTGGCAGCACCAAAAAGAATATTAGAACTCAATTTCCATCTATTTTGACTGATGTCATATTATAAAAATCTGATTGCTTTGCTAAGAACCATAGCTTGTTTTGAGTCACAGATCTGTCTCCCATAGCCTCTCTCAGATACCTCTCAGGTCTCTAATTTCTTTTGATTGCAAAAAATTGCACCTTGCTTTTTCTTGTACTCCCCTTATATAGGACAATTATTTGTTGTTATAGGCATTCAACACCTTATGAAATAGTCAATCCCATCCGTCTACATGGAATATTTCTAACTGCCCTCATATATCCCATGGTTTGGCCTTGGATTCCTATTAGCTCAGCTCTCATAGTATAAAAGATCTTACGTTAGACAGATGCCTGGGGTTACATCCAGTTTTCAAGGACATGTAGTATGATCCTTGTACATCTTTATTGCTTATGCCCAGGGCAGATTTAAACATTACTAATACACTTCTTTTCATTTATTATTTTAACACAGCTTTGCAAAGCAAGAGCACAGTGTACAATGGGAATCTCACTGGTAGCAAGAAATTGCAGAGTTCCACATCATGGGATGAAATGTGCCCACGTTAAATACTAGAAACTGGACAAGCATGTTTTTTTTCTGCAATTTGGTATTTTAAAATTTTTCTTCAGTACTAAGCAACTTAGTCAGATAGAAATCTGCTCATGTGCTATGTTAGGAGTATGTCATAAGAAAGAGGCATGAGTATACTCCAAAAAAGGGATATTAAACTCATCAAATACTAGACACCTCATTGGTTGCACTAGAATAAAGGCATTGAAGTATGAAATCTCTGAAATCTCTCCAGACGGAAGTGGCTAAATGAACTTAGGATATGTTTTGCCTACCCAAGTTCTGAGTGTATTTATTGTATTACCCTGAAAATAAAATGCAATCCAGATCATCATTACATCTTGAGCATCTTGCATATGTTAGAGCACGGCAATTCCCATGACAGAGGAAAGCTTTTATCCCATACATCGTGGGATCAACAAGTAGGGCATAGCAAGGATCCAAGAAATAGGCACTGTACATGGCTCACTGATTGTTTAAGCATGTAGGTTTTTTCTTTGTTTGTAGCTAAAAGCAACTACCTGTCAATAGTGTCTCCTGAATAGCAGAACTCAGCTGCTTTTAAAAATTTATGCTGCAGCAGACTGCCACTTAAGTATAGTGCCTGCAAAAGTTCAGCTAGCAAGATACTTCAATTAGTTTCCTTCAGTCTTCCTTCTCACCAGAGCAAGTACAGAGTACCAAGACATTTTCCCTCAGTGGTCAGAAATTCATCTCTATTCATGTAACTTTTCCACTTAATGCTGAATCAACGTCTCTAGTTTAGTCAGAATAGGTTTACAAACATCATATCCATCACACAGTGCTATCAAGTACTACACACTCCACAGCACATATTCACATATTTTTGACTAATACATGTACTTTTTTCCTCTCCTCAGACACGTCCTTTCCCATATTGCCCAGGTGGACATTAAGCTGAACATTAGACAGCAATGTGCAAGTACACCATTAGAGGTTAATGGTATCCTGGGCTGCATTAGGAGGAATGTTGCCAGTAGACCAAAGGAGTCTCTTCTGCAGAGCATGGGTGATGCCACACCTGGAGTCCTGTGCCCAGTTCTGGTGTCTCCAGTACATGAAAAACATGGCCATACTGGAGAGAGTCCAGTGAATGCCACTAAGATGATAACAGAATCATAGAATCATTTAGGTTGGAAAAGACCTTAAAGATCATCAAGTCCAACTGTAAACCTAAAACTGTCAACTACACCACTAAACCATGTCCCTGGGCACCATATCTAGACGTCTGTTAAATACCTCCCGGGATGGTGACTCCACCACTTCTCCAGGTAAGCATACATCATACTGCAGGGAAAGACAAGAATCTGACAAAATCATCTCATCTCTTCATGAAATAAGGGTGTCATTAGAACTAAGGGCCTGATTCTCTGAGATGCCATGTAGCTGGCAAAGAGAACATTCAAGTGAGCCAGAGATTATTATGAATTCAAAGTTTTGTATTGCTCTATTGTAAGTATCCTGGGACTGTGTGATTAGAGAGCTACAAATTATTACCATGGAATCCCTGGAAATCATTCTTTTACATCGTTTTAACTGTCACACTAGAGACTGAAGTACCCAGATGGAGAAGACATAGCATGATGAGGGTATTGAAGCATCTCTCCTATGAGGAAAGGCTGAGAGAGAGTATAGCTTATCAGATTGATAAAATCACTCTGAGCCTTCTCTTCTGAAAGCCTTCTACTTAGCTTTGAGATGAGAAGGGTCAGCATGATCTTATCAATATATATATATATATATATATGAGGAGAGGGTACAATAAAGGTGCAGGGAATAGTTGCTCTAGTAAACAAAGTTTCTTGTCTGCTGATGTGAAGAAAATTATGTAGTGCAGTAAGTACACTTATATTTTAAAGACTTAAGGCCACATAGCTGATTTTCTTTCCTTTTTCTTTCTTTTCTTTGAGCCCACAATTATTTCTGGGGACATGCTGAGTATGTACAATACGTCTCACTATGTCTTTTTCAAGAAGTCACCGACTGTATGTCATCACCTCTCTGGATAAAACAAGAAACTATCCCAATGTGATGGAGAATGTTCTGCAAGGCCAAATGTCTTGGAATAAAGAGCAGCTCATAAGGCTATGGCACTCATTATATCCACAGAAATTTATACAGGATAGATCTTTGGAAGGAAGATATGTTTGCTGGTGGACTGTGGTAGAAGCAATTACAGGGCCAGTGTTTTGACTAAGGTAGTTGTTGTCAAGACTGCAAAGTTACTTCACCAAGAATCACTCAAAGGCGATTGTGACCAAACACGCAAATAATAAGCCTTTGTGCTGGTTTAACTTCAGTACTCATTAGTTAGCAGAAAGCTAGCTTAGCTGAATCAGTATAAGCTGAATCAGTCTTTTTATTACAGTACGCAAATATGTATATGAGGTACAGATCAGCAATTTTCATAGACTTCCTCTTCCAGTGCTTACTGGAGGCCTGCTCTAAGCCTGGGTCTTTAAAACAGAGAATTGTATATTGTTACACCATACAAAAAAAAAAAAAAACCCCCAAAAAAACCCTCAAAAAACCTCAAGACTGCCCATTTTCTGTACTTTAATATCTTCTCCCAATTTGCCTTTGTAAAGCTGCCCCTTACAAGATGATTCCTTAGGGAGAATTAAAAAAAAAAAAACCAACAGAAAAGCTGGAGATCCTTTAAAGGAAGCAAATTTTATATAAGTATCAAGCTACGTGTGAAAAGCTCTAGGTCATTACTCTCTTGCACTCTCTGTACTGAAACTCCTTACACTTCAAGTCTCTATTTCTAGGTCACTGAGCCAGGACAATGTGGAGGACTTGGATACAGAATCATAGAATCCCTAGGTTGGAAAAGACCCCCTGGATCATCGAGTCCAACCGTTCCTATCAAACACTATACCATGCCCCTCAGCACCTCATCCACCCACACCTTAAACACGTCCAGGGGAGGTGAATCAACCACCTCCCTCAGCAGCCTGTTCCAGTGCCTAATGATGCTTTCTGTGAAAAAATTTTCCTAATGTCTAGCCTAAATCTCTCCTGGCAGAGCTTGAGGCCATTCCTCCTCATCCTGTCCCCTGTCACCAGGGAGAAGCGCCCAGCTCCCTCCTCTCCACAACCTCCCCTCAGGTAGTTATAGACAACAATGAGGTCTCCTTTCAGCCTCCTCTTCTCTAGGCTAAACAACCCCAGCTCTCTTAGCTGTTCCTCATAAGACTTGTTCTCCAGCCCCTTCACCAGCTTTGTTTCTCTTCTCTGGACTCACTCCAGAGCCTCAACATCCTTCTTGTGGTGAGGAGCCCAGAACTGAACACAAGATTCAAGGAGCAGTCTCACCAGTGGCGAATACAGAGGGAGAATAACCTCCCTCAACCTGCTGGTCACACCATTTCTGATACAAGCCAGGATGCCATTGGCCTTCTTGGTCACCTGGGCTCCCTGCTGACTCATGTTCACTCGGCTGTCAACCAACAAACACCCCCAGGTCCTTCTTCTCCAGGCAGCTTTCCAGTCAGTCATCTCCTAGTCTCTATACTCTGCAGTGTAGCAGGTCTCTGCACTAGAAGCAATTACCTGAGTTTTCTCTGTTGCTTAAATGATATCATGGTCATCACCAGACTTTTAAAATAGCAGCACGCTATTTTGGTAGAGAATGACTTACAAATTAGGTTGTGGGGATTACAGTCATTATATGTACATGAGAAGTCAGCATGATTTAGGAAAAGGCTGGGGAAGGGAATCCCAGAGAGCCTGGTTCTGATCACTACTCTGCTTAGTCCGACTGTTTCCCTTTTCTCTCAAATTACATAATCTCATTTTAGCCTTGGTTATTTAAAGCTATGAGTTCCAAACTTTTACAAGATGAAAAGCAAAATACAAACATTAAATAATATTATTACAGTACATTACCGATGGATGAAAAACCTTTGGACCTTTGTGACTATAAATAAAAAAGTTACAGTATGACAGCTGGGGAAATAACTGTCCTCTCACACTGTCAGTGATTTCAGCAGAGACAGCCACTGGGGCCTCATGATGCTTATAGAAGAATACCCTCATCAAGTCATTTGGAACCTTACCAATACCACATTTTATTTTAACTTTCACTAAAAAGCAGCAAGTGTCTAGCCTCTATTGGTGTAGAGACTGGCTATAAAACATCATCTAATTATTAAATATAAAAATACATTGCTGATGACAGGCTGAAAGAGTTGGGGTTGTTCAGCCTGGAAAAGAGAAGGCTCTGGGGAAACCTTAATGCAGCTTTCTAGTACTTGAAGGGAGCCTACAGGAAAGCTCTTTATCATGGATTGTAGTGATAGGACAAAAGGTAGCATTTTTAAGCTGAAAGTAGGTAGATTTAGATTAGATATTAAGAACATTTTTTTCCCCCCTGTAAGGATGGTGAAGCCTTGGAAAAGGCTGTTGAGAGAAGCTGTGGATGCCCTATTCCCAGAGGTGTTCAGGGTCATTCTGGATGGGACCCTGAGCAGCGTGATCTAGTGGAAGTTGTCCCTCCCCATGGCAGGGTGCGTGGAACTAGATGATCTTTAAGGTCTCTTCCAACCTGAACTATTCTATGATCCATGATACTTCTAAAAAGTTGTATTACTCAAAGCTTGCTTTACAAATAAAACCTCAGTCATTCTCTTCTCTAGAGGCAGTACTCGAATACAAAAGACAGCAGAAGTTTCCTTATTTTGAGACATACACTGTGGAAATATTAGTATTTAGACTAGTAGTGAGTTTCTGAAGTGAATCTCCATGTTACTTCCTTCACTAATTTGGCTCATTAACCAGTTTTGGTGAGTGTGAATTAGATTCTTTTTGAAAAACACTAAATGGAAAGATCTTTTCTCTGTAGTTTCCAAATGTGTGCCTGCCCCAAGTGGAGACGTGGGACTGATGACTGAGCGAGATGTGCCAGCCCATGCAGTGTGCATCCCAGGAGACAGTCTTTACACCTTCCACTGCCAGAACAAACAGGTGGCAGTGCTTTGCATGTTTATAACAAGAAAAAAATGGCATCAGTTATTTCCACTTTAATGTAATTATTTATACCATCTCAAGTACCCTGCAAGGGCATCCTTTACATGCATACTCTACTTTCTCACCATCCAGACAACTCATCTATTGACATCATATTGGATTTTTGACTTCCCTTTTCCAAGTATTTTCCTATTGACAATATCAGTTTCTTTGGTCTCCTAAAAGATACCCCTTGGTGCAGCCTCTGACGCCAAAGAAACAGTGAAGTTCATGAACAGGTGTTAAAAAGAGGTCTAAGGATTCTCTGATACCACGTAATCTGGTGTCAATGCCATGCCAAATGAGGATAAATAATCAAGTAACCTGGTGGCAATAGTAGGGAACAAGAGGATAAATGTTCAACAAAATCCAAGAAAAGAAAAATTACTGTGCAGTGATGGAAGAAATTGGATGACGCATAAGTCGCTTTTGCAAGTCATTCACTAGGAGGGAATACATCTCCCCCTTTTTGTTTTTGTAAAAGTGACTTCAGGGTTGCATGAAAGCATTCTACTGTTGCTTGACCTGTTGGGGAATGTGGGATGCCCATATAATGACAGATTCCCCATTGAACACAAAAATGTTTAAATTTTCGAGAAACACAAGCTGGCCTATTATCTGTTTTTATTGTTAGAGGTATTCCTAATGCTATTATAGCTGCATACATGTGTTTAATCATGTGTTTCGCAGATTCCCCGGTCTGTGTTGTGGCCCATAAAGCCACAGAAAATGTATCCACAGAAACACATATATACTTCAATTGCCCAAACTCTGGAATATGGGTCACATTCATTTGCCATAATTGTAAGGCTTGAAGTCCCCTAGGGTTTACTCCAAACCCTAAGCCCATACCCTGTTTCTGGCAGTCTGGACAAGAGTTGATTATACCTTGTGCATCAGACAGAGGAATATTAAGTTGTCGTTTAAGTATTTTGGCACTTTGGAGAAAATATTCTTGCGAGGTTTTGGCTTGCAAAACCAGATTTGTTTGGGGATCATTCCAAACTAAGGCAACAGGGTGATCGGCATGATTATTCCCAATTGCCAGGCCAAAATTAAGTTGATGGCTATGTATATAAGTAATAAAATATTTATGCTCTTGTTGTTCCAACAGGTAGAGTAATTGTAACAATAAGGCATACACTGCATTTTTAACTTCTTTTATCATAGCCCATTCTATTCTACAAACTGTACCCACAACACATAATGAGTCAGAAACTATATTAATAGGTTGTGATGTATATTGTTGAAATACCCATACCGCTGCTTGTAGTTCTATAATTTCTAGTGAATCACCTGGCTGTGTAAATAATAACTTCTGGTTCCATTGTTCTCGCTTTTGCCAGGTAACGGCAGCCCTACCAGATTTCTTTCCTACATGTGTAAAAAATGTAATGCCTTTCACTGGCATCTCAGATCGCATTGGTACCTGTTCAAAGATTTGGTTTTGTATCAAAGGTTTTATTTAGCTAACCAGATATGCGCTGCTAACCTCTCCCATAAAATCTGCTATGCAATCCCAATAGGTTTTGAATGTTCCATAAGCCAATCCAAATACCCTTTATTGATTGGCAGATAGATTCGTGAAGGTTCAGTCCCAGATAGTTCCAAACATCTTTTCTTGCCTTTCATTATTAACTGACTAAACAGTTCAAGTTAACTAACACTAACTTCAATGGTTTGTAGTCACATTAGCTGTTAAAATTGTTTCCACTATTTTATCCAACGCTGCTTTCTGGTCACTACTTAAATGCCATTTATCATTTATTGAACAAGTTGTTCCTAGTAAATCCATTAATGGTTGAGGGTTATCATTTGTAATCCCTGTCAGTGGTTGGACCCACTGGATATCTCCCATTACTTTGTGGACATCAGTTAACATTTTTGTATTAGTATGTATTAGTATGTTTTCTCAGCCTTGGGGGCCTGGTCCTCCGACCAAAGGGAGCTATATTAGTGGCTATTGGTTCCTTTGTCAATGTGGTTGTAGGTATTTTTTTTTCTGGAGTAGGAGCGGGCAGCTTTTGTCTGGGGGCTGCCACCTTTTTGCCGACCAACGTAGGTCAGATAGAGGCAAGCCAGGCATTAAACATCGAGGAAACCCCTCTCCTATTCCAGGAACAGGGATTTCAATTGCATCATTCTGCTCCCAAAATCTGTTTTCTCCACCCCAGCGGAATCTAGCTTGAATCACAAAGCATAGTCCTCTCTCAAGCTCCTGCAATCCAGTCAGCTCCCTTAAGACACATGCATTTGTTTTCCCTACAGTAGGGGTTTCAGATTTCTCCCCCTTATCAATAACAATTGGGAGTTGGAGTTTGAAATCAGGGTCTGCATCAAGAGAAGATCAAGTTCTGCCATCCCATCATCTCAGCATCTTTTCTCACCCATCCTCCCCGATGACAGTCCCCACAGTATCAAACCCTGTCGGTGCTTGGAGTGGAGCAGTCGGTTTGGGGTGCAAATACTCACCAGGTTAGTCCAGTGGAGGTGGTTGTAGCGGACAACTTCCCTTCTCCTGACGAATATGAATTTCCTCCAATTTTCCCATCAGCTTTTCAAAATTTTGTCAAAACGTGGAATGCTGAGCTGGTGTTGAGCACTTGGAATCTTCACTGAACAAATCATCTGGTGATATAGCTGAGGGGCTCCTTTGGGGTGGGGGATCTGCTTTATCTGGAGCCTCTTCATGGTCCCCAGGTGGGCCAGTATTATCCTGATTCTTGCTCATAGTGGCATAAGCCTCCCTCTCCGTTTTCACTTCACATAAAGTTTCTTTAACTAGTTGCCAGAGGGTGAGATATTGCCATAAGTCGTTTTTGCAACTCATTCACTAGGGTGCAATACATCACTGAACTGACAATCTGGGACAACAGTGGCACTCTGGAGATATGCTCCTGCTGTGGCAATAGTGAACTGACTTTTTGGTACAAGCATACTACAGATCCTACCAGTGCCTGGGTGCCCATGACTGTAGACTCAGGTTCATTTTATGGGAAAGCCTGGAAGAAATCTTGGCATTCAGGGTTCCCTGATCCCACATCATCTCTTTGTTGTGTATTAGCCAGGAATACCTCTATGGTGTGTTCCAAGCACAGCTAAGCCAACAACTTCCTGTGCTTTTCATCACAGTTCCAGAGTAAGTATTATATGCACATTTTTAGAATGGGGACTGTTGGCAGGGTGGCCTAGGAGTTTTCTGGTGGCACTTCAGCACCAAGGCTGCATCATGGTTTGCGTATTCACTTACAAGCCAAAGACACAGTGGGATCATTTAGTATTACCACTACACAGATCTGCCACTATGAGGAGAGAAGGTGTCAGTATCCTCTTTTAAAGCCAGTTTAAAAATGCAAGGCCTGCATAACTATTGATTTTTTTTCTTACCTGCAGGCCACCCTAAACATTCTTTCCATTGACTTATACACTCTGACAGTGCAAAGATTTCCTCAAGAGGGTGATAGGAACTTTCCTGAACACAGATACAGGCAACCTCCAGAAATTTCATAAAAGAGGAGTCAAGTCAAGGTACTGGCTCTTGGCAAAAAGGTTTCAGTTGTGCTGCTCTACATCTGAGAGCTTTGAACCCTCTGTGGAATATCGTCCCAGGGCCAAAGTGATACCTGTGTGTTAATATATTGCCTGCCTGGCCCTCCTTTTGGTTTAGGATTCTTCTTTGGCCTTCTTAGCATCAGCAGAAGATTCAGGCTATAGGTATTGTGGTGTTACTTGAAAACAGGCAGGGTCAAACAGAATTAATGGGACAAACTAAGGAGGAACACTAATAAATGATGTTACCACGGCCACAGTTACATGTACCAGTGCCTGCAGATACAGAAGAAAGGGCAGTGTAGCACCCTTGGACTACTCAGAGTTCACAATTGAGATGGTAATTTTTCTTTGCACAGTTTCAGCCACATTCCCAACAAATATATCATATGCTGAGGACTGGTCTGAAGTTTGGCTGTAAATAGTGCACATCACATTAATGAAGGATCTCAACACCAATTACAATAGAGCACCACATTCCTTTCTGATGTAGACACAGATTTAGTAGAGACATACATCAGGGAGATGTATGCACCTCGAATTCTGTGTGCAGTTCTGGGTCACTCACCACAAGAAGGATGTTGAGGCTCTAGAGCGAGTCCAGAAAAAAGCAACAAAGCTGGTGAAGGGACTGGAGAACAAGTCCTACGAGGAGCGACTGAGAGAGCTGGGGTTGTTTAGCCTGAAGAAGAGGAGGTTGAGGGGAGACCTTATTGCTCTCTACAACTGCCTGAAGGGAGATAGTGGAGAGGAGGGAGCTAGCCTCTTCTCCCAAGTGACAGGGGGTAGGGTGAGAAGGAATGGCCTCAAGCTCCGCCAGGGGAGGTTCCGGTTTGACATAAGGACAAGTCTTCACTGAAAGGGTCATTAGGTAATGGAATGGTCTGCCCAAGAAGGTGGTTGACTCACCATCCCTAGAGGTGTTTAAGGTGCAGGTGGATGAGGTACTGAGAGGCATGGTTTAGTATCTGATAGGAGTGGTTGGACTTGATGATCCGATGGGTCTCTTCCAACCTGGTGATTCTATGATTCTATGATCTCTCTGCTCAATAGCCCAATGATGATGCAACATTTTATTTAGTTATTTAAACTGAAAAATAATTTCAAAAGTTTTGCCTTTTCCTACTCAGTGTCCCAAATATAGTTGTGTACAATATCTAAATCAAAATGTGTATGGCATGGATGCAATATTGTTTTTCTAAATTGTTTTCTTGACCATCTTAAAGTTCAAGTCAAATCTAATTCTACCATTCTCTTAAATTACTTGTTGAGCAGCTGATGATACTGTAACATTCAGTAAATTAATAACATTTCATAACTAACCACATATTTATTGTCAGTCTATCACAGCTACTTTATTCAGCTTGTATAGACAGATCACACTTGTTACGACATTTCATATTTGAGATGCATAGCATATAAATTTTATTTTTAGTTCCAGGAAAATTGCTTACCTGAAGCAGAAGAGAACTGGCAAATATTTAAACGTGCTTTCCATAAAGCACAAGAGTTTTCAGTGCCTAGGTGTAGGAAATCAGGTGGAGAAGGGAAGAGACCAGCGTGGCTGAGTTGGGACCTGGTGATTAAACTGAAGAACAAGAGGGAACTGCACAGGCAGTGCAAGCTGGGACAGGGAACCTGGGAAGAGGACTAGGACTCTGTTGGATTTTGTAGGGATGAAGTCAGGAAGACCAAGGTGCAGCTGGAGGTGAACTTGGCAAGGGAAGTGAAGACTAGCAAGAAGGGCTTCTACAGGTATGCCAACCAGGAAAGGAAGATTAAAGAGAGCGTACCCCAGCTGATGGAGGAAAATAGTGATCTTGTATCAACAGACAAGGAGAAGGATGGACAACAAGATGGGGACCAGAGGGGTAAAGGCCCTCCCACTGTATAGGAGGATCTGGTTCGTGACCACATGAAGAACCTGAACATATGAGACCTGATGAGATGCATCCCAGAGTCCTGAGGGAACTGGCAGATGTGGTTGCCATGATACTTGAAAAGTCATGGCAATCAGGAGAAGTCCCTGGTGATTGGAAGAAAGATAACGTTGTCCCCATTTTTAAAAAGGGTAGAAAGATGACGCTGGGAACTACTGACCTGTCAGCTTTACCTTTGTGCCTTGGAAGATCATGGAACAGATCCTCCTAGAAGCCATGCTAAAGCACATGGAAGACATGGAGGTGATTAATGGCAGCCAACAACGTTTCACCAGGGGCAAATCCTGTATGACCAACCTAGTGGCTTTTTATGATGAGGTAACCACATCAGTGGACATGGGAAAACCTACATATAAGATTTATCTAGACTTAGTCTCTGACACGGTCCCCTATAACATCCTTCTCTCTAAACTGAAGAGATGCAGATTTGATAAGTAGACTGTTTGGTGGTTAAGAAATTGTTTAGATGGTTGTATTCAGAGAGGAGTGGTCAACTATTCAAAGTCCAGATAGAGATCTGTGATACACAGCGTCCCTCAGGGGCCTGTACTGAGACCAGTGCTGTTTAATATCTTCATCAATGATACAGACAGCAAGATCAAGTGCACCCTCAGCAGCTCTGCAAACTGAATGCTGCAGTTGCCATACTGGAAAGATGGGATTTCACCCAGTGGGACATCGACAGGCTGGAGAAGTGGGCCTATGTGAACTTCATGAGATTCAACAAGGCCAAGTGCAAGGTCCTGTACCTGGGTTGGGGCAATCTACTGTTTCAATACCTGTAGGTACAAAGACATGCAGTGACAGGGCTAGGGGGAATGGCTGTAAATCAGAGAGTGGAAGATTTAGACCAGAAATTAGGAAGAAATTCTTCACAGTATGAGTGATGAGGCACCACAACAGTTTGCCTGGGGATGTTGTGGGTGCTCCCCAGGCCAAGGTAGGTTGGATTGGGCTTTGGTTAGCCTGATCTACTGCAAAGTGTCACTGTCCATGGCAGGGCAGGTGGAATTAGATGATCTTTAAGGTCCCTTCAAACCCAATCCACTCTATGATTCTATGAAACACTTCCTCTTTACAACAAACATCTCAAGCTACCTGTATTGTTACTGAGGACTAAATTATTTTCTGGAGTGCAAGTACACCAGGATTTTAGAGATTTACAGTTGTGTATGTCCATAAGAAATCAGATGTTTTTAGAAGAAAATCAGTCCAAAGGCTCCTCTAAACACACAAATGAACACAAAGGTCTCAAACGTGAAATGTATTTCAAAACAAAATCAGGTATTTTGCTCTTGAATTATAATAGCCAGATGAAACTATCTGAACTATATTGTAAGCAAAATCAGTAATTATCAAATGTATTTAAAATCTGAACTGTTTTATTTCCACAGCCAACAGTGCCAATAAAAATTTTTATATTATACATTATGCTGCAAACATGTAGCAGCACTACAGTTTCCTAAGCAAAATATCCATTCTTACAGACATCATAAATAGCTGAGTAAAAGGAGAAGAAAACAAAATGGAACTGGTATAAGAAGTACAAATGTCATAGCAAACTAAATTTTTAAACTTGAAAATAAACTAAAAATTGAAATGAATGGTCCCTGTTTCCTTTTACTTTGAAGTTATCCATACTCATGTCAGGATGCAGAGGTCTCTTACTGACCATGTAGCACAATATAGATTTTAAAGTCAGAAGCATGATGTGCCTGAAAAGCAAAGCCACATAAGGATGGAAACTGAAAAGATACAGAATGAAAAGCTCTGTAGATGTCTTGCTTCTGGAAAGCAGTTAAGTCATTTATCAGTTAGGAGCAAGCACTCTTTTCTTTAAGAAAATATCACAAAAGATTGTTCACTAGTCGAATCCTTAAAAAATGGACTCAGTAAGTTTACTGTGCATAGTATTTGTATCTACACATACAGTAAGTGAGTATCAAAGATGAGTAGTTATCTAGAGAAGTGTCTAATTTTACTTTACTGAAACTGATCAAGTGATATCTTTAAACAAATATTCATTGTGACTCATGAAGTACTACCGTTTTCACCTAAGCCCATTTTAACTGCTGTTAAAACTATAGCTTTTTAGTGGTAGAGGAGCATATTGTAAACTTAGTCACACTAACATTAGGGTCCAAAGTTAAAATGTCCCTTGTCTGAATTGACCATTTTTTCCTTTATTAATTGAATAGTAATTTAAGTAGATTAAACTGATAGCTTAATCGATTCCACATGAATGGCATATATAGTGTATTAAGTTTTGCACTGTTCTTTTTATGTGTTGTTTATTAAGTTGCTGATGATAAAGTTACTAAGCTAGGCTTAACATTTTGCCTGAGAAGGCCAAGTCAGAAAAACTTGTGGAGTTTACATAAGGAGCTTATTGATGTGACACAAATTCTTTCCAGCCATCCATTTTTATGAATCCCTGAGCAGTAAATTTTAGTCCAATGCAAACTGTTGAACAGCAGGTAAGCCATTTTAACAAGCACCACAAAAATACTAGGCTCAGAAAACAAAATAAATTACAGTGACCGTAATAGCCATTAAAAACATGACATAGCCATTAAAATTAGCCAGGTCATTCTGGCAAAATATTTGCCACATTTGCTGTAATGCTTTATGAATATATTTTGGTAAATTTGCCAGCAAAGTGTAAGAAGAAATCTCCAGTTCTGCAGATAAGAGTACAAAAAGGTGGCCTGGAATCTGGTTTACTTGACATGAATTCTCCAAGGGACAGGTCAGGGGAAGGCTCATACCTTTCTCTGCCTTCATTGCCTTCTGTCCCTCAAAGGAGATGGGAGAGGATATGAACATGCATTGTTTACCACAGGAACTTGTGACTAGGGTTGATTCAAGCACCTAGTTATTAAGCTCATGGAAACAAAATGTATTTCCCCCAGTCCAAAACAGATTAAAACCAAGATCTGGAACTTGCAAACTACTATAAAATCCAAACTCGAATCACCAGTCAGACTGATCTATAAAAGCATCTTTAACAAAAAGGCTGAAGTTATTTGACATGGAACGCGTACTTCCATTAGGCATCAGCATGTATAGAGAGTACCCCACGTGGAGCCATTGCCACTACAGTTATTGATCCACACCTACAAACACTTTCTGTTGTTTGTGACCTCCTGCACCACGATACCTGTAGTCTTCATTCAGACACTTAGAAGACAGGAATACATTTTACCAGTGAACTTGTCCTTTGCTCATATATTGAAGAAGAATTTCTAACTTCAAAACAGTATTAATATTACAAGAAAATAGAATCACAGAATCATAGAATAATCAGGTTGGAAGAGACCCACTGGATCGTCGAGTCCATTCCTATCAAACACTAAACCATGCCACTCAGGACCTCGTCCACCCATGCCTTAAACACCTCCAGGGAAGGTGAATCAACCACCTCCCTGGGCAGCCTGTTCCAATGCCCAATGAAATTGAGGCCATTTCCTCTTGTTCTGTCCCCTGTCGCTTGGGAGAAGAGGCCAGCACCCTCCTCTCCACAACCTCCCTTCAGATAGTTACAGAGAGCAATGAGGTCTCCTCTTAGCCTCCTCTTCTTCAGGCTAAACAACCCCAGCTCTCTCAGACGTTCCTCATAGGGCCTGTTCTCCAGTCCCTTCACCAGCTTCTTTGCTTCTCTCTGGACTCGTTCCAGAGCCTCAACATCCTTCTTGTGGTGAGGGGCCCAGAACTGAACACAAGATTCAAGGAGTGGTCTCACCAGTGCCAAGTACAGAGGGTGAATAATCTCCCTGGACCTGCTGGTCACACCGTTTCTGATACAAGCCAGGATGCCATTGGCCTTCTTGGCCACCTGGGCACACTGCTAGCTCATGTTCACTCAGCTGTCAACCAACACTCTCAGGTCCTTCTCGTCCAGGAGGAGGAAAGGGGTTTGGCCAGCACATCCGCCAGCTCCCTCAATTCACTTGGGTGAATCCTGTCTGGTCCCATAGACAAAAGAAATTATAGCATTAAATGGTCTCAGGTTTCCTTTGTCTAAGATTTCCTTTCATAGAATCATAGAATCACCAGGTTGGAAGAGACCCATCAGATCACTGAGTCCAACCATTCCTATCAAACACTAAACCATATCGCCCAGGATCTCGTCCACCCGTGCCTTAAACACCTCCAGGGAAGGTGAATCAACCACCTCCCTGGGCAGCCTATTCCAATGCCCAGTGACCTTTTCTGTGAAAAACTTCCTCCTGATGTCCAGCCTAAATCTCCCCTGGTGTAGCTTGAGGCCACTCCCTCTTGTCCTGTCCCCTGTCACTTGGGAGAAGAGGCCAGCTCCCTCCTCTCTACAACCTCCTTTCAGGTAGTTGGAGAGAGCAATGAGGTCTCCTCTCAGCCTCCTCTTCTCAAGGCTAAACAACCCCAGCTCTCTCAGACGGTCCTCATATGTTCTGTTCTCCAGCCCCTTCATCAGCTTCGTGGCGCTTCTCTGGACTTGCTCCAGAGCCTCAACATCCTTCTTGTGGTGAGGGGCCCAGAACTGAACACAGGATTCAAGGAGCGGCCTCACCAGTGCTGAGTACAGAGGGAGAATCACCTCCCTGGACCTGCTGGTCACACCACTTCTGATCCAAGCCAGGATGCCATTGGCCTTCTTGGCCACCTGGGCACACTGCTGGTTCATGTTCAAAGAGTTCAAAGTCTGCCCTCTGGAAATTTAGTGCTACTGTCCTGCTAACCACCCTCTTCACTTCGCCTAGAACAGAAAACCCTACCACCTCGTGATCACTTAGTCCTAGGCGTCCTCCTACTACCACATTCCCCAGAAGACCTTCTCTATTCACAAACAGCAAGTCCAGGAGGGCACCTTCCCTTGCAGGTTCATTCACAAGCTGTGCAAGGAAGTTGTCTTCCACACACTCCAGGAACCTCCTAGACTGCTTCCTCTCTGCTCTATTGTACTTCCAGCAGATATCAGGGAGATTGAAGGCTCCCACAAGAACAAGAGGCATTGATCTAGAGACTAACCCCAGCTGTTTATAGAAGAGCTCATCAGCTGCTTCTCCTTGGCTGGGTGGCCTGTAACAGACTCCCATCACAAAACCTACCTTCTTATGGGCTCCTCTGATTTTAAGCCACAGGCACTCAATCTCCTCATCACCACAATGCACCTCAGTGGTGGCCAAGTCCTCCCTTACAATGGGGGCTACTCCACCTCCTCTCCTACCTTTCCTATCCCGCTTGAAGAGTTTGTACCCCACCATACCTGTACTCCAGTTATATGAGTCTTCCCACCACACTTCCATGATGGTTACAACATCATAGCCTCCTTGCCCTGTGACAGCTTCCAGCTCTTCCTTCTTGTCGTAACAACTATGACAGTGAGAATAACACTAGGAATTCCTTCGATATAACAATCTATGAAGCTCTGAGTAAAGGAGATGTCAAGCTGCTTCCACAGGAGAAGTAATCATTGTCTTTAGTTTTTGCAAGTCCAAGAAATATCCGGCCTTAGAGACACCTTTACAGCTAGGTCACTGCTATCCACTGGTAGTGGTTGTTACCTTCCTGACAAAGAGGCTATTCAAAGAAAAGGCAGTGTCCATATGCAGATTTGTTCCATCATTCTTTATGTTGCACTATGTGCTCTCCTTTCAGGCTGTAGTGTATTGATTGGAGAAGTAGCTAAGGTCAATTGCAAACAAAGGAGTAGCAAGACCTCAGTGCAAGGGGGCTACAAAAAAACTTGATGCATACCATACTGAGGTAGCTCTTTCATGTAGCACAGACTTAAAAAAAACACACAACCAAACCACCCGAATCAAGAAACACACACTGATGCTATTAGACAACAAAACCAAGGATCCTCAAAAGAAAATCAGCTGAATTGTCCATTTCCTTCTAAATCTGTGTTTGAGATCTCAGAGCACAATGAAGTCATAGAAAAAACTTTCTAGCTTTTGATATGAAATACTTCTTGTCTGTGTCTTAAGTTTTCTGGATTTGCTACATAAACACCACTGAAGTAACAGCACTGTAGGATAAATGGTTTTAAGACTGAGAACCTTAATGTGATTCAGTATAAGATGAAAAAAAAAGAGAAGAAAAATTATAATGATACTTGAAGTCTGAGGGAAATGAAAATCTGCCTTCCAAGACAGACAGGGGCATTTGGAAAACTCCTCTTAAATACCAGTGGGTCCTCACTGCTTTTCAGCAGATGGCACTACAACGCTAGTATTGGACTTTATAATAAAATTATAAGCAAGCCACTTGGGCTTCCAGAACAGGATTGCTTCCTTGATTATGCACAAGGCTCCAAAAAGAGATTTCACACTTTGTAATCATTCAACAAACAATGGCTCAAGGTTGCCAGGCAAAACTCCTTCTATGAATGCAGATTGTTCTTAAAATGCAGAAGTCAGCGGATGTTTACAGTCGTATACAAATAACCAAATATCTGGCAAATGTAATTGGACTATGCTATATTTAAGAAATACATTGGGAAAACAGCAGTGTCAGACATCACTAGGCATTTACTACAACATTGTGAGCTGTCAAGCACTAGAAAAAGCACTGGAGAAAGAATAAAATCTTTTTTTTGCATGGGCATCTATCCACATCTATCAACAAAAGCAGATGCAAATTGCACAGATACTATCTAAAAGTAAGACACACTTTCTTAAAAATAACAAAGTCTCACTATGAAAGAAGAAAATGTAAAGAAAGATACTGTCTTGTTGAAAACAACAGGAATTACAATAGAAGGAAAAACACACTTAGTCAGGCAAGGACATGCTACATCTTTCAATAGCAAGGACAAGAAATGTGAAGCAATTGGGTTTTTTACACAAAGCAAGCTCTCCCAGCAAATCATAAATACAATTTCATTTAAAAAAAGAAAATAAAAGAAAAAATACTTCATGGTGTAAATAATACAGTTTAAATGAAATTAATTTGTCTGATTGAGAAACTATTCATCCTAAACCACACCAGGGTGTTCAGCACAGCTGGAAGTAATAGTTCTGCAATCACCTACACAGCATTTGATATTATAAAGAAAAAGTAATTTGATTCAGAGTAGATCATTCTCGCTCCTAATTCAGTTCTTCAGACTGGGATTACACTGTATGTCTAAACTGCAATACATACTTCAGATGCACCATTTTGGACTCCTGGAAGATACAAAATCCTTAGATAGGCTGACTTAAAGAAAGTAAGTATGTGACAGTTTAAAAAAACACAACTGCCTGAGTTCATATTTCACATGAATTCTAAAACATATTTTTCACTTCCTTTTCCTACTGAGACTTCCAAGGTTTTCCTGCTTTTTTTGGAGACCACAGACTCTAAAATTTTAAAGTACTAAAGCGTTTATGGAATACAAATTCCAAATTTTTCTCCAACTCCAATGATTATTTTATGTAGAGAAATGCACTCTGTGTGAGGAAAGGAAAATTGCTAGAGGAAAGTTCAGGAAAAAAAAAAGAAAACAGAAGTGGTACACTAGGGCAGCTTCACAAATGCTGTAGATGATCAAGGAAAATATATTATGATTGTGTATGTCAGAATCCATTGGAAATGCTAATAATAGCAGCATACAATATGCCTTGCATCTAAGCCTGCAATTGCAGACTCTGACAAAAGAAGGCTTACTGTTTTAATATGACTAATAATCAAGTTAGATTCAGTATGGAGGTGTTCTGCTTCTGCAAGTGAGGCGAATTTTTCTATTGCATTCATTTAATTTTTAAACAGTTCTACAGATTTTACCAAGCAAGTTATTATGAGGCTATGGTCAAGCTATATAAGATATTCAGCACCAGCACCTTGTTATGATAGTCCGAAGTTACTCTTTACCAGATTCATGGTCTGAAATCCCCTGTAATGTTATTTTAAAGCCAATTTTATTGCTAAAACTTCTCTATAATCACAGCAGGATTTCTACGGTTAACTTTATATGGAGAGACTAATTATAATCTAGGTTAAGTGCTGTTGATTTTCAATATAAACTAGACTATCTGCACAGTAAAAGCAGGAATTAAAGTAATTCACTCCAATGTGAGTCTTTTCATGGTTTTAATAGACTTCACATAAAGCATAAGGAGAAGAGCCAGTTTGAGCTTTATAAAGTATTTCTGAAAACATTTATGTTCCTTTGTCCAGCTGAAGTCCTGTCAGAGTGCAGCAAGTATGTACAGTAGTTCATACTTTTTAAGCTTCAGTTTGGACATTGTTTTCACTTACTGAGCTAGAACAGCAGAAGATAAAGCCAGGTAAAAGAATTCTTTTATCTTTCATCCTGGAATACTTTAAAAATTCATCATACCTGTCTGCTTCTAAATCATGTCCCCAAGCACCTCACCTACCTGCTATTTAAACACCTCCAGGGATGGTGACTCAACCACCTCCCTGGGCAGACTGTGCCAATGCTTGATAACCCCTTCTGTGAAGAAATTTTTCCTAATGTCCAAACTAAACTTCCCCTGATGCAGCTTGATGTCATTCCCTCTTGTACTATTACCTATAACTCAGAAGAAGAGACCAACACTAACCTCACTACCATTCAGGCAGCTGTAGACAGTGGTAAGTTCTCCATTCTCAGCCTCCTTTTCTCAAGGATAAACATCACCAGATCCCTCAGCCACTCCTCTTTAAGACTTGCTTTCTAGCCCCTTCACCAGTTTTGTTGCTCTTCTCTGGATGCACTCTAGGACCTCAATGTCATTCTTATAGTGTGAAGTGCAGATCTAATCACAGTATTAACAGGGCTGAAGGCTTGGCAGCTCAGCTGAAGTGCTTTTACACCAACGCACGCAGCATGGGGAGTAAGAAGGAAGAGGTGAAAGCTGACACAGGGCAAGGAGGCTATGATATTGTTGCCATCACAGAAACGTGGTAGGATGACTCATATAACTGGAGTACAGGTATAGCGGGGTACAAACTCTTCAGGCGGGATAGGAAGGGTAGGAGAGGAGGTGGAGTAGCCCTCTTTGTAAGGGAGGCCTTGGCCACCACTGAGGTGCATTGTGGTGATGAGGAGATTGAGTGCCTGTGGCTTAAAATCAGAGGAGCCCATAAGAAGGTAGGTTTTGTGATGGGAGTCTGTTACAGGCCACCCAGCCAAGGAGAAGCAGCTGATGAGCTCTTCTATAAACAGCTGGGGTCAATCTCCAAGTCAGTGCCTCTTGTCCTTGTGGGAGCCTTCAATCTCCCTGATATCTGCTGGAAGTACAATAGAGCAGAGAGGAAGCAGTCTAGGAGGTTCCTGGAGTGTGTGGAAGACAACTTCCTTGCACAGCTCGTGAATGAACCTACAAGGGAAGGTGCCCTCCTGGACTTGCTGTTTGTGAATAGAGAAGGTCTTCTGGGGAATGTGGTAGTAGGAGGACGCCTAGGACTAAGTGATCACGAGGTGGTAGGGTTTTCTGTTCTAGGTGAAGTGAAGAGGGTGGTTAGCAGGACAGTAGCATTAAATTTCCAGAGGGCAGACTCTGAACTCTTTAGAAGGCTGGTTGGCCATGGGAGACAGTACTTAAGGGTAAGGGAGCCCATGAGGGCAGGGAGCTCTTCAAAAAGGAGATCCTAGCAGCTCAGGAGAAAGCCATCCCCATGTTCCAGAAAAAAAAGCCTGCAGGGGTGAAAACTAGCTTGGTTGAACAGAGAGATCTTGAGTGACATCAAGAAGAAGAGGAATATGTATGGGTTCTGGAAGAGGAGACAGGCCTCTTGGGTTGACTATAGGAGAGAAGTGAGATTGTGTAGAGAAAAAATCAGAGGGGCTAAGGCTCAACTAAAATCAGGTTGTCTAAGTCTGTGAAAGATAACAAAAACTCTTTCTATAAATATGTAAATAATAAAAGGAGGACTACGGAGACCATACAGTCCCTATTGGACACAGAAGGAACAACAGTGACAGGGGATGAGGAAAAGGCTGAGGTACTTAATGCCTTCTTTGCCTCAGTTTTTAATTGTAAAGAAAGTTGTTCCCTCTGTGTACAAACCCTGACACTAGAGGAGCAAAACGAGGCTCCCATGGTCCAAGAGGAAGTGGTCAGAGCCTTGCCAATCTGACTAGACACCCACAAGTCTATGGGGCCAGATGGGATTCACCCAAGTGTATTGAGGGAGCTGGCGGATGTGCTGGTCATACCCCTTTCCATCATCTTCCAACAGTCCTGGAAGACTGGGCAAGTTCCACTGGACGGGAGGCTGGCTAATGTTGTGCCCACCTACAAGAAGGGTCGCAGGGAGGATCCAGGGAACTACAGGCCTGTCAGTCTGACCTCAGTGCCAGGGAAAGTCATGGAACAGATGATCTTGAGTGCTATCATGAAGCACATGCAAGAGAACCGGGTGATCAGGCCCAGTCAACATGGGCTCACAAAAGGCAGGTCTTGCCAAACTAACCTGATCGCCTTCTATGACAAAGTGACTCAGCTGCTAGATGAGGGAAAGGCTGTGGATGTGGTCTTTCTGGACTTCAGTAAAGCCTTTGACACAGTTGCTCACAACATTCTGCTATGGAAACTGTCAGCCTCCGCCCTGGACAGGCACACACTCTCCTGGGTAGAAAACTCATTGGCTGGCCGGGCCCAGAGAGTGGTGGTAAATGGTGTTAAGTCCAGCTGGAGGCCAGTGACAAGCGGGGTTCCCCAGGGCTCAGTGCTGTGTCCAGCCCTGTTCAATGTCTTCATCAACAACCTGGATGAAGGCATTGAGTGCTCTCTTAGCAGGTTTGCAGATGACACAAAGCTGTGTGCAAGTGTCGATCTGCTGTAGGGTAGGGAGGCTCTGCAAAGGGACCTAAACAGGCTGGACTGCTGGGCAGTGTCTAATGGCATGAGGTTTAACACGGCCAAATGCCGGGTCCTGCACTTGGGGCACAACAACCCTATGCAGAACTACAGACTGGGAGAAGCCTGGCTGGAAAACTGCCAGGACGAGAGGGACCTGGGGGTGTTGGTCGACAGCCGACTGAACATGAGCCAGCAGTGTGCCCAGGTGGCCAAGAAGGCCAATGGCATCCTGGCTTGGATCAGAAGTAGTGCGACCAGCAGGTCCAGGGAGGTGATTCTCCCTCTGTACTCAGCACTGGTGACGCCACTCCTTGAATCCCATGTTCAGTTCTGGGCCCCTCACCACAAGAAGGATGTTGAGGCTCTGGAACGAGTCCAGAGAAGCGCCACGAAGCTGGTGAAGGGGCTGGAGAACAGACCCTATGAGGAGCGGCTGAGAGAGCTGAGGTTGTTTAGCCTTGAGAAGAGGAGGCTGAGAGGAGACCTCATTACTCTCTACAACTACCTGAAAGGAGGTTGTAGAGAGGAGGGAGCTGGCCTCTTCTCCCAGGGGACAGGGGACAGGACGAGAGGGAATGGCCTCAAGCTCCGCCAGGGGAGATTTAGGCTGGACATCAGGAGGAAGTTTTTCACAGAAAGGGTCATTGGGCATTGGAATAGGCTGCCCAGGGAGACGGTTGATTCACCTTCCCTGGAGGTATTTAAGGCACAGGTGGACGAAGTCCTGAGGGACATGCTTTAGTGTTTGACAGGAATGGCTGGACTCAATGATCTGATGGGTCTCTTCCAACCTCGTGATTCTACGATTCTATGAAAGGAAGGCTTAGACCAAGGAAACCTGAGACCATTTAATGCTATAATTTGCCTTGTGTGTGGTCATTCTGAAAAACGCAATTCATGTTATGTATGATATTTACTTCCTATCTACTTCCAAACAATAATTTTTTTTTCAGTTTTCTTTCAAAAATCAGTGCTTTTTTGCCTCTCATCCTGGAAGTAACAGCATTTATTCATTTATGTCTGTTTACATCGCAGCTCAGAAAGGTATTCTTGCTACACGTGGCATAAGAAAACATTGCTGGCTTTTAACTGAGTCATCATCTAGTTTATATAGCAAGCAATGAAATGTTTCATTCCTGTAAGTCATTTAATGCATTCAGATCTCACCTCAGTGACATATACAGAGCTGAAACTTGGTGCCAAGCCCAGAAACTGTAGCTTTTTGATAGGCTACTACACATCAAAATATATGTGAGTACATATTGATGACAGTATTTTTCCTGTAAGAGACTTCTGATAAAAATATTCAAGTTTCAGGCACTATTTGACCCAAAAAGAAATTGACCTCAAAGTTAACAAAACACAGTTATTACAAGAAGTACTGTCAAATACCACTTCCAGATGCTAAAAATAGAAAAAGGGAATGCTAGTTTACAAGTTGGTGAATTTTAAAATATCTGTACAACCTTTCACTAACAGAACAAAATCTTTGAGTTACGTAAGTTTGGCTGTGTATGTTTTGTGAGGTGCCTGGAGAATTACGTAATTTTGGTTTTCTTTAAAATGTGCTGGATTTCTTATGTGTCCGCCTGTACCTTCTGCATACTTCCAGTACACGTCTCTAACTGATCAAAAGACTGCTTCCAGTTAAATCAAACTTTCAGCACTAATTTCAATGGCAGCAGAGATTCCAGCACAAAAAATGAATCTAACCAAAAACTGAATAGCTTACTGAATGATGAGTGATCACAGATCAAGGTATTAAACTTCTGATACCATTAAAACATTTTCAGACCAATTGGTACAACTGGAGCATAAAGCATGGTTATAGTTTTTCCTGAAAAAAACTTGTTTGTCTTGTTTAAGTTTTAAGCAAGAAATACTTTTCTGCAGAGTAATAAGATATATAATTTCCAATGAAAACATATGAAAGAACAAGACACATAAAACCATTGAAACTGTAGGACACATCCAAAGCCATTCTGAAATGTGTTTATATAACTGTGTATATATAGCTGTCCAGATCTGTGAAACGTGGTGCCCCCCAGGGTCTGTACTGGGACCAGTGCTGTTTAATATTTTCAGTGATGATTACAGAAAGAGACATCAAGTGCACCCACAGGAACTTTGCAGATGACACCAAGCTGAGTGGTGCGGTTGTAACAGCAGAAGGATGAGATGCCATCCAGAGGGACCTGGACAGGCTGGAGAAGTGGGTCTGTAAGAACATCATGAGGTTCAACAAGGCTAAGTGCAAGGTCCTGCATCTGGGTTGAGCCAATTCTGCCTTTCTATTCCTTTCTTACAAGAACTCACCTGGTGTATTGTGTCCAGTTCTGGAATCCTCAACATATGAAGGATATGGAGCTGTTTGAATGGTCTAGAGGAGGACTAAAACGATCATCAGAGGGCTGGAGCACCTCCTATACAAGGACAGGTTGAGAAAATTGGGGTTGTTCAGGCTGGAGAAGGGAAGGCTCTGGGGAGAACTTATAGTGACCTTCCAGTGCCAGAAGGGCACATACTAGAAAGTTCGGGAGGGACTTTTTACAACGGCATGTAGTGACAGAATGAGGGAGTATGGCTTTGAATTGGAGGGGGTAAGATTTTGACTAGACACTAGAAAGAAATTCTTCACAATGAGAGTGGTGAGGCACTGCAACAGGTTGGCCAGGGAAGTTGTGGATGCCCCCTCTGTGGAACTATTCAGGGTCAGGCTAAATGGAGCTTGAGCAGCTTGATCTAGTCGGAGGTGTCCCTGCTCATGGCAGGGGGGTTGGAACTAGATGATCGTTCAGGTTCCTTCCAATCCAAACCATTCTATGATTTATGATTATGTTTATATTGTTGTTATCTGGTTACTAAAGAAATTAGCATGCCAGGAAAAAAAAGGGGGGATTTTAAACAGTGAGATAAGGCAAATACTTTGTAAGATGAAAAGGATTAGCTTCTTACCAACAGTTACTTCTGGAAAAGGACCTGTAGTTTGGCCAAAGTACACAGGAATATGGTAAAATAACGATGCTGTTGGACTGGTTAGTCTAATTCAAGGATAATCTGTAATCAATAGGTATTTCACAACAGGAAGACTTTAATTTGCCAGTTTATCATAGTGTGCTCTTACCAGAAATTCTGAGGAGAAACAACGCTCATTCTTGCAGTTCTCTACCCCGCAAAGAATAATATTCCTCCCAGTCATATATGAGAGACACCCAAAAGCATTTTCCAAGTACTTATTCTTTTCTTGCACTGTCTCCCTTGATTGCTGGTAATACACCAGAATTTTCTCGGAAACCGTCAAAATTACTGTGTTCTGAGGGTCTTATGGTAACTCAATCAGAAGTTGCATAACATCAACAGGTATTGCATGACCCTACTTATGAGAGCTGGGTTAGACTTGTATCCTGAACATTTTCAAACATACTACGCTTGTTTCTAAGCCAGTGTAAGAATATTTATTTTTAAAATATAGCATCTGAGAAATAATAAATTCAGGTTTGAATTTTCCTTGTTTTTGAACGTTCACTGAAGTGAACTCTGATTAAAAATATACTGGTATTAAACACTCACATGTGCTTAGCCTTTTGATGTAAGAAAGATTACACTTACATGCTTTCATAGCATTATTCTGTACTGATTCAGTAGTTATCTGTGACTTACTACAATGCAATATGCAAAGAAAATACAATGCACTACGCTTTTAAATACTGGGGGGTTTAGCACTTATTCAGTACAAGTTTTTACACTATTAAGTGTTCATCATGAAAAAACTTAAAATTATTGTAAAGCCCTAAGACAAGTAACTACACGTCTAAATCTTAGAGAAAACAGTCATTTTGCAGGGAAATTAACAATTTTGACAAAGGTTTCCTTTGTACTAATGTTTTTTATTTGCTTGTATTTTTTTCCATAAAATTTCTTTTTTAATCACTTTCCTATTTTCCTTCTATAGAAGGCAGTATATCTTGCTAAAATAATGCCACTTGCCCCAGCTTTTCTTAAAAGTATGGTTATTACCAGGAAAGTAAAATTTTTAAGGTACTTTTTTCAGTAATATGTACATACTACATTCTTTGCATAGTGTTTGGGTTTATGATAAAATGGGTTTAATTTCTACACATGGAAGATTTTATTTACAATTAAATATTAAACATACTCAATCACCAGCTGCCTGAGATGCTCTAAATAAGTCTTTTGAAATGAGACTAGAGTCCTACAGTAAAAGCACTAACAATTTGTTACTTTAAATGCATGCCACTTACAATCTGTACTATATCAATAAATGCCTGTGATAGCGGCTCTCTCTTCAAATTCTGCTGCACTGATTTTTCCTAGGTATATTATCAGTAACAGTGTCATATATGCCCATGAACAACCTCTGAATTCTAAATGATTGATGCATACTAAATACTTGTTAATAGTGACTCCTTTTGTCAGTTCTTTGGAGGTCTGATAATCTTTAACAATGCACAGTTCACATGGAATCCAAAATAATTAACTATTTCCTATGTCATGGATTATATTCTAAATTGCTCCTGTGCAGTAACTATACTGGTAAATTTATTTTAAAGACGGTATTTAGATGCATACCTAAGAGTATTTGGGATGGTTCCTTTGGCAAAAAAAAAAAAAAAAAAAAAAAAAAAAAAAATCAAAGCTTCCTTGCTTTTCATATCAGCACTGATAAGGACAACATACTGTAGTTTAGTCTGAAGTTAATGAAAAGTGTAAATAAGTTGTTTGCTGCAAAATATTACTAGAAAGACAAAAAGGTATATGCTGTATAACATGCTAACCTGAGCAAGCTTGGAAGTAAGAAAGAAGGACCCAAGGCTTACAAACTATAGCAAGAAAGGAATCAGAGTGAACTGCATATGGTATACAAATGTTCATCTCTCACTGGGCCACATAAAGGACCTGAGTACTCTTAGTAACAGTGATCTCAAAATATTAGAAGCAATACAAACTTTGTTGAAGAACTGGCATACTATTTGCTGCTCTCCTTTCTTCAGCCAGGTTCTAGGTTTAGCTTTGTCAGCTTCTTCTGTTTTCTTTTTTGAAACACCTTGAGGCTTTATGGATTCACTTTCACATACATAAGCATCTGGAGTGATCATTTAAAATTGGACAAATACCACTGTTTTACATGTTACAAGAAACTGTACTCCAAACAGGGATTCCTATTCTTTCACATTCTTTTACAACTTTTCAGCCTTCCTGTTCTCTTCACATTTTGCCTGATGTACCCTCTCAGATGGCACATGGAGAAGCCACAAACCCTTTGCTTGTTTTGGTTATTAATAGTTGGGCCCACTAATTAGCATTCCAAAGACATACACTAACAGTTAGATTTGACATGTCATCCAAGTGTGAGCCACAAAAAGCCAAAAGCAGGATTCTTTAAGGAAATGGTGCAAAATGACTGTTAAAGATTATTCAGTATCTTATTCTTTATACTTACAGGTTTCATAACACTAGTGGCTTAAGGCTGGTTAGAAAAACAGTTTTTGTAAAATATGGACACTTGATGATTCTTGACAGAAATACTTCTGAGAGTAGTTAACAGATGTATGCTTCACCTTACACCTAAAGATTTCTCATATTAAACAAGCAGTGCTGTCTTGAAATTTTAGAAGAACTTTCAGTGTAGTTGCTCCCCCTGATATACAGCAGCTCACTAGAGCCTCCTGCCTCTGAATTCATTTCTGCGCTATCCAGAGATGTTACGGAAAAGCCTCCTTTCCCCTCTTAACAACACGATCAGCGAGCAGAAAGCAGGAGCCATTGTAACTGTTGCTTCCTTTTTTAAGGATTCGTTATATAAGATTAACTGCAGCTAATTTCCTTTTGGTTGTGTGCCAGTTGCCTGTAGACACAAGAACTCACATGCTCACCAAGGACAGTCTGTGTGACACAGCTCTGACAGAGGCTGTGCACAAATGTTTCTTCCCGTAGGTTTCCTGTGAATGCACACAGATGCCAAGAATCAGTTGATTTTCATAGAATCATAAAATCACTAGGTGGGAAAGACTCACAGGATCATCGAGTCCAACCATTCCCATCAACCACTAAGCCATGCCCCTCAGCACCTCACCCACCCACCCTTTAAACACCTCAGGGAAGGTGACTCAACCACCTCCCTGGGCAGCCTGTTCCAGTGCCCAATGACCCCTTTCGTGAAAAATATAGAATCATAAAATCACTAGGTTGGAAAAAAATAGTTGTTTTCAAAACACTCCCTTTCTAACCTTGCTGTCACTTTGAAACCCCATGCAAACTACGTATGCAGATCTCCAGTGAGGTCCCAAAAGTCAATGCCTGGTCAGGACTCTTGCTTCAGCAGAGCCAAAATGTTGTTCAGGTATGGTGAGCTCTTCGGGAACACTATAGCTAACATTTGTATTCAGCCACAAACCTGACCAGTTTGCAGTGGAAGGGATGAAGAAGATATGTCTGTTAATAAGCTGAAATACGAAAGTGTTTTCCTATACTTAGATTGCTAACAAAAAATTAAAAGGAAATTACCTACTTTCATAACATTTTTCAACTCTATAAATTGATCTGTCAAGTGCTAACAGAACAGATACATTAACAGGAGACCATTTGGTTAAAAATAGAATCATTTCTACAAAGGAATAATTTATCCCAAATAAACTGCTAGAGGCCTTGGTTAAAATTTACAATGTGATGAACTCTTCAAATTACACTGAACTGCAACTTCAATAGCTCAGGTAGCACAACTGAAAAAGAAACCGCATATACCTGTTCATTTCCTCTCTATTAGGTTTTCAAGTGTTAGTGATTAATTATTAATATTGCCATAGAAATAAGGTATAGAAACAGAGTGCAAAACAGAATCTCATACGGTAATGCCTTTTAAGAAAATTCATTCAATCAAAACTGAAGTTTTGGATACCGAGATTCAACACAATGGAAGTCTGGCCTTTGAAATAATCTAATATGCAAACTTTCCTCCTACTTCTGATACAAGTATTCCTAGGAAACAATGGATAATTTTATTATGTAAGGTCAGAAAGTTGCCCATTGTACAATATTGAAACAAAATATTAACTTAATCATCTGACAGGACATCAATGTGTCTCCTTCTTGAAACATATTTTATTGGTGTGAACTGTCATCAAGGGGAATATTGTTTCAGTAATACCACACTCTTGAAAAATGTATTCTGATTAGATGTGCATACCCTTTTTAATTTTGGAAGAGTATGGCTGTAAGTGCAGCGAGAGGACAGTTTGAGACTACCCATGTAATCTTTAATGGACTGTACTGGGAATGTGCAGCTCATTGTTCTCTAAAGATGTGCAAAAGTCTCAGATTTTTCATTTTAATTGTTTTTGTTGTGGTGGTGGTAGTGGTGGGTTTGTGCATTTATCTGGGTTTGCACTTTCCTACTCCCTGAAAAAGCTGTTTCACTTTGTACACCATCTCCTGTTTCAGAGTCCTCCCTAAGATGGTTGCCTGGCTGATACATTATTAGTGCATGTAAATCATTCAACTGCTTTTCGAATCTACTTTAAGCAGTAAAACAGGGACAACCCACGAGACCTACCACTAAAGCAAAAAGGCTGCAAAAGAGGATCTT
Source organism: Coccyzus lansbergi (assembly GCA_033558105.1). Classification (NCBI taxonomy): domain Eukaryota; kingdom Metazoa; phylum Chordata; class Aves; order Cuculiformes; family Coccyzidae; genus Coccyzus; species Coccyzus lansbergi. The sequence continues at coordinate 746,041 of JAUMJK010000124.1, read as the reverse complement.
TTTAATAGTGTTGAAAAGTATTGTATAATTGGTCTCTAAATTGAGACCGTAGAAAACAAAGTTTAGAAGTGGGTATGCTTTATATGAAGCCACTTCTCAGGGAAAATTAGAAAGTGCCTGACATGAACCTTTTATGATTATGGCTGGATTTCAAATGAAAATGTTACCTTTATGTCATGAGGAATTGGAGTGCATTAGGGAAGAGATTCTGCAAAGGTATCTGGATAGGCTGGACCGCTGGGCAATGTCCAACGGCATGAGGTTTAACACGGCCAAATGCTGGGTCCTGCACTTGGGGCACAACCACCTTATGCAGAGCTACAGACTGGGAGAAGCCTGGCTGGAAAACTGCCAGGACGAGAGGGACCTGGGGGTGTTGGTCGACAGCCGACTGAACATGAGCCAGCAGTGTGCCCAGGTGGCCAAGAAGGCCAATGGCATCCTGGCTTGTATCAGAAATGGTGTGACCAGCAGGTCCAGGGAGGTGATTCTCCCTCTGTACTCAGCACTGGTGAGGCCGCTCCTTGAATACTGTGTCCAGTTCTGGGCCCCTCAGCACAAGAAGGATGTTGAGGCTCTGGAGCAAGTCCAGAGAAGAGCAACAAGGCTGGTGAAGGGGCTGGAGAACAGGCCTTATGAGGAGCGGCTGAGAGAGCTGGGGTTGTTTAGCCTGGAGAAGAGGAGGCTGAGAGGAGACCTCATTACTCTCTACAAGTACCTGAAAGGTGGTTGTGGAGAGGAGGGAGCTGGCCTCTTCTCCCAGGGGACAGGGGACAGGACGAGAGGGAATGGCCTCAAGCTCCGCCAGGGGAGATTTAGGCTGGAAATTAGGAGGAGGTTTTTCACGCAGAGGGTCATTGGGCATTGGAATAGGCTGCCCAGGGAGGTGGTTGATTCACCTTCCCTGGAGGTGTTTAAGGCACGGGTGGATGAGGTCTTGAGGGACTTGGTTTAGTGTTAGATAGGAATGGTTGGACTAGAAGATCCGATGGGTCCCTTCCAACCTGGTTGTTCTGTGATTCTGTGATTGAGCTATTGGACGCTTACAAGCAAATTATTTATATAAAATCACTGGAAAAATGTGTGAGGAAGTTAAACAGAAAATTTTTGCTGACTACTTCAAGTTTTTTGCTTAAGGACAGGGAAGTTACAGGATTGGAGAGGGTATGAATGTGAATATAAGGCAATTCATAGATGTAAGCTCAGAAAAAGTCAGGTAAACTGACACCTGTTAAACTGGTCTATAAAATTTAATTCTTTGCTTAAGAAAGGAAAGTAATTAAATAGTAAGGACTAGAGATATGAGAAAGGAGCGAGATTATCAAAGGAGGATTTAAAAAATGAAATGTGTATTGATTAAAAGAATCTTCAGATCTTTAAGGAAGACAAACAAAAATTTTACCCAAAAAAGTTCAGTAAAAGATTTTTCAGACTAATCTCACTTTTTTGTGCTCTAGAACATTCTGATCTCTCACTTAATTGCTCTTGACTCATCACCAGAAAAACAGATGCAACAAAGATCATTAAGTTCTCTTTTACACAGTATCCTCTCTGTTCCATCATTTCTTTGTTGATTTAGAATGAATGTGTGAAGACACACCACTTGGTAAGAGATTTACCTCCACATTTAGCACTTGTGAATCCTAAGTGGAGGTTGGAGAATAAATGCCACTGGGAACTTAAAACAGGACAAAAAACCCCATGATATATAAGAATTGTGAGTGCATCAAAACATGGAATTTTTCAGTTCTAGAGTCAGTCAATGTTGGAAAACCATTGCAAAGAAATGGGGTCATGACATTTAAAGTTTGTCACATGCAATGTTTCCCTGGTTAATGTTTGCTGGGACTTAAAATATGCAATATGCTAAGAACAGCAATAGCACAGGTAAGAGTCAGTGAGTCTAGTAGCAAACACACCCCCCCCAACTAAGTACTGCAGAAAGAGAAGCTTTTTTGACATACTTCCTCTAAAAGCACATCTCACATCTGGTATAGTTATAGATATTACAGAAGCAGGACAGAAAAAAGAGTAATTGTCAGATGTACAGAAAGGCTAAAGATATTTCAACAGTCTACAAAGAAATAAAGTAAACAGACCTCAAAAACAGCCTTTGGTTTAAAAAACTCAGTGCATTACCAAGTAAAGCAGATATAGACAGCAAGTTAAGAAAGCTTTCAGATAATCACAGTGCAACAGTGCCCAGACAGCTACTTGCAGTGATCTTTCTGGAACTGTAAAAAAGAGACAATCGGTCCAGTATTTGTAGGGAAGCAGACTACCACAGTTGAGGTTTCAGCAAGTTAATTCACAGAATCACAGAATCACTATTCTGAGTTCTGAAAGAATTCAGTTCTTTCAGTCTAGAAACTGGTAGTAGGGTGATGCTGGATTCTCTCCCATTTTCCCCAAAAAGACAGGAAGAGATGCCACCATAGGTGAAACAGTACCTCAGTCACAGCCATGTACGGAAAAGAACAACTAAAGAAGTTGGCAGCAGCACACTCCAAAGGCGGATCTTTGACAGTCTAGAATTACCTGTTTACTGTCAGCTATATTTACTCTCTATTTTTTGTAGAAAAATCAGACATCGGCTATTCCATATAAACAGTTTTTTTGGAGGAGGCCTCCACTCAGAAGTACATGAAGACAGACTTCATTGCATAGTGTTACAGTTCTTAAGCAACAGATAAAGCTGTCTGCAACAGTCCTTGAATATAAACAGTTTTCCCTGACAGAGCCTAAAAGCTACAGTCTGAACATTTGATGATGATGAGACTTTTTCTTTGAGTCGTCTTTTCTTTTTCAAGATACCAGTTGGGCACAAGTCAATATTTAACATCACCATTACATCATGAAAGTGACAGTGGCTTATTTCAGGCAAGACAGCAGAAAAGGGTAGGCAACAGAAATAGAATGTTGAGTCCTACTGGAATTCAGATGCCTCACAAAGGTCAAGTTTCAGTCTTATTTCACCATGTCTTTACATTTGATGCTTTACTGGAAACTGAATTAGAGTTTGATATATACAATATAAACTCAAAGAAAGGAGCTGAAACAAGAGATGAAACATGAACCAGGAAGAAGTTAAACCTAAAGTCTTATTTACACCTACTAAATCCGAGCAATATCAGTAATCCTTTCCTAAACTGATGGGAAAATACCACACCCTTAAGTCTAGCAAAATACACATCTCTAACACTATCTGCAACTTTCATCCTAGTGAAGTCTCTTGTTCTTTGAAAAGGGCTGAATTGGTATAGAAGAATGACATCTATCACAACCCCAAAGTATTTCCTAATAAACGAGCAAAGAAAAGCAGTACCTAAAGGGAGTTAGTAGACAGGCTGTCTTTTTCAAATCTTGTGAGTAAATAGGGATCACCTGTGAGGATGAGTAAATCACAGACTGTCTATAGAATGTACAGTCCTCTCCTATGGTTACAACTGCGCATACAGTAACCTCTCCAGAGCAGTTTACAGGTGGCAGTAAATGGCTCTCCAGAACCATGACAAGACACAGTGCGTCACACAGATACATGTTGTTTCAGTGAAACCTGCTTGCTAAATAATCTAGAATTACTTCTGCATTTCTGTAAAAGATTTCCTAAGTAATTATGACCAGAGCTCTGAACTGACAGAGGCATATCCTCCAAGCCCATGTTTTTTCAATGACAGATAAAATCCTTCTGCTTCCAGAACTGTCTGATTACTAAATGAGTTCAGCACAATCACTGTGAGTGTAACACACTTATATGTAAAAAAAAAAAAAATGCTAAAATGTACATCAGAGCATAATTTCTCATTTAAAGAGCATTTTATGGCTACCACTTTACCACTTCAGGACAAAGCCTTCTGATATCATTTTTCCTATCATAAACTTGCATTTAGAGATGGTCAATGGCCTGATGTCCCAATGGAGATCCTTGACAACGGGTGTCCCTCAGAGTCTGTACTGGGACCAGTGCTGTTTAATATTTTCAGCGATGATTACAAACAGCAAGACCAAGTGCACCTTCAGCAACTTTGCAGATAACACCAAGCTGAGTGGTGCAGTTATCACAGCAGAAGAATGAGATACCATCCACGGGGACCTGGACAAGCTGAAGAAGTGGATCTGTAAGAACCTCATGAGGTTCAACAAGGCTAAGTGCAAGGTCCTACACCTGGGTCAGGACAATCTATGGTTCAAGAGAGACATGGTCATACTGGAGATAGTCCAATGAAGGGCCACTAAGATGAAGAAAGGGCTGCAGTATCTCTCCTATAAGGAAAGACTGAGAGAGCTTGGTATTGGTTAGCCTTGATTAAAAAAGGCGCAAGAGGAATCTTATTAATGCATATAACACATAACTGAAGGGAGAGTGTAAAGAAGATGGTGCTCAGTGACAACAGGCATTGGGCATGAACCAAAGCACAGGGACTTCCCTGCAAATATCAGGGAACACTTCTTTATTGTGAGGGTGGCTGAGCACTAGAAAAAGTTGTCCAGGGAAGTTAGGGAGTCACCTCCTTTAGAGATATTCAAAAGCCAGCTGGAAATGGTTCTGGGCAACTGTCTGTATGTGGCCCGCACTGGGCAGGGGTGTTACACTAGATGATGTCCAGAGGTCCCTTGAGTTCACTGCTTCGTGACTGATGAGATTTTCACCTCAGGTATTTTTCCCTCTGTACTATTTTTTTCAAGAAGATAAGAGCATGTATGATGTATAAATATATGCCATTATAAAAATTATACCAATTTTTAAGGTTATGTATATGCAGACATTCTTCCACAAAATAAAATGGTATTCACAATGTCCCTGTAAAAAGTGCTGACATATTGATATATGCTTAATTGTGTATAAACGTACTAGCAGAAAACAGGCAGTTACAGTTTAATAAATATATTAAAATACATGAAGAGATTCTTCCAGAACCTAAGAATTCTTCAGAAAGTATACTGTATATTATATACTTGTAACAACTTTTCACTAACTGGATTTGTACAGAAGAACTTCCAGGCAGTTTTGATATTGAATTAGCTGAAAAATATGTCTTGAACATCAAGATATTTGAGACATCTTTACTTGTGTAGCCATGCACAATCACAAACAAATGTGCAGAACTTGAAAGCATCAAATCTAGAATTTAAAGAATATTTTTCAGAGCGTACCACTATCCCTTCACAAAGTGTGTTATACACCTTTAGATAGTTTCTAGGAGGGGTGTATTATCTCAAATAAGTATTATCTTGGTTTTATACTGTTTCAGATTTGTATAGCAAAGAGCCCAAGACACCAATCTTTGCCAAATTTTGTAGTTCTCTGACAGGCAGATGGCTAGGAAAAACAAAGATGTTGCAAGTAGTGAGTCTGTGTCAGTAATACAGAAACTTACTGTTCCTTGCTTAGAAAGAGACATTTGATAGATTTGTGAAATTAACCAAAGATCCAAAATTACAGTTCTATAGCTTCATAGAGTAAAAAAATCCACACTTTCAGCATGCACTGTCATATTTATGAAAGGTCTTGAATTCAACATTTTCCCATGCCCTTTGTACGTGTGCATGTAATATAATTAGGGGAAGTTTTGCTTCTGCAGTCTAATTCAGTAGACAAACTTCTAGCAAAACTGAAATCAAATCTCAAATAGAAAGCAAAGCAAGTTAGTTTTCAGAGTGAACGCTATACTTCCAATGTCCTTTCAAGTCATCAATTAAAGAAAACTTTGGTGAGTGCTTTCATCCCTCCTGGATTTCTACTTTTCCAAAATACATTTCCTGAAGAGTATTACAAAGATGTAAGCACGTTAAGTGGTCTTGCTCTCAGTCCTACCCACAGCTTCTTTAAATAGAGAGAATCTCTTGTCATATTGGCAAGGTAGGGCAGTTACAGGAGGTTTTAGGGAGTGGAGGAAAATGTGGCACAGAGGTGGGAAACAGTACATCACACTGTGCTCCCCTCCCTCTATGAAACTGATTTTTCTTGTTAACTGGTCAAAAATACCCTGATAGTAATACAGTCAGTTTCCACAGATGAAGAGGAACACAAGATTCTTCTTCCAATGTTAAGACACAAATGTCACAATGTTCCTGCCACCTGCCAAACTTGGAAAAGTCATGCTACTAATGAGTCACACTAGTGAAGACACTTAGAGCTTTCTCTTCCCTCTCACTGCTGCAAAAGACTTTATCATAAGAAAACAAATGCTCTAAAGATGAGATTTTTCTGGATTCTGCATTTAAGTTGTACATGTTGGACATGACTCCAGGGGAAGGTCCTTGTCCAAAACGGCCAGTAACAACAACAACAAAAAAGGGAATTAACCTCAAATGAAAAGATGTGGGTACAAGACGAGCAAATAAAACTCCATGAGTACTGTCTCACAAGTAGTCTTGCAGAAGATGGTAACAGAAAAGTTGGTGATCTACTAGTCCTAGGATTTTATGGAATCAGACACGTATGGTATTCCTAATCATATGCTCTGATGCACAGGTGTTCCTGCAGACATTCATTCATCTCCTAGGTAGACACACTGTAGCCACTGCATTTGGTCACTCTTGTTGACTAAGGTATGGTCAAAAGCCTACGAGAACACTTGCAAATAGGATAATTGCTGGAAGAGATACTGAAGAAAGCAAGTAGCACCCCTGAGCGCCTTACTGCCACCTGAACAAGACATTCAGACTCAAGGTGATAGGAACACTGCATTCATGTCCACTGCCAAAGAACAAATGTGATTCAGTGTTTTCTGTCCTAGAGACTCAAATTTATATGCTTCAGGAGGCTGACAGATACCTTGATTAGATACTTGAGTTTATTTTAACGAAGTTCAGGTTTTTAGTTGTTAGGATGTTGCCTGGACTTGAACCATTCACTCCAAACACCAGTATTACAGATTCCCTTTTTCCACAGCCTTATAAACTGTGTCTGAACTTTCAATTTTATTTTTATATGTCCTCAAGACATATATTTAGCTATGTACATATTTGTTTGAGGCAACAACTTCAATCTAACTCCGTCTCATAGGAATTAGTCCCAGCCTCTGTCATCATAGTGACCTTCTCTTCTCTTTATCTATTTCTTGACAAATCCTCGTATTTTGTTGACTCTGAAACCAGTTTCTAAGCCCAGCATAAGGTACATAACTTCAGCAAGTATCTTATCATAACTTTGGTAAAGTTTACATATGGAATACGTGAAGTCAGTTATCATTGATCGTACAACAGTCTCCAGCCACAATAAATGGAGCCACAATAAATTTTGCTTAAACCTCATCACCTCTTAGATGTAAGATGTACTGCTTTTCTGTGAGAACAGTATTTCTCAGCATCTTTCCTGTCTCCAGGGCCTCAAATGCAAAAATATGATCAAGTTCCTAGTAGAAACATTGCAGAAAGCATCGTAGTTGACCTAGAACTGGTATATGACTTATAGCTGAGTGGATTTTGTTAAAAACTCATGAACAGTCCCATCATAAAATTTCCATTAATTTCAGACAGTTCTGCCAGAGATTGAAAACTAAAGAAAGTCAGGCAAGAATACTTTCTGTTTTTAGCTTGTCTTCTTAGTCTCATATAGTCCTTTCCCTGCATCCAAAATTTTGAGTTTGTGACTGAGTTTATCCAAAGCAGTCAGTATAAAAGAGGTCACAGAGAAGTGAGGTCCTGAAATAGCCTGTAGAGAAGAGGGACATCACTCCATAGATGCTGGCAACAGCAGGAAAAATGCAAAAGCAGCATATGCATTACTTGGCATAGTAGGTCCACGTGGAGAAAGGAAAAAAGACAAACACATGCCCCCAAAACAGAAGTGTGAAATATATTTTACCTCATTTTAAACACCAAAGTCAGTCACCAAGGAAATGCAAATCTGAAAAACTTGAAGCTTGTAGAAACACTTGTTTAAATGATGCTGTTCTGAAAATGGAACAAATAGCCATAGGGAGAGAAAAAAAACACCTCAAAATGCAGGTATTCCTATCTCAAAACAGTTTGAAGTTATTTTACAGCAAAGACTGAAGAGCACTCCTTAGAGGTTAATGATTGGACAAAATGTTTAATATTATAAAAATGATGCAGCTTTGTGCCTAAACTGTTTGTAACTTCATTATGTATATAATGCCTGTTTCCCCTCTACCAAAATGACAGCTCTTTTAACAGAAGTGCTCCATTCCCCTCCCTCAAGAAATGCACTTTGGTGGGGGGTGTTTGAGAGGGTATCCCATAAGATTTTCAAGTATAAGAAATTTGAAAATCAGTGATGGATTGGCAAAATGACCCATTTACTTTTTATCATCAGTAGCTATCTTCACATTGTCATTCTCTTTTTAATCCACTGTCTTAAGGGGCAGAGTTAAGTGGATAATGCTAAAAATAGACTGACACCATCTACCATAGTAGAGTGTAAAAAGGGAGATAGATCCTTACTAAGTTTCCTTCTGATGGAAAACAACAACAAAAAAGACCATGACAACTTTCAAGTGTGATCTCTATCCCCAGTTGTCAGAAGTGTAATACAGAAAATGCAAGCATAAGCATCTATACTGACCTGCTACAGACTGAAAGGTTATTTATCAAACCTCCTGTCAGTCACGTCTTGACTTTTGTCAGAACAGATGCAATACAAGACGATAGGGCAGGATTATGGGGTAGGATTCCTGCCATCAGATGTATACCTAATACCTGATTTTCGGAAATGGCATAGAATCATAGAATCACCAGGTTGGAAGAGACCCACCGGATCATCGAGTCCAACCATTCCTATCAAACACTAAAGCATGTCCCTCAGGACCTTGTCCACCCCTGCTTTAAACACCTCCAGGGAAGGTGAATCAACCACCTCCCTGGGCAGCCTATTCCAATGCCCAATGACCCTCTGCGTGAAAAACCTCCTCCTAATCTCTAGCCTAAATCTCCCCTGGCGGAGCTTGAGGCCATTCCCTCTCATCCTGTCCCCTGTCACTTGGGAGAAGAGGCCAGCTCCCTCCTCTCTACAACCTCCTTTCAGGTAGCTAGAGAGAGCAATGAAGTCTCCTCTCAGCCTCCTCTTCTCCAGGCTAAACAACCCCAGCTCTCTCAGCCGCTCCTCATAAGGCCTGTTCTCCAGCCCCATCACCAGCTTCATGGTGCTTCTCTGGACTCGCTCCAGAGCCTCAACATCCTTCTTGTGGTGAGGGGCCCACAACTGAACACAGGATTCAAGGAGCGGCCTGACCAGTGCTGAGTAAAGAGGGAGAATAACCTCCCTGAAACTGCTGGTCACACTGTTTCTGATACAAGCCAGGATGCCATTGGCCTTCTTGGTCACCTGGGCACACTGCTGGCTCATGTTCTTTCTAGACAGACTTCTCCCAGTCTGTAGCTCTGCATAGGGTTGTTGTGCCCCACGTGCAGGACCCAGCATTTGGCTGTGTTAAATCTCATGCCATTAGACTCAGCCCATCAATCCAGCCTGTTTAGGTCCCTTTGCAGAGGCTCCCTACCCTCCAGCAGATCGACACTTCCATCCAGCTTAGTGTCATCTGCAAACTTGCATGCACTCATACTCTCCATGGAAAAAGACTGGAGAGTGTACCAGGTCTCATCTTAAAAAACACCTAAGGAAAATAATTTTTGTAATCATTAGAACATGGCAAAATGACTAGTTTTATGCTTGCTGGGTCAAGACCTTCAGACTTTAATGACTTCCAGTTCCAGTTAGCAGGCATGCATGCACTGCTGCGGCAGAGCTGAAGACGTTCCGTTCTTCCTGCTATTTTCAATGCATCTAGAAGCCTGCATTGTTTTCATGCGTGGACCAAAACCTAAAAAAATCTGCATACCAGAAGAATTTACAAACACACCTGAATAAGATATATCAGAAATAACAAGAGACTAGAATTAAGATTTCCTTAAAAAGCATTTGTGAAGAATGTTATTCATTTTAGTACAAGTTCTATCTTTCCTTGGGGAGTTATGTTTAAGAAACAATATTAGGGATATTATTTCTTCAGATTAAGAAAAAGTCTTTTTGCCTACGTAACTTGCTCTAGTGCTAGTCTTGAAGTATCTCCAGCTAATACATTTAGGTAATGTCTACAATAGCAACTGTTAGACTATCCAAGATCAGTAGAGTGAAACAGTTAGTGCTGAGAGTCCACAATGTATACTTTTAGAGAGGTTTAACTGTGGACTTACTCTAGCCTGCTTTCGTGAGTGAATGCCCAGTAGAAGTTGAAGCACAACATGCGTACTCCTGTCATGCACTTTCCTGTTTAGTTTTACCTGAAAGGAATTATTACGGTGTTTTCTGGTATCCTTCCAGGATGAGGCCAGCCATAGTAAATGGGGATGATAAGGAGGGTCTCTCTAAAAGGTTCTAGTCTTCTACTGGAAAGACACTATTAGGGTTCACAAAGAAAATGCACAACACTTCTATTTCCCTCCTGGTTTTCCTGAGGAATATGCAAAAAAAGAGGTAATTGTAAAGCTGCATTAAGTTTTTATAAGCACTTCCTAGATGTTACACCCAGCTTTCATCAGGAAGAAGCAAACAAACAGAAAAGAACACTGCCCTTAAATCTTGGAATCACCAACCCACAACTCACCCCTATGCAATCCATCTTTGTTTCCCCTCTTTTGGAAAAATCCTCTTTACTTGATTAATAATTTCCACCTGATCTCCTAAAACAAGGCCTGGAGTACTACAGTAAACATCTCCAACTTTTCCTACAGTGAGAGTAGAAGGAAATAAGCACTGCAAGTTACCTGGACAACTCCAAAAGGCTGACTTCTTGGTTACTTTCAGATCTCTCCTCTGTTTCAGAAGGCATTCCAACCCAGAATGACCGTCAGTGAGCTTGAATATTCAGTTAAACCTTGTGTGAATCTTCTATATTGAAAACTTCAAAGCATATTTGGCATATACACAGATTTAAGAACAGTATTAGTAAAACCACTTCGCTATTTAGATTTCTTTCGTGGATTCAATGATTTTTTTTTTGTGTGTCAAGATAGTGTAGGTAGGTTACATTCCTTTCGCTCTTCTCACAGTCCTGTGTTATTTTCAGAGCATTTTTGCACTGGTAGCTTGAAATGTCTGATGTTACTTACTGAACATAAAAACATGACATTTATTTCTGTGTGTTCTCAACATGGCAGCCATTTTATTCCTAGACGTGTTTCCAGGCTGTCCAGGTTAAAATTCCTCAATTCTGAACAGCAAACATGCATGAAAAGTTAAGTGTAATCTAAAACTATAGAATCATAGAATCACCAGGTTGCAAGAGACCCACCAGATCATCGAGTCCAACCATTCCTATCAAACACTAAAGCATGTCCCTCAGGACCTTGTCCACCCCTGCTTTAAACACCTCCAGGGAAGGTGAATCAACCACCTACCTGGGCAGCCTATTCCAATGCCCAATGATCCTTTCTCTGAAAATTTTTTTCCTAATGTCCAGCCTAAACCTCCCCTGGTGGAGCTTGAGGTCATTCCCTCTTGTCCTGTCCCCTGTGACTTGGAAGAAGAGGCCAGCTCCCTCCTCTCTACAACCTCCGTTCAGGTAGTTGGAGAGAGCAATGAAGTCTCCTCTCAGCCTCCTCTTCTCCAGGCTAAACAACCCCAGCTCTCTCAGCCATTCCTTACAGGACTTGTTCTCCAGCCCCTTCACCAGCTTTGTTGCTCTTCTCTGGACTCACTCCAGAGCCTCAGAACCTCCCGAACCTCCTTCTTGTGGTGAGGGGCCCAGAACTGAACACAGGATTCAAGGAGCGGTCTCACCAGTGACAAGTACAGAGGGGGAATAACCTCCCTGGACCTGCTGGTCACACCATTTCTGACGCAAGCCAAGATGCTATTGGCCTTCTTGGCTACCTGGGCACGCTGCTGGCTCATGTTCAGTCGGCTGTCAACCAACACTCCCAGATCCCTCTCCTCCAGGCAGCTTTCTAGACAGACCTCTCCTACTCTATAGCTCTGCATAGGGTTGTTGTGCCCCAAGTGCAGGACCTGGCATTTGGTCGTTTTAAAACTCACACCACTGGTCTCTGCCCAGTGGTCCAGCCTGTTCAGATTACTTTTCAGAGCCTCCCTACCCTCCAGCAGACCGACACTTCCATCCGTCTTAGTGGTTCATGACTATGGTTCATGACTATTGAAGTACTTATGTCCTTTTTTATCACGAAAGTATAACAGTTCAGAATTTCATCATGAAAAGTATATTGGTACCTGAAAAACTAAAACAAATGATAATCTGCCAGCATCACAATTTGGAGTGAGTCAGAGCACAGGCAGTTAAGCTAACATGCTGGAGCAAGCTCAAAGTATAGGCCTATTTTCTCCTGACTGTTCATAAGATCAAACTTAGCAATAAAAAGGAAGCCTTTCAGAGAACATCCTAAAGCTGCACAGGGAAGAAGATACAACAGTACACACTGAAGACATGTAGCTCCACACCTGGACTAACACTGATCCTGTATGGAGGGAAACTTTGTATAGTAGTGGCTGCAGAAGATTCCTGTGGGTCTAAGTACCACAGTAGTGGCATGAATTTTAATTAAATTTAAAATAATTAATGTTTTAAGGCAATCTCTCTTTAACAAATTTTATAATTATTTTTTTTGGAATAACTATATTTTAGGAATAACCATTTTCTTTATCCTGGACAGAGAAAAAGGGTTATTCTTCACATCTTTCACCTGATCTAGTGAAACATGTCCCTGTGCATAAAGGCAGGGGGTGGGTTAGATCAACTTTGAAGGCCCTTTCAATACCAAACCACTCTCTGATTCTAGGGACGCTATACAAGTAACATAGAGCCTCCTTGCAACCTCTGTTCAATATGAACATCATTCAGGCAGCCTTCTTGGAAAGAAGAGAAAGTTCTGGAAGATGACACTTTAGTTTGTAAGATAACCAATCTACCTAAAAATTAGATCTGCAAAGGACCTTTATTCATCACTGCTGCCAGGCAGAAAAGTTATAAATATTGAAAGAAACCTGACTTTTCAATTTCTAAGTCCTACTCTGTGCAGAGAGAGAACTACCAAAATCTGTCTTCTAAAACACAGGTCACACAAGGCCAGCATGCTCTACCTACAATGTGTGAAATTTGTTTGGAGGTGTCAATTCAGTTGTCAGACATGTTTTGCAGTGGAAATAAGTGAAACTGATGCTAGAATTTACTCCAAGAGGACAAAAAAAAAATAAATCTTGCAAGAGAAGAGAATGAGCAAACCTAAACCTGCTAAGACATCTACAGGGTACAAGTGTACTCAAAGCAGGAATATGGATGTAAAATTTAGATATGAACTTTGAAGTTCTATTCTACCATCCTTGAAAATGAACTTGTCAGGTAGACAAACAGATTAAAACAGGGAGAGCAGTTATCCAGAATTTCAGGCCATTTTAAATATCCATAATAACTACTTTTTCCCTGAGCCTGATTGTATACAGCATATAAAATAAAACAAATCTCATCCACCCAGTGACTTTCTCTACAGGACAGACCATTTATGTTTTGATTGAAACCTGACATTTATCGCATTGTTATGACAGATACTGGTGGCAATTTGGAAAGACATTTGCTGGGTTTTCTATCAGTATTTCATATTAGTACAGTAGACCACATTAACAGAGAACCAGAAAAAACATCCATTGAATTGGAAAGACAACATAATAAAATAATTTAAGAGAGTAACTATAAGTTATTTTTAATGAACTAGATAAAATTTTCAAAATATTTCCAAGACATGGAAATCTAACATATTGGTTTAAAAGTTGTTTACCTATGCTGACTGTAGGAGAAACTTGAACAGTCAGCTCTTTTTAGTCAACAGAAGTTGGAAGCCCAAGCATATACTCCAGCAAAAATGTATTTCAAAAATCTTTTCAAGAACAGGGAAAAAAGTGTAAGTGAATCACAGTTAGCACAGGGGAATGTTTGTGTTGATGGTCTTCACAAAAGCAGAAAGCTTACAGTAAGAAAAGTCAGCAAAAGTACTGAGATTGGAAGTAAGAACAGAGAGCAAGGTATGTCTAAAAAAATGTTCGGTATTTTCTTCCACAGCTAAAGTATTTTGGATGAACTACAGTATGTTCACATGACTTTATTTAACCTCTGAACATGACTCACAGCATCCAGAGTATTTCAAAATTCCAGTATGCCTTATAACACAACTCAAGATTTTAAATAATTCATTGTAAAGGTAACGCCTGTCTGACTTCATGTCAAAGATATTTCAGCTCTAGCTAGCAAGAAGGTGATATAATATTCAGAGAAAACTCAGTATACTTAGTCGGTTCAAACAGAAAAACTGAGAAAGTAAAAAAAACCTCATGCTTTATGAAATTTTAGAACATAACTTTTAATAAGTTCTTTTTTGAGAGTTTGTAATATTCATTACCGAGGGAAATATCTGCTGTGATAAAGTGTGAGTCTTCCAGGTGACTGAAGGAGAGAAGATCTTTCTACTTAAAGCATGGACAGCGTGACCTCTTGGTTTCCTACTTAGAAATGTGTGTACATGAGTAGCATTATTTATGCAAATAAGTATCTAGTTCCATGAACATGTGCTCACATGAATGGTAGTGTATTTAGATGTCAAATTTTTTTAGAATCTCAGTCATTATACTGATACAATCAAGACACATACCTTTACTGATATTTTTTGCTTAGCTGCACTTTACCACAAGACATACCATAAGATTTATCTTTTAAAAGGAGATTTAGCATTTTTTGATGGACAGATACCTCAATACTTGCTTATCAAATTAGATTTTAATGGAACATTTGGTTCAAGTAAAGCACTAAATTCTGACGATATTGATCTGTAAAGCTTTAAAGCCCACAGAAAATATAAGGAAAAGAGGTACTCTGGTTTACCTATAAGTGTATCACCCATATTGCATATTCTAATCATATCTTCTACAGTATATTCTTCCTATGCATGCACCTGCATGCAATTTTTTTTTTAAATCATACCTTTTTGTACTTCTAAAAATCTACTTTGATAATATATTTTTTACAGAATCACAGAATCATGGAAGGGACCTTTACATGTCATATGCTCCAACCCCTCCGCAGCAAGCAGGGCATCTTCAACTAGACCAGACTGATCAGAACCCCATTCAACCTGACCTTGAATGTTTCCAGGGATGGAGCATCCAGCACTTCTCTGGGCAACCCATTCAAGTGTTCGACCGTTCTCAGCATGAAAAATTTCTTCCTAATATCCAGCCTGAACTTCTATTCTTTTCATTGATTAACCATTTAATTTAATGATTAACAAATCATTATTCATTGTCCTAATGCTAAAGGCCCTGCTAATTTTCTTTTTTCTCATCTTTCTTATAAGTCCTCTTTAAGTATTGAAAGGTCACAATAAGGTCTCCTGAGAGTCTTTTCTTATCCAAGCTGAATAACCCCAACTCTACTATCCTCCCTTCACAGGGAGGTGTTCCAGGCCTTTTTGTTTCTCACTTCTGGACCCACTCCAACAGTTTCATGTCCCTTCTATGCTGAGGGCTCCAGAGCTGGATATAATATTCCAGGTAAGGTTTTACCAGAGAAGAGCAGAGGAGCAGAATTCCCGCCCTCATACTGCTAGCCACACTTCTTTTGATGCAGCCCAGGATACAGTTGGCCTTCTGGGTTGCAAGTACACACTGCTGGTCATGTCCAGCTTCTCAGCCACCCAATGAGAGTTTAATTTCCACAAAGTCTAAAGATATTGTTATTAGATTCACCTTTGGCTGTTTTTACTCTCTGCTGATTTACAGAGAAATAGAGTGGCAGTGTCTGGCTTTACACAGCTTGCCTGTTACAGTTGGATATCTAACAGTATAAACTCATGCACTTTCACAATAAATTAAATATGATGGTTAAGTAAAATTATCCTCTATCAACAGAAAGAAATGTAAATTAACTCATATACATATATATATATATATGAGCGCATCCAGAGGACAGCAACAAAGCTGGTGAAGGGGCTGGAGAACAGGTCCTATGAGGAACGGCTGAGAGAGCTGGGGGTGTTCAGCATGGAGAAGAGGAGGCTGAGAGGAGACCTCATTTCTCTCTACCACTACCTGAAAGGAAGTTGTACAGAAGATGGTGATGGCCTCTTCTCCCAAGTGACAGGGGACAGGACAAGAAGGAATGGCCTCAAGCTTGGCCAGGGGAGGTTTAGGCTGGACATTAAGAAAAAATTTTTCAGAGAAAGGGTCATTGGACACTGGAACTTGCTACCCAGGGAGGTGGTTGATTCACCTTCCCTGGAGGTGATTAAGGTACAGGTGGGTGACGTGCTAAGGTGCATAGTGGGTCTCTTCCAACCTGGTTATTCTATGATTCTATTATTATATTTAAATATACATACATACATATATATATATATCTCAAAGCGGTGTTTCACATCAGACATTTAGAACAGAAAGAATTAAAGAAATATGGTGATGATAAATTCTGTATCGAAGCTGAATTTCAAAGCAGTTATCCTGGGTCCGGAGAGAATTAAAAATAAATAATAATTGCAAAAAATAATTTAGACAATTTAAGCAAAAATTGTACACAGATCAACAACTTCCAATAAAATTTGATGTGACCAATAAAATACATAGCTCCCCTGTGCATTTTACACAGCTCTGCATTTCAACCTTTTTTTTAATAGAGGTACATGAGATGTGCCATTACACGTGTGTGTGCATGTAACAAGACATATTTTACCTCTGATTATTTCAATCCTTATTCACACAAATATACTGAAGGATGCACAAAAGCATAGAATTCTATCTCTATATGTATAACATTAGGCAAGACACGAGCCTTTAGATGGTCCCCTTAAAATAATTATAGAATCATTTGATTTTACCTCTGAAGTCTCTGCCTCTAAATAAACTGAGCTACTGATTTCATATTTTGAAAACTTATCATAAATTTCCTATTACATACTACATAAGTGTATTTCAGCAGAAATCTCAAATTCATTTGTGTTCTGTAACAGAACTCATTGTTCATATAAGCAAAGGAAAAAGCTACGATTGCTCATACCAAAATCTGTACCGTTGGATGCTATAGAAGTTTATACAGGAAGGTTGCCAGATCATATGAATTGAAATTTATTGTACTTCAGGTTTTACTTTGGCAAACATTGATATAACTTATGTTTATGTAGTCCTATGTACTGGTTTGCTTGAATAAAAGGACACTGTCTTCCACCACTGCATTCTCGTTTTTTAAGGAGTAAACTCACTATTTGAATAACTGAAACTGCACTGAGCATCTGCCTTGAATCATCTCTCGAAACAGTCTTGAAATACTACAAAACACACCTTGCAACTGAGGTAAAAAAAAGCAAACATCTCCTAAATTAATTTTGTCTGACTCTAAACTTCTCAGATGAATGTGGATGCACTAACACATTGTGCCACTATATACTGTGCTTCTATAAATTTTTTTGGCTAAAAGGTAAGGGGTTGTTCTTATCTCACCAAGAAAAATACCTTCAGCCTAATTAACTAAACGTGTTTTGCTGGGAAAGGTTGTGAGAACTGTAAGATTAGAATAATGAATTTTGCAATCTAGATCTTAATAAATCATTGTGAAATGCCTAAATGAATTTGCTGCATATACTCTTTTGTATACTTAAAGGGAATATTGTGCACCTCAACAGGCTAGAAGATCTGAGGACTCCTCTACTGAGCTGCTACAGTGTAAGCTCAGAGACTTCGGAGGTACTGACCCTTTATTCTTTTCTTTCAAATGAAAAGGGGAAATTACTCAGTCTCTACACTGACTGAAACTGCCTTAGTGTCACATGAAGAGAGAGGTTGTTTTCTAGGATTCAGGACCAGATAGTGTTTTCTACATTTAAGCTTCATAGTTGAAGCCTTTAGAAGCCAGTACAAAAACAGAAGCACCATCATAGCACAGTAGCCCCATAAGATGTAATAGTCATACACATCTTGAATTTTGGATTTATGCAGCAACAGAATTTGTGTAAACTATATTACACTAGGTGATTTTTGAGAGGAAGAACACAAAGAAAACAAGGAGTATTATGTCTTAAATAGCAACAGCTGTAAGAACAAGGTCTCCTAAAAATCACTATAAAAATTTAAAACAAGCTACTAAAAGATAAACCCCAAATGTGAAAGTTTAGCACGTATCTGTTGAAATAAAATTAGCAGTTAAGTAGTTGGCTTTTATGTTGGTAAGAATTAAATTTTTTCTGGACTTTTGTAAAACACTATTGTCTATGTAGAAATCTATACACATTACACAAGTTATTGTAACAGCAGTTAATTCTATTGAAAAGGACAACTATATGACAGCCCTCTCCTACGGTATGTACATTACCTTTTGCTCTTTGTAAGTCCTCCTATCATTTGAAGAAAAATATTCTTTAAAATTAGTTGTCAGACATTGTGGATACAACTCAAAATACCCTGTTAATTAGTCAAATTGAGAGAGGCAACAATATAATTTGCAACTTGCTGCAGTCAACAAAGGATTTGCAGCCTCTCACTTTATATATTTATATTTTCTACTAGTAAATGCCAAATACAAAAATGTGGACAAATGCAGACAAATGCCGACAAATGCCATGAAAATAAAATATAATTCATAATTTTTAAGAAATTAAATTGAGAAAAAAGAATCTGCAGTATCTACAGTTGAAAAGTTGATTGTGAATTTACAGTAAGAATTTGACACGTTATAGGACTTATTATCAAACACTTAGAATTGCTAAATTATTTAAGGAAGATTAACTGAATCTGTGCAAAGCCCTCGAACTTTGGTATGGTAATAGTTAAAAGATAATCCCACATAATACGTGCCCTGCTTCTTCCTTCATCAACAAGTTGCATTCTAACCTTCTGGGAATGCCCTTATCCTTACATTAGCTCCTGTTCTGTTCATGAGCCAAATGTTTCAATGAAAAATATTTCTGCTACTAAATAAAACAAGGAACTTTGTAATTTGAATTTGGTTGGATTTTTCTTTTTTGGGAGGATTTTTTTAATACATATGTATTTATATACATATGTATTTAATACATATGTATATATATATATATCTCTCAAACATCCATGCATTGGATTGAGAAGCAAGTGCAGAGTCTAAGCTGTTATCTACTGTAGCAGTTGGTGTAACAATAGTTTCATTAAACAGAACTGATGGCTAAGACACTCAAGGGAAATAAATCACCAACCATTAGTCTACTGAAAAAAACCATTTCACACCTATCACATCTGAATATATTTCTGAAATGTTATTAATTGGCACTTTCACCCTCTCTGACACAATGGCCACTGGTAAAATCCAGGCCCAGAGTCAGTCAACAAGATTTTAACAACAGAAGGTTGCAAAACCATGTCTGGAAATGATATGAAAAGGCAGACTGGTGTGTTTGTGATCTCTACCAAGACAACTAGTAGAAACTATACTCATGAAATACAGGAAGCAAAAGGATAATTAAACCCTAGTGGAGAGAAATCAATACTGTTGTTAAAAATGTCTCAAAAGTACTGTAGAGTTCTGTAAGATTGATTGAGTGGGTGAGTGAAGTGATAGGAAATGCACGCAAAGTTGTAACAAGTTTATTGTAAAGCTTCCTATAGAAACAAAGCCCTTGTGAAATGGAAGGGAACCTCTACACTCACCAATGCTGAGGTATGAAGCAAAGATCACGACATGGGAAACGTGTTTTCAGGCATTATGAACAGTTTATCATACAGGAAAATTAGTTGAAAAGGGGATGCTTGCAACACAGAATTAGTCAGAATACACAATTCCTTAGTTACTTCCCATGACACTGAATAAATTGGCAACAAATGGTAAATGTAATATAGAAAGTACACATTAACATGAAGATGAAAAAAATCAACAATGGCTTCTGACTCGTTCATTCCATTTTTGGAGAAGATCTCAGAAATTCCCACACTTAATTCCAGGAAAACATAATTTCAGCACCAAGTGTCTTGCAGATTAATGGGGAAGGATGTGAGAAAAAACACAAAAACGTTATACAGCTCTAGTCAGTCGATTTATAAGAATGATACAGGATAATTATGAAAAAAAAAAGAGAATTACAACAAAGATGATTACAGGTATTAAATACTCCTATAGTAATACACAGTGTAAGAGATAAGGCATTTCCACCTGACACAGATAAGGAGGTGAGAGAGAGGGAAAATAAGAAAAAAACTTTGAGAATTATGAATAGCGTTAAGAGGGACAAGAGAACAGTAATTCCCTATGTTTCATAAAAAGCAGTCAGGAATGAAGAATTTTGCTGCAAATGTAAAAAGAAAAAACCCTCTATCAGCTATAGTATTATTTAAACTACGAAATACATTGATACAGTGTGCTAAAGGAATGTATTAAAGATGGATGACTTAAAAGATGAATAAAATGTTAATTTTATGAAAGAGACCATCAGTGTCTCTAAGGAAAGTATCTAAAACACACTGCTCTAGAAGATGCTCCTGACCTACACTTTAAACTGTTGTCTACCATATGTTTGAGTGGTATATAAAGAAGAATAATTTTACAGTTGCCCTACTTTTAATATATTTTACTTTTGATCTACCACTGCTTATCACTCTTACACAGAGCATCCGTCTTGCAGACATTCAAAGGTTTCATAGCTCTGGCAGTCATTACACTGAAGTAGAAATCAAAAGATCGTGATGCCAGTTCTGTCTCAGCCCACAGGTTCTCTGCATAAAGGTCTAATTTTCTTCTTCAAGCTATTGGAATTCACATACTTTGATGGGCACACACAGTTTTTTCATTCTAACCCAATATTGCATATCATCTTATTGCTTAGAATTCTTACGTCTATCCATCTGGAAAAAGTTGTTACAACATACTGTAAACTGAGGGGCAGTGCCCAGTCTCTGAATTATTATGTCACTTGGTCAAAGTACCTATCAGAGGTCAAGAGAGGCTTAGACTTGAACTACTCCTGAAAGACTTTTCATCTAGTAATAATTAGTTCTGAGGTCCAAGATAGCCAAGAATAAGTTAAGAATAGCAAAGAAACACCTAGAGGGCTTCTCTAAAGGAGGGTCAGTGATTTCTAACAGATCCTCTTTAAAAAGAGGAGTTCAGGAAATAATAAGAGTGAGATGGCAGAAAACAAACCATAGAGACTGAATTGGTGGTGAGGTGAGTGAATTGATCCATGTTCTCATTTTTATCTGTTTCTGCAAGCAAGGCTTTCTCTCTAGTGTTTACAGAGAACACTTTCATTTGCCAACAGTATATACTAAGCAGACTATACTATTACGATGCAGATATCTTCAGACTGCACTCGATTTTTTTTTTCTAGAAAGGATTACATTTCCTTCACACCTCACAAACAACTGAAAACAGTAAATCACAGGTTTCCATCTACGCACATGCATTCAATATGCTTCTGTAATCCATAAATATTCTGGAAAGATAGAAAGAGGGAGGGGGAGAGAGGGAAGGAGAGGGAGCATGGGAAAGGGAGGGAAAGAGAGAGACAAAGAGAGAGCGAGAAGGAGAGAGAGACAGACAGAGAAGGAGAGAGTGTGAGAGAGAGAGAGAAGGAGAGAGAGACAGAGAGAGCAAGATAGAAGGTTGTGAATTTATCCTCACTGCTCTTTGTGCAGTTGCTGCTTCTGGTCAGTCATGGACAGGAAGAACTTCAACCCTTCTGCTTGAGGCTGATCTTGTGACTTATTTTAAGAGGCTCAGTATCTCACTTGCAAAGCTGAAAAAGCTTGAAGAAGAACTGGCCCTTACTTGAGGTAGTAGGACAAAAATATTTTCTGAATGTAAACATATACAGATGAAAATTGAAAAGCAGGTTTTTTTCAAATAATCATCATTAAAACAATATATCTGCATAAATGGAGCAACAGTACTTTATTCATTACCTAAATCCTGGATTTCCTCAAACATCAAGCAACCCATTTAATTAACTGATAAGCTGGATGAAATGGTTAGATGAAAAAGCATAATTTTTAGTTAAACATTACTACTAGTCAGTTTCAAATGTTAAGAATTATTAATCCTTATGAGGGGACAAGTAAAATTAATGTGAATTAGTTATTTATCTAAATTACAAATGTTGACGTAGGAGAGGTGACAAGTCATATAAATATGTCCTGAGGATTTCCCAAATGTGTAAAAGAATATTCATAAACATCTTTGTGCATATAGCTGCATATATTGTGTGATGTGTGGAAAAGAATAACAAAACAGTCTGTGTACTAGTCATTGGAATACAGTTTTAAGAAGTTTCATGTACACATTCTGATTCATATATGGATAAAAGCTGAACCTTTTCATGACTCACATTAATTTAGAATGTATTTATTCTTCTTATTTTTCTATTCCATAACAGAAACTTTGTTAAGGAATACTTTGAAGGAAATTTTTAAAAATGGGACAAAGGAAATAGGAAACAGCTCCCCCACTAGGACATGATTACTTTATCTGTAAGCTCAAGTCAAAATGTTTTAAAAAGGCAACATTAAAATTACCGACTCATTATCCTCAAAACTACTATGCAAATATCTTAATAATTATTTTAAAAGAGAAAGGCAAAGAACTGGTTTTGACATGCAATATGTGCTCCTCTGTGCCTCAACTGACATATGTAACTTCACTGTACATTCTCTACTTTTGCTTTTAGTATTGCATTTTTACTCCTGCTTTAACAAGCATCTCAGTATTCATTTGCATCTAGCTTCAGTATTGGCACATTTGTGCACTATGGGTTGCAAATACATGAGAGATGGCAAAGAGGCCTTGTGCTTTCATGAAAGAGACGAGATAAGGCTGAGCACAACAGACAGAAGAGTAAAACAGTAGCTAGCAATGGAGTAATCATGGAACAATGTGTTCTTGCTTTGATATTTTGATATCACAGAGTTCATCGGGTTACAGCATCTAGGGAAACTGCCTGCTGCTTGGATCAAAACTCTAAGAAAAGAGAAAAGCAGGATCAGATCAACTTCGAGAGAGTCACACTGATGAGTTACCTACATCCCCAAACCCCATCATCTATGCTAAGTACTCTTTCAGTATATCCTCTAGAGCTAAAATAAAACTGTTGAATAATAGGAGTCACAACAAGGTCAGTGTAATATCACCAAAGCAAATAACACAATGTTATTACAGATGGAACTCAAATGATAAAACCAGAAACAAGAGAGGCCATTTATCTCTATATAAAATACAACCTTTCAAACACATGCAGTATTACCAGACTAATTTTTTTCAGCACAAGTCACACCTCCTAATTTTCATTTTGACTAATCATAGAATAACTAGGGTGGAAGAGACCCATTGGATCATTGAGTCCAACCATTTCTATCAAACACTAAACCATGCCACTCAGGACCTTGTCCCCCCGTGCTTTAAACACCTCCAGGGAAGGTGAATCAACCACCTCCCTGGGTAGCCTGTTCCCAACGACCCTTTCTGTGAATTTTTTTTTCCCAATGTCCAGCCTAGATCTCCTCTGGCAGAGCTTGAGGCCATTCCCTCTTGTCCTGTCCCCTGTCACTTGGGAGAAGAGGCTATTACTCTCCTCTCTACAATCTCCCCTCAGGTAGTTCTAAGTAATAAGTACTAAGTACTGCTTACCTTCTTGACTTTGGTCACAGATGTGTGGGAGAAATAATATTTATGAAAGAAAATAATTTTACAACAGAAGTCGTTTGATAACTATGGTAAGACTTTCTTCGAAAACTGATCATATTTTTGAATAATGACTACATGATCATCACTCCAAATAACTTATTTTAGATGAAAGATGCTTTTGTAGTGAATTTTCTTTATTTTGTTGTTAACTGGTTTAATCAAATTATTAAGAGCGGAACAAAAGCTATGCACTACCTCTCATTATTTCTCTAGGTCACAGGAACTGCAGCTTTTGATTAGGCCTCCACTCTGCCTTCATAGTTAATCTATCTACATACAATGACAAAAGTAAAATTTAAGTTCCATTCTGCCTAAATGTGTATTTGAGGAATAAGGTACTTAAGATGCCTCAAGTCCATATCACTGATATTCTGGAAGTCAATCCTAACCCATTTTAACAATTTAAGAATGATAAGGACAGAGATCACTCACCAGTTGTCATCATGGGCAAAACTGACTTGACTCAGGGAAATTAATTTAACTTATTGCCAATCAAATCAGAATAGCATAATAAGAAATAAAGCCTAATCTTAAAACCAACTTCCCCTTCCCATCCCTCCTTCCTCAGCTCAACTTTGCTCCCAAATTCTCTACCTTCTCTCCTGCAGCAGCACAGGGAGAAAGCAAATGCAGATTGCAGTCAGTGCATCACACGTTGTCTCATCACACTCTTTTTCTTGCTCCAGCATGGGATCTGTCCCATGAAAAATGGTCCTCCATGAACTTCTTCACTGCGGGTCTTTCCCACAGGCTGCAGACCCATGGGTCTCCCACAGGGTCCGAGGTCCTGCCAGCAAACCTGCTCCTGCATGACCTCCTTCTTCCACAGGGTCACAGCCTCCTTTGGGTGCATCCACTTGCTCTGGCATGGTGTCCTCAGTGGACTGTAAGTGGATATCTGTTCCACTGTTAAACTGCGTGGGCTGCAGAGGGACAGTCATCTTCATTATGCTCTTCCCCTTTGGCCTCACCATAGACTTCAGGGGAATCTCTCTCTGGCACCTAGAGCATCTCTTCTTCCTATCCCTTCACTGACGCTGGCATCTACGGAGTTCTTTCACATATTCTCACTCCTCACTTCCAGCTGCTGTTGCACAGCAGGTTTTTTTCCCTCCTTTCTCAAATACATAACACAAAGATGTTACCACCGTCACTGACAGGTTCAGCCTTGGCCAGCAGCACAATCCCTCTTGGAGTCAGCTGGCACTGGCTCTATTGACATGGAGGAAACTTCTGGTATCTTCTCACAGAAACCACCCTGTTAGTCCCCTGCTACCAAAACCTTGCCATGCAAACCTAAGGTAGAATACAATTAGATACAGACTCAAAGAATCATTTAGGTTCAAAGAGATCATCAATTCCAACTCCTAACCTAGGTTTGCCAAGCCCATCACTAAACTATGTCCCTAAGCACCACATCTATAACTCCAGAGATGGAGACTCAACTACTTCCCTGGGCAGCCTGCTTCAAAGCTTGACAAACCTTTCAGTGAAGTAATATTTCCTAATATCCAATCTAAAACTCCCCTAGTGCAGCTTGAGGTCATTTCCTCTTGTCCTATTGCTTGTAACTTGGGAGAAGAGACCAACACCCACCTCTCTGCAATCTCCTTTCAGGTACATAGAAAACAATAAGGTCTCCTGTCAGCCTTCTCTTCCTTAGACCAAACAGGTCCCTCAGCTACTCCTCAAAAGACTTGTGCTCCAGGCCCTTTACTAGCTTTGTTGTCCTCTGGATGAGCTCCAGCAGCTAAATGTCTTTCTTGTAGGCAGAAGCCCAGTACTCTGTATAATGAACACAGTATCTAAGATGTCTCACCAGTGCCGAGTACAGGGGGACAACTACTTCCCTAGTTCTGGCCACAAAATTTCTGATACAAGGCAAGATGCCATTGGCCTTCTTGGCCACCTGGACACACTGCTGGCTCATATTCACCTGGCTATCAATCAACACCCGCAGGACCTTTCCTGCCAAGCTTTCCATCCACTCTTTCCCAAACTGTGGGAAGATTTTACAGAGAACAAGGCCTGGATGCTGTGAGACTGCTTGATACTGAATAGCTCTAACAAGGCCTTGAAGCAGAGAGCCGAGAGATAAACACAGGCCAGCTGGGAGGAACCCAGCAGCTAGTTTGGTGGGAATGAGTACCACCTGAAAGGAAAACAATGGACATGAACTGTCAACATAGCTAACTTTAGTATAACTTGGTTTCTTGGCATGCATGGTAGCTTAGCCAATAATATGTTGGTAATAGCCTTATGGACAGCTACCTTTAGCCAATAATACACCGTAGTCACCCTCGTGGGTACACAGTTATGTAACTGAATGGGATATATAGAAAGACAGCTAAGCTGAATAAAGGTGCTTGCTGACTGATCAGATTGATGTCGGTATCTCTTTTACAACACCAAACCTGTAGTGTGGCATGGGATTGTTGTGGCCCAACTACTCAACCTGGCACTTGGCTTTGCTGAACCTCACACAGCTGGCCTTGGCCCAGCCAGCCAGCCTGTCCTGTGAACCTCTCCTTTTTGGGAACATTTTACAGAGAAGAAGGCCTGAATGCTGTGGGACTATTTGATGCTGGGAAGCTCTGGCAAGGCCTTGAAACAGAGAACTGAAAGATAAACAAAGGCCAGTTCGGTTAGGACAAAAGACATCCTTCTGATAAGCAAAGGCCAGCTGCAAGGATGGTTCGGTGGGAATGAGTACCAACTGAAAGGAAAACAACGGAAGAGAACTATCAACATAGTTAATTTTAGTATAACTTGGTTTCTTAGTATGTGCAGTAGTTTAGCCAATAATACGTTAGTAATAGCTTTATGGACAGCTACCTTTAACCAGTAATACACTGTAGATACCCTCGTGAGCACCCAGTTACGTAACAGGAAAGGGTTTATAAGGAAACAGCTAAGCTCAATAAATGGAACACTTGCTGATCACATTGATTGCTGCATCTGATTCCATGATCTCCCGTCAACACTACTTCTCTCATGCAGATCAACACTCTTGTGCAGCATGGTGTCATCTGCAAACTTACTGAGGGCGCACTTAACCCCCTGATATAGATCATTGATAAAGATATTAAACAGAACTGCGCCCTGGGGAATTGCACTTTTGACTGGTTGCCAACCAGATTTAATTCCATTCATACGTCGTTCATACAACAGCATTTCAGTATGCTCCCAATAAATGAGTGGTTATTTTATCTCTTCTTCCTAAATCCCTAGTCTGTTGTGCAATGCATGCAAATATGAATGCATAGCACGGAGTGCCAGTCACCTCAGTCCCTCAGTCAGGATTCCACCTCGACCCTTATACAGGAAGTAGCTAGTTGCACAATGTAAACTGACCCAACAAGCAGTCATCTCTTTCCCACCCTCCACTTCTATATAACCTCATGACTTAACTGACTGAAACCTGAAGCTTTGCTACACTAGTGAGAGCAGTTCCTCCCACAAACACAATTCAAACCACTTTCTGGCATATAATAAAGAAAAAGAAATAGCATACAACAGCTGTATCTGTTAAGCCACTGGAGTATGATCTGGGAAGCAGAAGGGAGACTAGGTTTTCACTGAAGAAGTAAAATTAACTGTAAAGTTAACCTTTACTAGAAAAGTACTGGAAAAGACAGTTGCATGAGGACACGAGCCTGAGAAAAATGGAACTAGTGAGGGAGTAAATAAGCCAAAATGGAGGTGGATGTTTCATCCTGTTGAGGCTTGAAGGAAAAAGAGGAGTGTTGAATCCATACAAGGACTTTCAGGAGCAGGAAAGGAAACACTACATGTCCACATAATTGAAATTCACCTTCTGTCCTTGATTTTGCACATATCAGGTAAAGTGAGTATCTTTAAAAATTAAAGCTTTGCACGATTGCTGTTTGTGGCACCGAAAACAGGAATGACATCTTTACCAAGGAGTTATTTATCTGTGTTTCAGACTGAATTTTAAAGCCTCTTCAGTCAATGGTGAAAGATAATGTCAGCTCTAGAAATTAAAGCCTTGAATATATCCCAGAGATTTTCAATGCATGACACTGATTCTGAATTGATGCTGAATTTGCATATATAATAACTTGCTTTAGTTTCATTAACCATTGTAAGTTACGCAGTCTTGCCAGACAAAAAATTTTCACACGAAATCTGTTGTCTACTTATCCCAAATATTAAAATCCTCTATTATATTTTTACTACAAAGGAGAGTTTATTTAGCAATCTAAAGTCAAATTTCACCACTTTCCACCTCTCCTTGCAACTGCATTGCAACATGCCGTGCAAGGCAACTTTCTGACATCAGCATCAGTAATACAGGCCTATGTGTTTTGCCTAGTTTTGGTGAGTCAGGTTTTGAAATGTGGTAGTACTGACAGACAATGTGCATCTTCCTTTTTCAGTGACAAATACAGCCTTAGTACATGCCTAATTTGTGAAATGCACTAACACTTCGGGGGATAAAAGGTTTTCTATGAACACAGAATAGAACACTACATTCTGTTGCTGCAATTA
This sequence comes from Coccyzus lansbergi, assembly GCA_033558105.1. Taxonomy (NCBI): domain Eukaryota; kingdom Metazoa; phylum Chordata; class Aves; order Cuculiformes; family Coccyzidae; genus Coccyzus; species Coccyzus lansbergi. The sequence continues at coordinate 717,881 of JAUMJK010000124.1, read as the reverse complement.
TTAGGTTTACATTATTCCTACCTTACATGAAACAACTATTTTGTCCCAGAATGCAATGAGTAAAAATTTTTAGTCTTGAAGACTAGATTGGGCTTGCAGCCAGAAGGAATAATTGGTGCTTACCAAGTGATATTTTTCAACTTCCTTTATGACAAGAACATCAGACAAAAATTGGTTTTGTACCTTTCTGAGAGCATTAGTCCCCTCCAAAACCAAGGTTACTGATTTTCCTAGGCATACATGTAGGAAGAAATAACTGCTAAAGCTGCCTAGAAAAATGGATAAGGTGTTTTAATGCACACATACCCAAGGCAGTCATTATTGTGTATCACCATTGTGACTCAGCACTGGCCAGTCAAAAAATTAATAAACCAACAGACATACAAATATAAAATACGAAATTAATTTTTTCTAGCCCGCACATGCTTTTCTAGAAAAGCAAATAACCCAAAGCAGGAAAAGCAATTTGCCCCTTCATTTATTCTAAAGATCAACAAAAATAAATTACTTTGGATTAAGTGGAAATGAATTCCTGAAATGTGTGACAACCACCCCCAAAATTGTAAGAAATATAACTAAACTGAACCAATCCCACAGCAGCATCCTCTGAATGTGAATTCAGGTGTGTTAGTAAACTGGATAATCCAAACATAGGCCTCTGTTTTTATGAAAAGTCTGACTTCTCTACTACTGTCAAAATTATATTTATTATACCTACCTTCTAATCTTATCTAGTAGAATGCCTTTATGTAGATGTAATTGAAAGAGTAGGTATCTCAATAACATCTTAAATAGATACGTTTATCTTAATATAAATTGATATAGCAATTCCATTAGAAAAGCTCTTGTAATCATGTAACAACAACAGTAATAGTAATAATAGTAATAGTAGTAATAGTAGTAGTAATAATAATAAATTTTGCTGAAAAAAAACCCTTATTACCTCAGTACCAGTGTTTTGTTTTGGGTTTTTTTATTCATAAGAAAGAACATTCTGGTTTGCAATTCGTTGGGAGATAGAATATAATATTAAGGTACAGTGCAACAAAAGGCAGTGTGGGCTAAAGGAACATGCTCATGTCATTTCTCTGAAATGTAGTTTCATTTCAGCCCAGATACTTAATTGCTAAAATAAAACGGCCCATTTAAATAATGTAATTCAGTTTTACTCTGGACCCAGTTTATTGACTGATTGTATGTTGATTGGTTAGGAACTAAGTGAATTATTAACTTGCAAAAAACCCCTGTTTTGTAACAGGAATACATACCAGTTGGGTTCGTGGGGTTAGCCTTGTAAGAGGCAATAATTTACTCCCTAATTAGCAACTGTGGGATAAAGAATAAAAAAGTGTGAAATATGACTCCTATATGTAAAATGAAAGGTAAAAACATGTAAAACTTACCTTCAATTACACAGGTTGGTGATATTTAATTGGGACAGTTACTGTAACCTCTTCTGTTGCTCTAAAAATACTAGAATACATATTTTGCTTTGCTATTCTATTTCAGCAGGTCTGAGACACTCAATAAAAGGATCTTAGCACTGTGAAGCTTTCATCATGAATCCAAATATAAATTCTATGCTCTGTGTAATCAGTGCAGACATTAAGTAATAATTACAACGCAGGAATTTCAAGGTAGTCCTGATGGCAAAACAGATTTATGGACATAATTTATTGAACAGTATTTTGAGAAGCACAGATATTCTAAAATCCATCTTTCAACAGAAGATGCTCATAAAAAAAAAGGTCTAAATTAATGTAGTTTAAACGTAGATTATGGAGAAATGAAAAGTAAGCCTTGGAAATAAAATGAGTCTGACCACTGGATGAGACTCTTCACTTGAACCTGGTTACATTAATAGCATTTTTCTGGAAAAAGGAAATTTTGGGGGTCCTATTGCTGTTTTCAAGATGCAGAATGGCTTGATGTCCAGAGAGATGACTGGAGGTTGAAAGTGCTGTTCTGCCAGCAAACTCCTGAATAATCTTACTTAAATTATTCCCAAACTTTGCCTCAGTAGCTCAACCTGTAAAACAGCACTAAAATGAAACCACTTTTTAATTGCTAGGAGATGGTAAGAACTAATAAAACAGAAGATCTTGGTCTGAAAAGCACTATGAAAATACTGTGATCAATACATACACAAACAGGCAAACATAATTTTTATAACACTATAGTAGTATGTTACGTTACGTTACAGAGAACAAATAGTTTTGGACTAAGATATTCCCAATTTTAAGAAGTGTAAATATTTACAATTAGAAGTAAATGTTTCAGAGAATTATGCTAATGTTTTAAAATCTGATGGAAAAGACTATTGAAAATCAAAATGCTTACATTTCCAGGTTTTGCACTTCATTTCCTTTCAGTTGTTTCACTGCACTATATTGAAAACGCAACTGTTATAATGCAAATACAGAATGTTTTGAATTTACCAAGGTCCACTAATGAAATACTGAGGAACTTCGCTGTGAAATTTTCTGGAGTGACTTTCTGTAGTAACATGAGGTGACACGAGGAAGGAGACCTCTGCTTCAGGAGAACCAGGGATTGCTAATCAGCAACAGGTTGTCCCTAAACAGGAGACAGCACCCTTCTGCCTTGCAGTATCAAAAACCACATCTCTCTCTCCTTCCTGGTATTTCAAGCCCTAGTTCTAGAGCACCTTGCTGCTAGTAGTCCACTATTTATCTGGGTGTTGCAGAGGACTGATTTTTTTTAAAGAAACTGGATTTCCTTTTGCCTTGTTGTTGGGCTACGCTATTTAAAGGCTGGTTTCAGCAAACACAGCAGACTGCAAGGGGCCACCCATGAGCAAACAGGGCCGGTCAGTACACCTATCTAATGTGTACTATGCCTGATCAGTACAGTCTACCTTGTCTTCTTCTATTTCTTCCCCTGGGTGAGGGAGCCCCTGCTTGAGTGCGTGTGTTTATGGCAGCCTATATGCCAGCAACTGCCATGGGAATCACTCACTGTAGGGCCTGACCTGGCTCTGTAATATCTGCATGAAGACAACTCCCTCCTCTGGTTTTCACTCAGCATTATCTTTAGTATTATAACATGGAAAAAGCTTTTGAGAGTACTGCAGACATTTCTGGGGAAATACACTTCATCAGCTGTTAGAATCACAAAGATACCCACTTTCTGTATGCAAGAAAACTCCTATTATCACTGGGTAACAAGAATGTACATGAAGCCACAACTGCCTAATTGCCTAATTCTTTAGGTCAAAAGCTCACAGATATTTCAGGAGCCTTAACAGATGTATCAAATATAAAGAGAAAACTCTAATGTTGGTAATGCCTGGCAGTGTCTGTGTTAAGACATCCCAGTTCACCAGGAATCTTGCCTAGGGTAATTGATCAAATTCACTGCAACCAGACCATGAAAAATGGGCATAGAGACAGCAGTTAACTGAAGGAGGTGGAACCAACTATTCCTTTTGAGACCCAACATACAGAAATACCAAACATAGGAGAACAGCATGTTATCTTTAATTTCAAGAGAAAATTCTATTTAAATGTTTGCAAAATGCTACTAGCCCTGTTTTATGACAGTAATGTCTTAAAGCTGGACCCAAAATGAAAACAGATCCTATCCACACTGGTCTTACTCTGAATCAAAGACTCAGCAATTTGAACTTCTCTATTTCTTCTTTTTTCACTTCCTTGTCTCTCAAATAACAGAAATCCTATTATGTGTCTAAACTGATTGCTTATGGAGCATTTCCTATGTAACATTACTAAGCAATCTACCAACATTGTTTTACCTAGAATCTTCACTGTTCTTCTTACATGCGAATAACTATCTTACCTATAAAACTGCATATATACAAAAGGACCAATTGGTGGGATGGTATTATTACTGCTAACAACATGAGCAGCTTGTTTTTCCTGAAATCAGTCAAACCACTGATTTCTTTCTCATTGAACAGCTGATATTTCCTATAATGCCATGCCTCCACTTGGAACACTTATAAATTCTATCAGATTAAAACTCCTGGATGAGATTTGCACACTAATTCAACATTGGAAACAACAATACCATAAAAGCAAACCAAATTAAAATAGGATAAAGGCCTTATCACCTATAAATGAAACAAAAACAGGAGAAACTTCAGAGCTACAGATGGTGCATTTAATGCTTTCTTTGAGAATAAGGCTATATGCAGGAATAAAGCTAAATACGGGAATGGGGCTAAATGTGTAGAGAAATAGGACTGGATGCTTCTCCCTCTTTTCTCCTCCATTCCCTTCCCCACTCTCCCCATTGGGCTGAGTGCAAGGCTTCCAAAAGCAAAGTCAACAAAGAATGCAGCATGCATAGGGGTGGACAGGTATCAAGGACATCCCAGAATCTGAAGTGGTAGTGGATGAGATCAGACGGTGAGAGGAAAATGTGATCAAAACTTTTGGGATCAGCCAGCGGGTTGAACCCCATCTCTCCCAGCTCCCACTCCATAAGGCCTTGTGTAATGCATGCTAAATATATTTTAACATCAAGCTAATTATTATTATCTCTCTGTATGTTAACCTTTACTGTATGACTTCTGTTACATGTTGTCTTTACTTGCATCTGGGTGTTATTGCGATACATATATCACTGCTTGTTGTGTTCTTATATGTGGCAGGAGTTGGGTCATATATAGGGTTATTCAGTGTATTTTCACTAATTCCTGCAGCCACTACTGAACCGTTTTAAGTCACAAGCTGTTATTCTTCATAAAATTGACAAGTCTGTAGAGCACGGTGACCAGGATCGTGGCAGTTTGAGCAGCACTTTGAGTGGCAGTTCGAACAGGCAGGGAGAGAAGGCAGGGCACAAAGAGGACCCAAAGACCAGAGAGAAGACAGTAAAGACCATCGTGGCTACCTGGCAGAAGGTTAAAGCTGCTCCGAGTGCTGCAGCAGACAGGAGGGATGCTGCTACCCAGACACAGCCACAGGGGGTGCATGCAGCTGCCCAGACCCTGAGCTGCAGGCAGTGCCCCATGCCCAAACCAGCTCATGCCTCTGCTACTGGCTCCACTTCTGAAGGCTGTGCTCAAGTTGGGGAACTTCTTCGTATGTTTGAGGAGTTAAGGAAGGAGGTAAAGAGATTGAGGAGGATCAGGGAATGTGAGAGGGAGACAGACCAGTGGAGCAGTGCCCTCTCACTAACTCAGCAGCCTGCTGGACTTGGTGTGCCCAATTACCATCCACCTGCAAACTGCATGGTTGGGGTTATAAGAGATGGGGAATGGCAGCCAGTTCCTCCCAGATGAAGGAAGCCTGCTCCCCTCAAGCAGACAGCAAAACCTGAGATCCCCCTGGTGAAAAAGTACCAGGTGCTGCAGGTGGAATCTAATCCTGAGGATGATGGCTACCATAGCCTAGAATCTTTCCCTAGGCCGCACCATCCTCAGAAAAAAATAAGAACATTCTCCATTAAGAAGAAGAGGAGGGTGATTGTTGTAGGGGATTCCCTCCTCAAAGGAACGGAGGGACCCATTTGCAGACCTGACCCACTCCACAGAGAGGTCTGCTGCTTACCAGGGGCATCAGTGAAGGAGGTAGCTAGAAAACTTCCTTCCCTGATCCATGAGACAGACTACTATCCTCTGATAGTAGTCCAAACTGGTAACGATGACTTAGTAAAAAGAAAGGCTAAAGATATCAAGAAAGACTTCAGGGCTATTGGGAAAACAATGGAGGGCTCTGGGGCACAGGTAATGTTCTGCTCCATCCCAAGGCTAAATAGAGTGGACCCAGAAGTTACAAAGAAGAACTTTATTAATGCCTGGCTCCGAGCCTGGTGTGAGGAAAGGGACTTTGGCTTCTTTGATCATGCGGTGGCTCACGCACCCCCTGATATTGTTGCTAAGGTTGGGGCACGTGTGTCTCCAAGCGGGCCTAAGGCCCTTGCTAAGAACATACCTAAGCTCATAAATCAAGCTTTAAACTAGATGTGGAGTGGGAGGGGATTGAGACCAGGCTGGGCAAGAGCGAGCCTGGACATGGGGCACTAGAGATTTGGAGAGGGTGTGCTGGTGAGGACCATCAGCACATCACCACACAGGAAGTGGGGGAGAGTGCACTTTGGAGCTGTAAAGGAGATACAGGTATTCTGGTGCAAGCTACTCCAATTACCAGGCAATTGGGAACAAACACTGTACCCTCTAAGAGGGCTGAAGGCTTGGCAGCTCAGCTGAAGTGCTTTTACACCAATGCACGCAGCATGGGGAATAAGAAGGAAGAGATAGAAGCTGTTGTAGGGCAAGGAGGCTATGATGTTGTTGACATCATGGAAATGTGGTGGGATGACTCATATAACTGGAGTACAGGTATAGCGGGGTACAAACTCTTCAGGCGGGATAGGAAGGGTAGGAGAGGAGGTGGAGTAGCCCTCTTTGTAAGGGAAGACTTGGCCACCACTGAGATGGAATGTGGTGATGAGGAGATTGAGTGCCTGTGGGTTAAAATCAGAGGAGCCCATAAGAAGGTAGATTTTGTGATGGGAGTCTGTTACAGGCCACCCAGCCAAGGTGAAGCAGCTGATGAGCTCTTCTATAAACAGCTGGGGTTAGTCTCTAGATCAATGCCTCTTGTTCTTGTGGGAGCCTTCAATCTCCCTGATACCTGCTGGAAGCACAACAGAGCAGAAAGGAAGCAGTCTAGGAGGTTCCTGGAGTGCGTGGAAGACAACTTCCTTGGTAGGGTTTTCTGTTCTAGGTGAAGTGAAGAGGGTGGTTAGCAGGACAGTAGTACTAAATTTCCAGAGGGCAGACTTTGAACTCTTTAGAAGGTTGGTTGGCAAAGTCTCATGGGAGACAGTACTTAAGGGCAAGGGAGCCCATGAGGGCAGGGAGCTCTTCAAAAAGGAGATCCTAGCAGCTCAGGAGAAAGCCATCCCCGTGTTCCAGAAAAAAAGCTGGCAGGGTTCAAAACCAGCTTGGTTAAACAGAGAGATCTTGAGTGACATCAAGAAGAAGAGGAATATTTATGGGCTCTGGAAGAGGGGACAGGCCTCTTGGGTGGACTACAGAAGGGAACTGAGGTTGTGTAGAATAAAAATCAGAGGGGCTAAGGCTCAACTAGAGATCAGGTTGTCTAAGTCTGTGAAAGATAACAAAAACCCTTTCTATAAATATATAAATAATAAAAGGAGGACTAGGAAGACCATACAGTCCCTATTGGATGCAGAAGGAACAACAGTGACAGGGGATGAGGAGAAGGCTGAGGTACTTAATGCCTTCTTTGCCTCAGTCTTTAATTGTAAAGTTGTTCCCTTTGTGTACAAACGCCAGAACTAGAGGAGCAAAACGAGGTTCCCATGGTCCAAGAGGAGGTGGTCAGAGCCTTGCCAGCCTGACTATATACCCACAAGTCTATGGATTCATCCCAGGGTATTGAGGAAACTGGTAGATGTGCTGGTCAAGCCCCTTTCCATCATCTTCCAGCATTCCTGGAAGACTGGGGAGGTTCCACTGGACTGGAGGCTGGCTGATGTGATGCCCACCTACAAGAAGGGTCGCAGGGAGGATCCAGGGAACCACAGGCCAGTCAGTCTGACCTCAGTGCCAGGGAAAGTCATGGAACAGATGATCTTGAGTGCTATCATGAAGCACTTACAAGAGAACCGGGTGATCAGGCCCAGTCAACATGGGTTCACAAAAGGCAGGTCTTGCCAAACTAACCTGATTGCCTTGTATGACAAAGTGACTCGGCTGCTGGATGAGGGAAAGGCTGTGGATGTGGTCTTCCTGGATTTCTGTAAATCCTTTGACATAGTTTCTCACAGCATTCTGCTACGGAAACTGTCAGGCTCTGGCCTGGACAGGCGCACACTCTCCTGGGTAGAAACCTGGTTGGCTGGTTGGGCCCAGAGAGTGGTGGTAAATGGTGTTAAATCCAGCTGGAGGCCAGTCACAAGTGGGGTTCCCCAGGGATCTAAAAAGGCTGGACCACTGGACTGAGCCCAATGGCATGAGGTTTAACACAGCCAAATGCCGGGTCCTGAACTTGGGGCAAAAAAACCCTATGCAGTTCTACAGACTGGGAGAAGTCTTTCTAGAAAGCTGCCTGGAGGAGAAGGACCTGGGAGTGTTGGTCAACAGCCAATTGAACATGAGCCAACAGTGTGTCCAGGTGGCCAAGAAGGCCAATGGCATCCTGGCTTGTATCAGAAATGGTGTGACCAGCAGGCCCAGGGAGGTTATTCTCCCACTGTACTCAGCATTGTACTCAGACCGCTCCTTGAATCCTGTGTTCAGTTCTGGGCCCCTCACCACAAGAAGGATGTTGAAGCTATGGAGCAAGTCCAGAGAAAAGAAACAAAGCTGGAGAACAAGCCCTCTGAGGCACAGCTGAGAGAGCTGGGGTTGTTTAGCCTGGAGAAGAGGAGACTGAGAGACCTCATTGCTCTCTACAACTACCTGAAAGGAGGTTGTGGAGAGGAGGGAGCTGGCCTCTTCTCCCTAGTGACAGGGGACAGGACAAGAGGGAATGGCCTCAAGCTCTGCCACGGTAGATTTAGGCTGGAGATTAGGAGGAAGTTTTTCACAGAAAGGGTCATTGGGCATTGGAACAGGCTACCCAGGGGAGCTGTTGATTCACCTTCCCTGTAGGTGTTTAAGGTGTGGGTATACAAGGTCCTGAGTGACATGGTTTAGTGTTTGATAGGAATGGTTGGACTCGATGATCCGGTGGGTCTCTTCCAACCTTGTGATTCTATGATATACAAATATCAGGAATTTTACTAAGAAACATTTAAAGTGATTCTTCAATCCAAACTCAGCGAGCTAGGCAAGGCCTTTGCAAAATCATGGATAAGGGTCCATGAGAAATGGTGTATAGAGCAAGCTTGATAGTATATTGCTTTGCCTTGTGTCATTGCTCCAACTGACAGGCTGAGTGTTTCACCCTTGTGACACTATTGGTAAAAACAGATTGATAAACTCACCTTTTTAAGTCCCTGGCTTATTTTGAAATTTTCCTGCCCATGATGTGTGTCAGTGTGTGACATTATCCTACCTCCTTCAGGATCCCAACAAGTCGAGAACAGGAAAAACATTGCCAAACAACTCACATATAAGACAGTTCTTCAAAACATGATGAGTAATAAATTGCCTCCATCTGACTGCTTTTTTAAAAGAGACGGAGCAATCTTACTTGCAGAACAGAAAGGCAAGCCTAAACAAACTGGAAAAATATTTGCTTTTTTTCTAACTGACTGCAAATGTTGCTGATCAGCCCAGTTTGTGGTGTGATGTGATGTGATGTGATGCAGAGGGTTCAATTTTCAGCCCTGAGATTACTTATTCGCCTTTAGTTCTAATCTCCAGCGCCACCGTGAACAGCCAAATCAGCATCTCTACGCATGCATCCCATTTCATTTTCTTTATAGATCCACAGCATGAAGTATGTTGATGCAACTGTATCTATAGAAATGATCAGCATTACTCCAAAACAGCTGTAAAATATATGTCTATGCTGCAGTGGGAAGCAGATTAGTTGGACACAATGATGATTTGGAGAAGCACCAACCCCAAACATCCTGTGTGACTCCTGCGCTGGCTGCACAACAGCTTTCCATTAAACTTGTGTGTCAGTTCTGAAGACAAAATATCTTTTCCATATAAATACACTGCTTTAATTTAATAAAAGGAAACTGAGTGCTAAATACTATTTATGGCCTTCCAACTGAAGTAAAAGTTTGTGTTTTAAAGCCGTCAAAAATAAAAATGTCTGCGTATGTACAATTTTTTGTTTGCTAATGTTATTTGCTAAACCTGCCATCTCTTTCTGACTGAGCAGAAGCTGGAATTTGCAATACGTCGCATTTCAAAAATGTAATGACTGTGGTCGGCACCATGAAATTTCATTTTAAATAAACATTACACACTTACCAATTGAGGAAATGGAAAAGTCATAAACAGATCATCAGAAAGCTCCCCAGTGTGTTAAAATGCAAGCAATAAAATGAGATGTGACATGAACAGAACTGCTAAACTGGATTCAGAAATTACTGTAATGGCTATTGGAGGAGATTTAAAATGCATTTTCTCGTTCTACACATGAGTACACCTACATTTAGTGAATTATGTATTTTTCAATGCCAGCTTCTAAATGGGTTATATTGATTTTACGATTACACTTATTTATTTGATGCTAGTAGGCATGAAAGCAGAAGTGACAAAGCAGGATCAGAGGATGTATAGAGATTTTGATTCATAAGTGCTGGATTTCCAACTAATACCATGTTAGTTCAGCTCTTAAAATAAAATCTAAATAATTTAATAAAACTGTCGCTTAGAGTTAATTTTAATCCTATCAAGAATATAATAAAGAATGAAATAATTCATGCTTTACATAATACAAGGTATTTTTCAAGGAAACTGGACTTTTGTTGAAGCAAATGATATTTCCCATTTTTCAAGTCCCTTTTAAAAGATATTTTTGTTATTTCTGAAAGTTAATTTGTAGTATCTCTTATTTTCAACAGAAAAAATCATTAGTTGTTTCATTTAGATGACTTTAAATTTCTCTTTCTGCTTCTCCTGTTTTCTTTTACCCCAAGCAACATCAATCATTTAAAAAAGAATAAATTAGAGACAAAATACACATCATTAACATATCAAGCTTTCCCCTTCTCCCCACATTGAGAATATAAGGATTATGGCATGGCCTAAGGAGGCTGCATTTCCACTAGCAGAACAATATACTTGTCCTGCAGATGAACTCCTGTACTGCATTACAAAATCTGGTGACCAGTATCAGATCCATCTGGTTTCACTCATTCAGGACATCACTTATGCATATGGTTATCATACCACTCAATACCCATCACTTGGGTTTGTACTCTCATAGTGATGGCTCTTCTACTCTGGATAAATCCTAAACTCTCCCACCATCACAGCAGTATCACTGTGGTATTAATCCTGTCTAGGAGAGAAAGATTAGAATCCAGAACAGCACTCACACACACACACACATACACATGAAAAAATATTTTCTTAGTCTTGGTGGGGTGGATATAAACCAGTCTGGCTTCCTGGTAACCCTGCTACTTCTGAATTTTTTAATCTGAAGTGATAATCCATGTCCCCTTCCTCTGCTCCATTCTTTCAACTAAAGGGCAGGGAAGCTACACTAACAGCACCAGTCTATTTCTTGGGACAGGGCCTGCTCCAATCCTGCCAGCCACTACTTACTGCTGTTTTTCAGACTCTTCTTGAAGCTACTTCTCTCACTCCCAGTGCTTAACAGTTCCAGAATTTTCAAGTGATAAAAGCTGAAAACATTTTTATACCTGCAGCTGAGGATAACTTTCAATACTTCTGCAGGAAAATGCAATGAATAATTTTTCACCAAGAAACTGTAATGGAATTTAAAAAATAATCCTTCTCAGTAAATTTCAGTTGTAGGAAATTGCATTACACAGTTATTTTTGAATTGTATACACAAGAACTGTTACGGATATCAGCAGATATCCAATTTCTCCTTTCTTGCATAAGACTATAAATGGAGAAACAGGCTATGTTAATGATTTTTGTATCTATCTTTTCTGATGTCTATTAGTATCACAAATACCCATTTTCACAAGATCTGCGAAATTGGTAGTTATATTATCTGTTTGCCAGAGACAGATTCATGCCAACATACATTCTTATTTTAGGCACCCAAAATGAACAAGCACTATGTTATTTTTTTCTTTCTTTTTTTTTTTTTTTTTTTTTTTTTTTAAGAACATATCACAAAGAGAGCTTTGCTATTTAAAGCATTCCTTTCTATTAACTTCAGCTACAAGAACTCTGCATCTCTGTCTGACAGAATTTTGATTTTCAAGGCAGGTAGAGAGTGAGCTGTTCACTACAGTTCATCTCTTCTGTTTTCAAAGCCAACAGGTAGTACCCTGGAAAAAACCTTGTTAACAAAAACCTTGTTAATCCAATGGAGTTTAAGTGTGAAAGGGAAAGTAGTAGCAAGTAGGTACTGTTGAAATTCATAACAGCAACAGTTGACATTCAATATCAATTGCTGTTTCCAGTAAGGGACACCATTCCTTCATCATGTACAAAGAACCACCTAGTACTTTGAGTAAAACAAATAATTTCAATGAATTAGTTCAGTCACTCATTGATGTGCCTGGTGCCGCATTAAATTACACCAGCCACTTCTCATACTAAGTATGTTTTCATACAGCTTGGTGAATGAACTCTTTATATCAGTGCGTATTTAGTCAAGATCTTTTCAACTGAGCCCAGAAAGAGTGAATAAATTTTACTAATTACAAATATGACTAAAAATAGCAGCTACCTGCTGCTGGGGACTCTGGCATGTTTTGTCTATTCAACATCTCTGTTGTTAGATGAAAATGTTCTTCAAGGCACAGATTGTTTTATGCCTTATGCACATTGAATACAATGTTCACACTTAGCAGAAGAACAATATATGTTTTCCCACTCACTGGAAAACAGCTATCATCTAGTAAAAGAATTTTTTCCCAGAACAACAACTTCCAGTTCCTTATTACAACACTTTCGTAAGTGCATATATAAAGGGAAATTGTTCACTTTCAACTGCATTAAGTGTATTGAGCTAGATCAATTCATAGAATCACAGAACAACCAGATTGGAAGAGACTCACTAGATCATCGAGTCCAACCATCGAAATGATTTCCTTCTCCAAATTCAATTATATGAAGTTGGATGGTAGCTCTTTTGTGGATTTTTGTACAGCCCACTCAGTACAAGTGCCTTATTAATTATGGTTAACACACTTCCCTGAGTGATTGTATCTGTAGCCTAGTCACAGTTCAAAGGTCAGCTAGGTCACCGTCTCAGGCAGATTTATGAAAGAATGTAAAGAATACTGTAAAATTATACTAGTTGTACAAAAACCTGGCCCAGAAAGCTCTGCCATTATTCAAACTCCTATGCTTGAGAGAAGCAGTGTTAGGGGATGCTGGTCCACAGAAGCTATTAATAACTTTTGTCTGGGTCAGACATTCAGCCTGAATCTGGGGTTATTTTAGGTAAAACAAGTACCATAGGCAGAACAAGACTGAATGGTATGGTCAGATTTTTGAAACTGGTTGTTCACACATGGCAGTTACACACAGGCATAATAAATAGGATGCAAGCTAAAAACTGCGTAAGGAGAATGAAGAAAAATAAAAACTGACAGTTTTTCTTTTCCTTTTTAGTATCTGAGTTATTAGTAATTAAGTAAAGGATGTTCTTATGACAGTGTTGATTTTACGAGCTAAAACAGCAGCAACAAGGGATCCTGATATGCAACATTCACATTAACCTGCTCCACTAATATAATTTCAGTATAGGGAAGAACATTAAAAGCTTATTACAGGAGCATATGACCTATGAGGAGCTGATAGGGGAACTGGTTTATTCAGCCTAGAGAAGGTTAACAGTGGAAGATAATTGTTGAATTTCAATATGTAAAGGAACTTGTAAAAAGACAGTGCCAGGCTTTGCTCTGAGGAAAGTGAAGGGACAGGAAGCAGTACATGCAAATTGCAATAAGGACAATTCCCAATGCACACAGCTAAAAAAGTCCAGTTGGGGTAGTCAATAAGTGGGACAGATTACCCAGGCAGGTTGTGGTATATCCATCTTTGAAGATTTTCACAACTCAGCAACCAATCTGGCCTAGCTTTGACATTTATTTTGCTAATTAGGAGGCTAGACTAAAACGAACTCCAATTGTCTACAACAGCAAAGAACATCTTTCTTGTTACATTCAAGACATTAGGTAGAGATAACTCAGATACATGCATCCAGATAGATGAGAAGAAAAAAGTTTTCAGCCGTGGAAGAAGAAAGCAATTCAAATATTTGTGGACTTTAACCAAATAGCACTGGAAACTGATGAAAAGACCTTCTACATGTCTGACGTGCAGGGTGCTTATTACTAGACAGTTTGAAACCAGCTCCTGCCCACTGCACAGAAGCTGATTAAGCAAATACAGAACTTTGCTCTATGGTTTTTCCAGAACAGGAGTGGGGACAATATACCCCTCCTGTGGACTGGGCACAAGCAAGTACGCCTACAACACCAGTAATAGTGGGAGGGCATGGTTACAGTGGCATGGGTCTGGCTCAGCCATTCAGCTGGTTTTGGAGCAACGCTAACCATAGGCAATCCAAGTTTTCACTTCCTCCAGGTTGAGAGGAAGCTGTAAAGGCAAAATCTGTAGAGAAGACTAATACAATTAGCTAGACCAGCACATATAAGTGAAAAATGTAGAGAATTCTGTGTAAATACGTACTAGACTTTGAGGTGGTAATACTATTTCTGTTCAGTATATCACCCTGTTCTGAAGTGAAAATCTTAAGTTATCTGTCACAGAATGATACACATATTAGAATAAACATAACCCATAATCACAAAAATTATTTGTTTCCTTAGGCATGATATGTTACAAATATCAGTTTGGTTTGAATGGTTAACCATATTCTTGATTGTAATAAATTGCTTTTTAAGACAGTGTTAATTGTATTTCCCTGGACGTTTGCTCTGTTTCACAATATTTTAAAGACTAGTAGTTTCTTTTTTTTTTTTTTTTTTCTCTTGTCTTGGTATCAGCAGTGAGTTCTGTAAAGAAGCAAGAAGCAGCTAAAAGCACCACACAGTAACCTGTTTAAAGAGGGAAGAGCATGTTTTGAAGATATCACGAGGAAATGCAAGCTGAATCTGATACAATTTTCAGGTTTGCCATGATAGTAATATATAAAAATAAAATAAATTTAAAAAGTTCATAAGTGGGTGGGAAGTGAGTGGGTTTTTTTTCCTTCTCTGTGTCCTTACTCCATGGTAGGATTAAACTGTAATATCCAATCAACATCATCTTTTCTAATCCCTAGAGTACTATTTAAGATAATCCAGGTGCTGAAAATATATAGAGGTATTTCAGATAGATTACATGAGCTGCTGGTTAGTTAGTAAGGACAGGGAATCTGAGTAATCTCTTAGTGGGATCATCAGCTTTGATTTTCTTTTTTCTTCTAGGTAATTCCACAGAGGCCACAGCCTCCTACCCCTTGCAGTGAAACACAGCAATTTTGGAAGTGACTAACAGCAAATTATAAAAAAAACCCAGAACCTCTGAATTAATTATCTCTATTTCTGCTGTCATAGAAACTAGTAATCCCAAAGACATACAGGATCTACTCTCCTTCCTGGTCTAAACACAGCTGTGGTGAACAGATGCAAAACAAGATGTTAAATATGTACTTTATCTCCATGTATTACCACATGTAGCAAACAAAACATATATATACATTATAGGCAAAACACTATTACTATACTCATATAGTAAGCATACTTGAACAACCTCCAAGGCATTCAAATATAATTGAGAAGTACTTCTATTTTGTAAGCTGCAATAATTTCAATTGCATGTGGCTCTTCTTTCAGGCACACAGCCCCTTTAATTTATTTCAGGGGAAAGAAGCAAATTAGTTGTTACTTTCCACTTAATTTTATGTATTACTAATTGTAAACATTCCTTCCAGGGCAAGAACATTAAAAAGATACAAGAGAACCACTCTCTAAAGCCTTGTTAATGCTACTTCCATTCTAGGTAGTATAATGACATTAAAACTCTCTGATGTACTGTGCGAATGGGTAGATGCATACTACGTTTACTCTGGCTATCCAAGGAGAGTGAAAACAATACAATATTGATGAGGTGAGATCTGGCAATGAAGAAAATTCCCTTTTTCTGAGGCAGCCTGTCAGAAGAGATGCTGAGCAAAAATGACCATGAATGCTGCAAAGCCTCTGGAGATAAGACTGCAGAGAGTTTTGATAACCAGTCTGAGAAAATTCAACATCAGTGGCAAAATGAAGAAGGCATAGAAACATTAACAGTGGTCATGAGGAGCTGGGAAGGAGAAAAAAAGCTGTGGAAATTTTTATGAAGGTCTTGCAGGACTGTTGTTGACATTTCACTAAGGTATAAAGATGAGGTTGTAACAATAAACTTGGTTTCAGCTTGAAATGAAAGCAGAGTCTGTGCCTGTTTAATATGCCACAGCAGCCAACTGTTACTAACTAATTCAGAGTTAGCTCTCATCTGACAAGTTCCTTTGATGTAGATTCCACTGACAGAGAAAGTGACAGGCTTAAGAGCTGTGTCTTCAGGACTGTATCTGCAAATGTCCTCATGGGCTACTCTAGCAGAAGACAAACAAAACAGAAATGCTAACTGAGGAAGGCTATTTGAACATCCAGCTCAAACTGCTACATTGCAATATTCATGCACACAGATGGATTTTTAAGTTACTAATATTATTAATTTTAAATGGCAGAGAGAGAGAGCGTGTTATGGAAAAAAATGGGTCCTGATTAACAATGTTAGCAAGACATTCACTTAGGAGTCCCAGCAGAAGGGGGTCTCCTGGGAACAGATGACCACTGTGCTGGCTGCTACTGCCTGACTTTTGCTCTGGCAGCAGCCTGGGAGCCAGCAGCCAGGCCCCCAAGGGCTCTCAGGGCCAGCTGAAGACAGGAAAGAGACAGGTGCGTATTTCCTCAGAGAAGCCTCCACTACCAGGGCAATGCTCTAGGCTCCCTGAGGAGCAGAAGGCAGTTGACTGCAAGATGAAACTGGAGTAAGAGCTGCTGGTAGAGAGCTTGGGGAAACATGCAAATATGGTTGCCCTGGCAGGCAGAGGAGTAAGGGAAACACTTGCCTCCCGTGTTTCCAAACAAGAATGTACCTCTATTACTTCAGATAATCATTCCCTCAGTAAGAGATGACACAATTGTGGTCTACCTGATGAACTAAGCATGGAAAGGACATAATGCATATATGAAGGACTAAACATTAGAACTATTTGTTTGGAAGAGGAGATTAAGATAAATGCTTAAAAAGATTATGAATTCTAAGTGAAAACTAGTAAACCACAGGAATAGTCAGTGAAATTTATATGCAGTAAAAGGAAATAGGCCCAGGGAACAATCAACCAAAAGGATTTGTTTCCACATAATATAGAACCCAAGAACTAAATTAGGATTAGACAAAACTGAAAATGTTGCCCCCATTAAGTTTCATTAGGTGCTACAAATACACCACACGCTAGCTGCTCAGGGTAAAACTGATACTTTTCCATAAATAAGCTCTGTAGGATAATTTGACTATTCGTATAAGGGATGAAAAATTAGTAACTGAGACACCATGCTGTTTAGAACATATTTTTTGATTTATTACACTTCATATTATCTTAATGTAATAAGGTAATGTAATGAATGTAATAGTGGACCTCTTTTTTTCTGTTCAAACTCACAGTAAATTCAGTGTTTAGGAAAAATTTCACAAACACAATACTGACTTAATAAATACTCTAAGTTATAATTAACACTGCCATCCTAGCAGTTAAAGTGTTTTTCTCCAAAAGCGAAAAATAAAGGAGTATAGACCTATGCAAAGTCCTTTATCTCCCTGCACACCCAGGCAAAGCTGGTCTTGCAGAAGGCAGTGGCCCTTCTGCAGCTGAGATGGAGATGCTACTCCAGTGCAGGTGCCTTTGGTGCAAGGGGAAGAATGCTACTGGAGAGTACCCCAAGGCCACCAGGCAGCTATAAGCTATCAAGACACCTCATGCACATATACACCCACAACCTCTGGCCTTCAAGCCACTGTCTGGTCTATAAGTCAACTAGTATTTAGTACTACACTTTATTAATGGAGAAATATATTTCAAAGAGTATTTCAAATGCCATTATACTTCTGAGAGCCTCTGTTCCTGAAGGGTTATGTACATAAAATATATTCCTTTTGGAGTCTGCAAGGATAAATGAGACAGAAGATTTTCTGTGAAGAGAAAGATTTTTGAAGAGGGAGAAAAGAAATAAAGATGGAAAGCATATTTTGATAATAATCTTTGTATGTGTTATTCAGAATGCCATGAAAGAATGAAACATTGTAAAATATTTACACAACACAGCTTGTCTTGATATGGGCGATATCAGCAGAAAATGAGACAGGTTGACTGAGTGATGTGTTCCAGTAATGCAGGCTGCTATAAGCTTTGCATGCTATGAGATATCATGAAAGATGCATACACCTACACAAAGGTCACTTTTGCAGAATGCAGTATGGTTTTCACTTCTAAGTCCATCTACGTTTTACACACTGACTCTGGATTTAATTTCCACTAGTGAAATGAAAATTTAAAATATCTTTCCTTTTTCGATGTATCATTAAATTATTTGTTATTACATTAGGTTGTTTTTTCAATTGGGAAAAAAATTACCAAGATTTCTGTACTTGTAATTTTAAAATATATCCCTGTCTCTAAGACGCATATTTCTAACAGGCACTACCTGTCTTCATTTCTGTGGGAAATGAAATTATCACCAGACTTTGAGTGAAGGAAGATGAGGCAGGAGAGTTTCTATAATAAAGGACCAAGGAAGCGTGAAAAATCAGACCACAGAAGCAATTTTTAGCCTAGCTTTCCTTGAAATTTCTTTTACAATTGGAAGGCTAAAGCCCAATATGCTCTTCTCATAGTACTGAATTGTATGTCTACTTCTTCTTCCCTGTTACCTCAATGTTTTGCCTTTTTTTTCCTTATCACTTACATGCTGTCTTCTTTTGATGGTCCCAGATTTCATAGCCTCATTCTTTTTTTTTTTCTCATCAATCCTAAATTTTTTTCAGAAACGCAAAGGCACCTCCCATCTAAGCCAAAAGAGATATCAGGGACCATATTTTGGTCTAGTGACTTAAACACTGTTCCTGCCACCCTAACTCATCACAGCAAATGAATATTTGTACAAACTGAAAAAGTCTGATCATTTATGTTCTTAAAACTGTAGTCCTACACCTCTTGGTTTTATTGCAGCTGCTCACAGTACAGGACACTGTGTCTGGTCGCGTTTGCAAAATCCCATCCTTCTTCATATCTTTCTGGAAGATATTGAGTATTTGAGCAGAGTGGGAGTGGAAGAACGGGGTATTTCACAAATTAGGTTCTTAGCATTAATAACACTGAGACAATGTTTTACAACTTCTTAATGTAAAAGTATCGCTCTTCCTTCTGGTAGGCATTAGAATCATAGAATCAATCATAGAACAACCAGGTTGGAAGGGACCCATCGAATCTTCTAGTCCAACCATTCCTATCCAACACTAAACCCACTAAACCGAGTCCCTCAAGACCTCATCCACCCGTGCCTTAAACACCTCCAGGGAAGGGGAATCAACCACCTCCCTGGGCAGCCCATTCCAGTGTCCAATGACCCTCTCCGTGAAAAACTTCCACCTAATCTCCAGCCTAAATCTCCCCTGGCGGAGTCTGAGGCCATTCTCTCTTGTCCTGTCCCCTGGCACTTGGGAGAAGAGGCCAGCTCCCTCCTCTCTACAACCACTCTTCAGGTAGTTGTAGAGAGTAATGAGGTCTCCTCTCAGCCTCCTCTTCTCCAGGCTAAACAACCCCAGCTCTCTCAGCCGCTCCTCATAGGGCCTGTTCTCCAGCCCCTTCACCAGCTTCATCGCTCTTCTCTGGACTTGTTCCAGAACCTCAACATGCTTCTTGTGGTGAGAGGCCCAGAACTGGACACAGTATTCAAGGAGCAGCCTCACCAGTGCTGAGTACAGAGGGAGAATCACCTCCCTGGACCTGCTGGTCACACCATTTCTGATACAAGGCCAGGATGCCATTGGCCTTCTTGGCCACCTGGGCACACTGCTGGCTCATGTTCAGTTGGCTGTCGACCAATGCCCCCAGGTCCCTCTCCTACTGGCAGCTTTCTAGAAAGACTTCTCCTAGTCTATAGCTCTGCATGGGGTTGTTGTGCCCCAAGTGCAGGACCCGGCATTTGGCCCTGTTAAACCTCATGCCATTGGACTCAGCCCAGCAGTCCAGCCTGTTTAGGTCCCTTTGCAGAGCCTCCCTACCCTACAGTAGATCGACACTTGCACACAGCTTTGTGTCATCTGCAAACTTGCTAAGGGTACCCTCAATGCCTTCATCCAGGTTGTTGATGAAGACATTGAACAGGACTGGACCTAGCACTGAGCCCTGGGGAACACCACTTGTGACTGGCCTCCAGCTGGACTTGACACCATTTACCACCGCTCTCTGGGCCTGACCATCCAGCCAGTTTTCTACCCAGGAGAGAGTGTGCCTGTCCAGGCCAGAGCCTGACAGTTTCCATAGCAGGATGCAGTGAGAAACTGTGTCAAAGGCTTTACTGAAGTCCAGAAAGACCACATCCACAGTCTTTCCCTCATCCAGCAGCCGAGTGACTTTGTCATAGAAGGTGATCAGGTTGGTTTGGCAAGACCTGCCTTTTGTGAACCCATGCTGACTGGGCCTGATCACCCGGTTCTCTTGTAAGTGCTTCATGATAGCACTCAAGATCACCTGTTCCATGACTTTCCCTGGCACTGAGGTCAGACTGACAGGCCTGTAGCTCCCCGGATCCTCCTTGCGACCCTTCTTGTAAATGGGAACTACATCAGTCCAGCCAGCCTCCGGTCCAGTGGTCCAGCAGTCTTCCAGGACTGCTGGAAGATGATGGAAAGGGGTTTGGCCAGCACATCCACCAGCTCCCTCAAAACCCTAGGATTAATCCCGTCTGGACCCATAGACTTGTGGGTGTCGAGCTGGTCAAGCAAGGCTCTGACCACCTCCTCTTGGACCATGGGAGCCTCGTATTGCTCCTCTATTTCCGGGGTTTCTACACAGAGGGAACAGCTTTCTTTACAATTAAAGACCGAAGCAAAGAAGGCATGAAGTACCTCAGCCTTCTCCTCATTCCCTGTCACTGTTGTTTCCCCTGTGTCCAAAAGGGACTGTATGGTTTCCCTTGTCCTCCTTTTATTATCTATATATTTATAGAAAGATTTTTTGTTATCTTTCACAGACATTACTTGGGATAATACTAGACTCTAAATTCTGAGAATTATTAATAGCTTCTGCTGTATTAAATTCTGCTGAAATTCACCCTGAGTTTAATAAGCAGACCAATTTATAAGACAGGATACAAGTCAATTAAATAAAAATAGAATTTCTTTTGATAGACAGAAATTGAAGGATTTTTGCATAGAGAAGGAAAAAATCATGGCATAAAGTAAGTGGAGTGTCCCTTTAGTTTCAACTTCTATAGCTCCTTTCCTTAGCAGTTAGCATTGTTCACTACTACAGTAGCAAAGTTCATACATGGGAAAAAAATCCAAAGGGTAGGGAAGCTGATCAATAGCGAAGATAAGATTTTTTGGTTTATACAAAATTTCCATTGCCACTGTATAACTACTCGATTACACACAATTTTCTAGAAGCTGCCTGCCCTCCTCTCTGCTACCATCTCTGCTCCCAACATATCCATAGACAGATATAGCAGTAACTTACCTTTACAAGTAAGAGGTTTAAGCCCTAGTTCAATAAAGACATAATCTAAGCAATGTGGAACAGATCAAGCCAGAATAATTGAGAGAGACCTTTGAATAATCTTGAGATTAGCTTTTGTGCTGACCAGAAACACCTTTCTGCTAATTAAATCCCTTGTCAACTTTTTTGTTCAGCTATTCAGTATGTTATCGATGACTCCTGTTTTCCTCCTTTTCAGCACACAGTAATTTAAAAATTAAATATAAAAAAGTCAGAAGACTTATGATCTATCTAAAAATTACAGTTCTCTTGCAGTAGAAAATGAGAAACAAAATAAGAAATAATCCTTTTAATTCTGAAATCTACTTATGTGCTGTTTTATGAATAACCCCATTCGACAAAAAAAAGTTGTTATGGTGGAAGTCAGTTTTCAAATAGTTGAATTGAAATTTTCTTTCAGACCAAATATTGCATTTATAAAGTAGCTCAAAAGGTGGTAATGTGCATCTCTTCCCTAGACACAATTAACCAGACTCATCACTGAAGAAACAGAGCAACAAAAGTATAGAATCATAGAATCATCAGGTTGGAAGAGACCCACTGGATCACAGAGTCCAACCATTCCTATCAGACACTAAACCATGCCCCTCAGGACCTCGTCCATCATTTTCCCAATGGCCCTGAAGTCTTTCTTGATATCTTTAGTCTTTCTTTTTACTAAGTCATCATTACCAGTTTGGACTACTATCAGAGGATAGTAGTCTGTCTCATGGATCAGGGAAGGAAGTTTTCTAGCTACCTCCTTCACTGATGCCCCTGGTAAGCAGCAGACCTCTCTGTGGAGTGGGTCAGGTCTGCAAATGGGTCCCTCCGTTCCTTTGAGGAGGGAGTCCCCTACAACAATCACCCTCCTCTTCTTCTTAATGGAGAATGTTCTTATTTTTTTCTGAGGATGGTGTGGCCTAGGGAAAGATTCTAGGCTATGGTAGTCATCATCCTCAGGATTAGATTCCACCTGCAGCACCTGGTACTTTTTCACCAGGGGGATCTCAGGTTTTGCTGTCTGCTTGAGGGGAGTATGCTTCCTTCATCTGGCAGGAACTGGCTGCCATTCCCCATCTCTTATAACCCCAACCATGCAGTTTGCAGGTGGATGGTGATTGGGCACACCAGGTCCAGCAGGCTGCTGAGTTAGTGAGAGGGCACTGCTCCACTGATCTGTCTCCCTCTCACATTCCCTGATCCTCCTCAAACTCTTTATTTCCTTCCTTAACTCCTCAAACATACGAAGAAGTTCCCCGACTTGAGCACAGCCTTCAGAAGTGGAGCCAGTAGCAGAGGCATGAGCTGGTTTGGGCGTGGGGCACTGCCTGCAGCTCAGGGTCTGGGCAGCTGCATGCACCCCCTGTGGCTGTGTCTGGGTAGCAGCATCCCTCCTGCCTGCTGCAGCACTTGGAGCAGCTTTAACGTTCTGCTGGGTAGCCACCATGGTAATATAGTACTACAGTCTTTGTTCTCAGAAAGCCATTTTGCCCTGGCTGCAAGCCAAAGTATCACCAGAAAGACTGTCTGATCAAATGATAATAAAATAATAAATTCAATATTGCTGGAAACCCTGTGCTGCTCAAAATGATAATCAGTATGTCATGGACCTGTAAGTATGTCAATAGTAAAATACTTAGCTGACTCCAAAAATAAAAGTCAATCTTTTAGTACATAGTACTAGTGTTGTCAAAGAATTAGTATGTTATGACAGGTAAGCTTTAGGTGTCAAAAATATCATAATATGCTATTTTTTAACAAAAGGAGTTAATTTTTTATGCATTTCATCAATTTAAAAATGGAATGTAGTTCTGAGAAACCTTTACTTTATACCATGAAACTAAAGTGGAAAGACTTCCTTCATGATAAATTATAGGTACCCTTAGATGACATCTCCCTAAAGGAAGTCACAGTTCAGCTCTAAGAAGGTGCGTGTTAAAAAGGATGCTGCTTCACCAAACACACAGAACTCCTGGCACTTGCAACAGTGATAAAATATGACTGATGTAGAACGGCAGTAAATTATATTAGGTGTCTAGATAACCTAGATTTGCCACTCACTTTTTTTTCCTTGCTTGTTTTGCTTTTAACTCATAGATAATGTTTCTAGGGACAGCACTGATATTGTGAGGGCTTTGCTGCTTACTATATTTGAAAGTATGTCTGAAGCCTGGTTGCTAGCCATGTTTGATTTGACATACATAAATTACGACTAGTTCATGCTCCTTTATATTATTTCTACATAGTACACAAATGTGAAGGATAGTAATGTCATCTCTGATTTGTTTTAAACATACCTGAGATATGAGCAATTCAATAGATATAAAGAAATACTGCCAAATTTGAGGGGGAGGTGAAAAGTAATTTTTGTGTAAGGATTGCTGGCTACAAGCTTTTTGCAATGCCAGGAAGATATGTACAACTTTTTAAATGAGATATCAGTTCTATTACTACGGACATTTTGCTGTTTCCCTTATATTTGAGAGCTATGAAAACTATTTTCACATATATTTGATCTCAAAAAAATATTATTTGAAGTGGTGCCATTAACTATCAACTTCATAACAACAACAAAAATATAATTTAAGTATAATTCTTTCAGTAAAAGACACAAACCATATTTTAAATCCTGCTCTATGTATACCGCACACACCAAACAAAGGTGTGGCTAATACCCAGCTATTCAAAATACTTTGGCTGTTCTCACCAGATAAAACAATGACACTCAATGATAACACCTGTATAACCTATCACTATATTTGTATTTCAAAGTCTGTGGTACAAATATAAAGACACTTTGTGAGAATGGATTCTCAAATTTTGCTTCAGCTATTTTGTATGTTTAACTGTTTTTGCAAGACGTAGCTGTTTTGTGTCAGGAGATGACAGGCAGACAAGAAATCAGTTGACACACATTGGATAACTTGAAAGAATACACATTCCCATAAGAGGAAAGGAATACAAACTAAAGTTGACAAGGCAACAGATTGCAGAACAATGTGAGGCCCAGCCAGTGAGAGATGGGGAAAGGGAATTGGGTAATTAAGAATGAGAGAGAAATACTTTGAATTTCTGTAAACTGGTGTGTTCTCCTCTTTAACAGAGACACACATAACTCAGCTGACTGATTTATTTTAAATACATTTTTATTCCTTTGCTTCGAAGACTTAGTCCTTTTGATGTTTTTACCAATGAACAAGCTTTCTCACAACTTGAACATATAGAATACCACAGTCAACATTTTTTTTTACTCCTCAGGAAAGATATACAACAATTCTATCTTCATGTAGGTGGAACACACCACTATTTCATTTACTTCCAGACTATATCCCCACCCTGAGGCATGAGCCTTTCTTCTGCCATCTAGAACTTCATGACTCCCTCACTCACATAGAAGAAAGAGTAGCTACTTGTGAAATATGGAAACAGAAAATATCTTACACTTTCTTATCAAAAAAGAGTATTCATATGAGACTCTCTGAGAAGAGAATTCAAGCTCCTGGAAACAACATTAAAGGAAGTTTGACAGGATTCTTGCGAATGTACTTCCAACTGACCAAGTACAGCTCCCCTGTAAAGCCAGAAATTGCTAACTCTTAACAAGCAGGGGAAGTAGCAGGGTTTCAGCTATGCGGCTCTGTGACACAGAATACAAACATCCCATTTCTGCACTGATCTCTCTGTTTCTTGATGCTTTCACTGCAATAATTTTAGATTCACAGAATCACCAGGTTGGAAGAGACCCACCGGATCACTGAGTCCAACCATTCCTATAATTAATTAATACATATACTAGATACATTAATACATATTAATACATGTATTAATCATATTATATTAATACATATAATACGATTAATACATATACTATGATTGCACAATGCCTGTCACAACATCCTGCTAAGCTGTAGACTTCATGCATTTTTACAAAGTCAATGTTGGTTTTTTTTTTTTTTTTTTTTAAATCACAACTAACTTGTAGAACTGCATATGAATGCCTGTCTGCAAACCCCAGCCTCCAAAACTTAGAGTATTCCCTAGGTGTTTAGCTTTGTGGCACTTCTAGGTAAGCACTGCAGGACCATCCTTGGTCACTCCCCCTCTTTCCCAGGATCTCCAGTATTTCCAGATAAAGATCTCTCCCCTCACTCCTCAAGGACATAAATGTAATAAGGAAGGTTTCAAATGCACCTCTCCAGGGGGAAAAAAGGAAGCAACATTAGTCAGTGGCTAGCATCTTTCCTATCAAGAAATCCGATTCAGTATTTACAGAACTCTCATTTTTTAGCATTACACACACACACAAGACAAAAAATACCCCAAACCCCATGCGTGCATGGTCATACTTCCCTCCAACTAGGTAGCTCTTTCATGAACATACATGAGAAATCTATCTCCTTGTCCATACTTTGTAACACTTTGTAACACAGAGTAACTCCTCCACTTGTAAGAATACAGTAAACACGTAGAAAATCTTCAGGTTTGTCTAGGGGCTTCAGTTCCTTTGGCTTTGCTTCTTCAAAAGCAGCACAAGAAGATAAAATGTCAGCAGCAAAGTGAGCAAATATTTAGCTGTATTTATAAGTAACCTGTGCAAATTCATACAGATTTTAGTGAATAGCCTATTTAATTTTTTAAAAAGGAAGATACACTAAGGATAAAAGTGAAAGCAGGGAGTAGGTAAAACTGCTCAAAATTCATTGAAAACCATATGGAAATAAAGCCATTACTGTAGATACACCTATCTTTCTGCTCCTCTCCCTTTGAAATAATTATTTGTGTCCAAAAGTCTTTAAAGGTAGTCATGTCTTAGCATTATCTGCTCTAAAAAAATCATGACAATATTGGCTATCATGCTAACTGCACTGCCGTTGATCCTCCTGCAGGTCACAACTTAAGATTATTTAAAAAGGGAGAAGCATCTGTTTTTCACTGTTTACTTAGCCTTAGTATTCTTAGTAATAACATTTTCACTACTGATAAAATGCACAGAGAATTTATTGTATTTACATATAGAACTTATATATGGAAAAGCTGCACAGAATATAAGTATAGGTGTGCAGCCACCTCTGGTACTCAAAATAAATAAAAACAGATTAAGGAAGAAAGGTCAAAAGAAATCTTGTACAAGTTTCACTGTTTTAAACTTAATTTGATTATATGTATTTGTCTGTATACTAGTATCAACATCAACTCTCTATTACTCGATAGATGTGGCAAATAGACAACAGTCTGGCCTATTATAATTTACATTTGCAGAAACATTTAAAAGTCAGCCCAAAACTGATGAGTTGTACTGCCACAATGAACAGAAAAGGGCAACCACAGCAATGTGCTCACTGACACCATCGACATCACTTCTGACTGCTGTTTCATAAGAAAGCTAAGGAGTGCAAAAGCCCCAATCAAAACACACAATATTTGAACGGAGAAATTTTCAAGCATGGATCATGAAATAGCTTCTTAGACAATTATGTACACACACAATGAAATATAACTCATTTAGATAATAAGACATGAAAAGAATGCATTTGGTTGGAAGTATAATTGCACACTGCTGATGGTAACTGAAGGCACACCATGCATAGTCAGAAGAATTTATAGGCTCAAGAAATGCCACAATTCATTCGAAATACATCACTCAGAGTATTTCAGAGTGAATCTGAAAATAGGGGTACAGGACGAGATGAAATCAAGTATATACTGGGCTTCCTTGCCACTAAACAAAAAGTACACATACAGGGAATCCAAAAGGCTAATAATGCAAACTGACTTTGGTTTCTTGATAGATACAAAGCATGGTTTTCACCAATGCCTGCAGAAACACAAAAAAATCTAAGTGCAAAAGATCGTATGAAGGAAGGAGGGAAGGAGCTGGTATCAAGCACTCACTGTATGGAACAAATATGATTTAAAAAGAAATTTGATCAGCATTCCATGAAAAATCATCCATTAAAGCTGTGGTTACTTTGCTACTGAACTCTATGAACTCCAAAAAAACTGATCATGCTTCTCTCTTGCCACAAGTAGTGTGGCACCACTTCCCTCTGTAGTGACAAAAGTGAAGATCTTTCTGAGCTGGATCTGTTGCTACCCAGCATAGGATGTAGCCACTTAAATGCTGATGCTGGCAAAAGAACGGGGAGAAGTAGTTGGCACTGAAGAAGCAGCAAAAGTCCGCCCTTTTCAACAGCCATCAGATTTTACCAAATTTAAGTTATTTGGCTTAAAATCAGGAGTATGAAAGAAAGCCTGAATAGGGGAACAAACCATATAATGTATTTTTTCAAACATAAATCAGTGGGTTTTGAACTAAATCCTGACATTCTCCAAAATCTACTTCTGTCATTTTCCCTCTTATTCTTGCAGAACACACCCTGTTGATCCATAGTAGAGACATGTAAGCAAAATGCACTGTCCTTATTAAGGACTGAGAGAAACTGCTGGCTCAATTCTACAAAATAAGGTGTCATGGCCATCTGGGAGACATTGTAAGACAGCAGTTTCAAAATAGAAGAGCAAGTAGGGCTAAATGTGGAGCACTCATGAAAAGAAAAAAAAAAAAAGTCAAACAACCCAACAGTTTTAGATAGTCCTTAATTAAAAAAACCTGTTTCCCCATAAAGGTTGAGAAATACAGTTGTCTGATCTGAAAGAATATGCTAAAACCATTTTGGGTCACATGGACTTTATTGTTCCTTTGCTCTTTGTTGAACAGGAAGCAAATCCTGACCATGATGAAGATGGGCACATGGGCACAGAATCTGGGTGACAGAAAAAATAAGCAGCCTATTTCATTCAAAAAGCTTGTATAATATGCCTGCAAACTCCTGTGGCCTTGTTTCTCTGCTCAGTCTAAGTAGAAATTGGCCCTAAAGTACTGACTTACCATCATTTCCTAATTCTTAATTTGCATTTAGCTTATGGGAATTAAATTTAGGTTTTAGAAATCCATAAAAATCCTCTAAAATGGAAGCACTTGTTGAAATAAAATTTCATCTCACAAAAGAAAAAACCAAACCTGTCATTCACAGTACTTAATATGCTATGGTATTTTTTTCTAAGTGATGTGTAAACTGATCAGTCAATTACGTAAGAATCTTATATTTTTAAATAAAAAGAAAATTTGCCCTAAAAAGTCATCATGGTCTAATTACAGTGAAGAAAAAAATATTTAATTAATTAATAGGCAATTTACTAAAACCCTATGTGGATAATATTCAGGAATTTACCAGTAGTTACTTAGTGGATCACACAATAAAGAAAGATGACACAATAACTTAACATTGATAAGAGGATGTTTTGAACTGAAGTTTCATATAGGCGTCAGGAGTCATTGTGGGAAGAAGTGGTGATTTCATTTTTTTTTTCTGGAGTAGGAAAGAATTTACAAAATCTCTGGCAGGAAAAAGATATTGTTTTCTGCTTAGGTTTACTGGGGATTTTAACAATCAAAAGCTGCATGCTAGTAAAATATCAAAAGGAAAAAAATGTCTGACAATATAAACAGAACATACACTGCATGTCCAGAAGAGGCAGCCAAACATTTAACACTCAGATGCAGCTCATCATATCCATCCTACGTCCACAGAACAATCTAGTGCTGGTTTAGTAGCTGTCTATTAATATTTGGAAATCAAAGCCAAATGAGTTAAGTCTCATGGACAAAATGATGATCCGAAGAAATAACATTCCCATCACAAATAAACTGCGTTGTCATGCCAAGGACAAAAATCTGCCTTACAGATCTCATGTTACACAGTAGACAACAAGGAATGTTTGATTTATAGGCCTTATAGGGAGAGAACGCAAACTCTCAATGTGCAACGAAGTGTACGTAACCTGAAAAGACAAGTCATCCAGATGGAAAAGATGCTCTATAAAAAGTAAACCATTCCACACAAAAGCAAATGCCCCATGCAATAGAAATTTGTGGATTTGCAGAGATTTGCATTCTTATAACAAAGGCAGAAGTCAACTGTCAATGCATGTCATAATCTTCACATTATGGGATTTTAGATAAGACAATCAAACAAAAAAGAGTTTGTTCAAGGGATGTATCATGATGGTCCATAAGATGATAACAAAGAAGTCAACTGTATCCTCATATGCTATATAAAATCCAATGAACTGGAATCATTGCCAGCCTCCAGAACAGTGTGCAATTAGCACAGCTGGGGCTGCCAACTGATTTAGCACACGCCTGTATCTGACAAATGAAGTGCATGAATAACCAGAGACATACAAACCTTGCCAGTTTAAGAGCAGTAGCATTATATTTAGCCTAGACTTATTAAAAAGAGAACTCAAAAAATTTACATCACTCTCAAAACTAGAGTTTCACATCATAAAAAGATCATGGAAATCTTCTTGTCTTTGCTACTTTCAACACTCAAGCAATCACAACTGAGGTGAATTCAATACTATATATATTTTAGCACCAAGTGGGTAAGAATGCTGCACGTTCACTAAGAAAACATGACACTGTCTTTCCTGTAAAATAACATACAGCAGACTGGTGAGACACTTTCCCCTAGCAGTTTAAAGTTAAAATCTTCAGTCATTACTTGCATGTAAGTACACACTAACAGATCACACAAATTCCACAAAATAAGACATTTCACATTAGCAGGACTGTGCATAATCCAGACACAGGGACTTAAAAACTAGTGCTGCTTGAGTGTGGTCTTAGTGTATCACTACTGTAGTACCTTCTCTGACCATTTCCATAGAATTTATTATTTTTATCAGGTATACTGCCAGGAAAATGAAAGGACATGTTGACTGTGTGGGTACATTATCTTGCAATAAGACATGAAAGCTGAATCTACTTTGTAAAAATCTGTCTTGCTTCTTGGGAAATGTTTCCTATTCTGCAGCAGAAAACATGAATGTGATAGATTACCATATGAAGAGAGCAAAATTGAACGTGCAGTGCAGATTTACTCTATGAAGAATGCATACAATGGTTTTCTAGAGGTACTGTATT
>JAUMJK010000124.1:0-82500 GCA_033558105.1 Coccyzus lansbergi | reverse complement strand
CTAAAAAAACCCCAAACACCACAAGAAAACCCCAAAGTAAGAACTTGTTCCACAGTCAAACTAATGTAATTGAGAAATGTTGTCACTTCTGTATATATTAAAAATAGCATTGTGCTGCAATGGTTGTCATTTAGCTGGATGAGCATTGCCTTCTGAACTTGGAAGAGCAGGGCTCTGGAAATGTCGTCGCTTGGCACAGGCTGTGGCTAACTTCATTGTTAAATGCCTGCAGAGGTAGGCACTTTACCCTACAAGCCTCTCAGGTGCCCCAATGGGCAAGGTCATGTGCAAGACTTGACCAGTTTTGACCAATTCCACAATATAGTCTACCCTGCATGCTTGAATCCAGGTGCAAGTAGATAGAATTTTTCTGTTTCTTTATAACAAGGCTTATTGCTACTTGGAGGTGAATCCTGTGAGCTGATTGGAGATACAGAAAATAAAAACCAAGACTACAAGGATGTTTAGAAATTAGGTATCTCATTTAAAAGCAGTTTGAGCCAGAGTAACGCTTCTACAAGAAACCCAGCTTCCAACATTGCTACTGTACTGGCCATGGCCTTACAGGAGAGAAAGAGAGTTGGTGAAGGGTCTGGAGCATAAGTGTTAGGAGGAGCAGCTGAGGGAGCTGTGATTGTTTAGTGTGGAGAAAAGGAGACCTTACTGCCTTCTATAATGACATGAAAGAGTGTTGTAGTGAAGCACATGTAGGTCTCCCAAATAATAACTGTCAAGATGAGAGGAAGAGGCCCCAGGTCTTGCCAGGTCAAGTTTAGACTGGGTAGCAGGAAATATTACTTTACTGAAAGGATTGTCATTGGAACAGACAGACTATGGAAGTGGTTGAGTTCGCATCCCAGGAGGCATTTAAATGATGTGTAGATGTGGCACTTATGGACATTGTCTAGTGGTGGACATGGCAGTGTTAGATTTACAGTTGGAATCAATGGTCTTAAAGGTCTCCTCCAGCGTAAACTCTTCTGTGATTCTCTGATTCTGTAAAATGCAACTGTCATGAAAAAAAAGTCATCCACACCTTACCATCATCTAGTAGTACAAAAGGTGAGAATGAGGTACATCTTATTCAAAAAGCCGTGACTCTAGTCAGTTCAATAATCAACTTTTTCAAAATTATTTCTTCTTTGGCCATCACTAAGTTAATCCTGCAGTGGGCAGTCCAAAGGCTGAAGCACTTTCTGTTGGAGGGTCTATAGTTGATTAAGGAGTAATTCAGGGCTGTGAAATAACATTACAAACTCTCTTCTGTTAGATACTTACGTCACTGTGGTGATAAATAATCCTCACTGCACGTAGGTAGAAATTTGCTCTTGTTCTCGCATTTTAACCACTTTTCATATGTCAGCAGGTAGCCACTCATTACTTTTATATCTCAGGCTTTTGAACTGTTCCCCTCGGTTAGCTATTTGGGTTTCTCATTTATGAAGCCCAATGGCATCCAGGTACTTTCAGATGTACTGCCAGAGCATTTTACCTCCTGAATCAAAGCACAGTCCATCAAATTTCCGGAGTGTTTACCTGCATTAATAGGTAATTGGTGAGAAAATGCATGGTTTGGTTGGCTGAGAAACTTAATAAAACAAACTTAAAAATCACACACATACCCAGAGAGTACAGTTCCTTTTTCTTACTGAATCCTTGCTACTCAACGTGGCTGGGTGCCAGATACAAATTACGGCTTCCCCACCCCATGGTATCCTTACACACCACAACTATCCAAGTCACCGGGCAGCTCATCAGCCTTACAGCAACAGATTGGAAACACCACAGGAAGATCATAATTCTCCAGGTTTCAGTTTTAACAGTAACAGCTGTCAGTTAGTTTGCGCAGAATCTTGTGCATCACTGTATGGCACAGCTATGACACTAGCTGGGCAAATATTTATCAGATTTAAGACTACCAAACAGTTTTTAGTCACCTTGCTGCTCCCATTTACTTATTTGTTTGTATGTTCATTTTATTCCCTAACTAAAAGAGAGGTCCCCATCATCTGGTAAACTTGTTCAGGACAGGTGAAGACTCTTTCTATAATGGTGCCTTTATGCATGAGTTAAGAACTCCTCAGTTTAATAGCCACATGCTAAATGAGGATATGTGTCAAGTGAAACACTCAGTTTAATAGCCACATGCTAAATGAGGATACGTGTCAAGTGAAACAATCATGTTTCTTTCTTGGAACATGGATATGCTTTAAAAGAGCAAACAACAGCATCTTTAAGAACGCCTTGTGTTTAGACATTATGAAAGAAGGACTTCTTCTCAAAGACCTGTAATGCCACTGTATTAGAACTGCCTGTGACAAGGAATTGCTCTGGGAGTCAGACGTGTATTTTAGGAATACATACCAGTCTTCAAGCCGGTCAGTGGGGTATGGAAGACTCTGCACGTACATTCTCACTTTTGGCCAAGGAAGATGCAGCACAGTGCTTGCACCTACATTTAAATGCTCTTCCTTCCACCCTTCTTCAATACCTGCTCTTTTTCAACATCCTTCCCCTCTTTTGAGTGTTTAGTGAGCCTCAAGAGAACTGGGGTTTCTGAATGACTATAGACGCTATATAAATGACGGTGAGAACAAAGCTCGGGAAAATTTGCAGACTTACTTTCGAGTACAGACTCAGAGGCCAGGTAGTTTGAGATTTTACAGAACAGCGAGGGATTTTTCATTCCATGCTCTCCTCCACAGATTTGCTGGTATCAATTATTTCAAAGAGTCTTCCCAAGAACAGCCTTTGCTCAGCTGAAAAAGTAGCAGGTGAATACAGAGGCACTCAGACTACCAGGATCAATACTATTACCCGTCCTGAAACACTCTGGACATGACAGTATCAAACCCAGACACATTTTCCTCAAATATTAAATTACAGGGCATTCTTGAGTTTAAAAGCAAGAAGGAAGAAAAATATGCTGCAGTGGAGTATGTGATTAATACAAAAAAAGTAGAAAAATGGTAATCTTGATGCTTTAAAGCGGTTTCATGATCAAATCCTAAAGCTAATCCTGCAAAATGAAGTCCCAGATCATGTCTGTGTTCCCTAACTGGAGGTATGTGCAGTGGCTGCAATAGTAACTTACAGCACGAGTACCAGCTGACTGGTGGGATGTGTATTACCCATTTCCGATTTAAATAACTTTTACCCAATGAAGATGTCTTCCTCCAAGACAATGCGCTGTGTACTCTGCCCTTCTCCTTCTCAACGGGAAGGATAAATCTGGCATATTTAACCAGCTGTATTTGGATACCGAACCTAACAATAATTCTACCCAGGTCTGCTGGTGAAGATGAGGATAGAATGGTGTAGTCAGTGTACTGGCTCTGTGAGGCTCTATTGTAACAGATGCCCTGGAAAGACGTCTTGGAGACAAATGAAAGAAACCTCTAAAATTCATTGCTAATGCTTTCCCTTTGCTTGTTTTAGCATGCTGTTGTTTGCTGGCATTTTAGTCCGTCCATCATCTGTATTCCAGATGCTTAAACAAGTTATCTTAAAAGAAGTTGGTGTATCTAAACAAGAAGCAAGGACACAGGCAGGCTTAAGCATAAACACGACATTGGTAAGAACTCAGTACTAACATTGCACCTCAGCCTCTACAAGGTCACCTTCTGATTACAGTAATAACTAAAACCAATGAACAATCAAAGGAAGTCTGTCTTTCTGTACACAATTTTTATTATTTACATAATAACAATATAACATAGATTCTTGGGAGCATGACTATGCAAAATACATAAATAGGAACTACCTATACATATCCGAATACCTAATAACTCAGGACAACAAAGTGAGAAGCAAAAATCTGAACATTTTTAATAACAAAGTAAAAATTGAGACTGAACAATGCAATGAAAATTAGAAATTCAGGAGCAGTGCCTGGTGTACATACATACTATTTGAAAATGAGAACAGGCATTCCCACAGCACTAGTCTTAACAGTACTTGTTTGTGTAAAACCCACAAATTCCATACATCACAAATCCTGCTTCAGTTGTAACAGAGAAGTGATGTTACCAAACAAGCATCAGTGAAGTGTACTGCCTTTTCCAGAGTTGTTACTGTACAATGGTGTAGATAATGCAGCCCACGCAATACAACCAAGAACACTACAGTCCTGCACCCAAATACAATTTAAAAAGTTAAAGCAGCCCTCCGAGAGTGGTTCCAGCTACCACTCAGGTCTATAGCCATGTGGGGTATGGTTATCCATGTAGAAGGATGCAACTGTTAAATTTAAAATTGGAAAAAACTAACTCCTAATATTTCTTATGAGCTCAGAACAAACAGAAGATAAGTAACATATGAACATATCAAACTTCAACAGCTTCTTCGTCAAGTGTGTTACTTGATGGAGCTGCTGTGGTATGTCTAAGAACAAACTTTTTTTGGTAAACTGATCTTACAATATTGTGCGACATGACATGTTTAGTTATTTGAGGAAAAGTAGACAATTCTGTTGCAGGCCAGTTTGCAAGTTCAAGCAGGTCTTTTCTTTTGGAAACCTGTATGAAATCTAATGCAATATTATAATTAACTAAATTAACTACTTTTTTAACCTTTTGTCTATTTTTTTCCCCATTTTTCTCAGTGAAATTGGGTGATTTTCTTAAATATAACACTAACACCTATCTTACTGGGATGGCAGACCCATCTACGTAGCTTACATTCTGCTGGAAAGCAATGGATGGCAGAAACTAAAATCAGAATGAGATTTTCAATGACAGAAGGAGACTGCCAACTTCTCCAAAACGGATACACAACACTAGTCAAAGAGCATACGCCTCAAACGCATCGCAAAAGGCAGATCTCCTGCAAACGTGCAGATAGTATACATCTATACACACGTAAACTAGAGTCTGTCCTTTGTGCATGTGTATTCCTGTGCACACTTGCACCTTTCTGACCATCCAGTTATATTCTGGGGAGGACGTATTTTCAAGGGCTGTATCTATCCAGTGCTACCTGTAACAAACACTAAAACATTCTGAAATATCATTAAACCAGACAAGACTAAAAGCCAAACTTTTGAGAACAAAGGAAAATGGCCGTGCACCTGCTCTTCTGTGTTCTCCTAGAATATAGTAAAAATGAACAGTCAGTCAGAAAGGTAGTCAGTCTTTTCACAAGTGGGCTGATCTATATTCTCTGGATTTTTTCAGGCACCACAGCTGGATTCTATCTCTTGTTTTTTTGTGCAGCTTCTGCTTTGTAATGGTATGTGCAGTTATGTCTGTCCGAATAACGGTGAATTCCACAAAATATGTTTCCACATCGGCAGTCAATTCCTGCACAGAGAAAAAAAAGCAACATTACTAAGAAGCTTTTTGTATTTATTTAAGCTGTAAATGAAGA
This sequence comes from Coccyzus lansbergi, assembly GCA_033558105.1. NCBI lineage: Eukaryota > Metazoa > Chordata > Aves > Cuculiformes > Coccyzidae > Coccyzus > Coccyzus lansbergi. Next base: position 77,133 of record JAUMJK010000124.1, on the reverse strand, counting down.
GTTTAGTCACTACAGTGGGGGTGCGTTCATCAACTCTGACACGGAGAGTAAGAAAAATGAATAGTTGAACTAAGTAGTTGAGATTGTGAATAAGCAAATAAGTTTAATGGTATAGGTATTTCATTAAGCTTAATCTAGCACGTGGCAACTAATCATACACATCTGTTCAAAAGTGACAAAGTATTTTCATAGTGAGAAGGCCAAGCTTCTTTCTGCAGACGAAACATCTCTTCTTCTTTGGTTTGGGCAGTTCAGAGGCTCTCTCCTCATTCTGAGAAGTACTAGAATGAGAAACTGACGGGCTTGGTTGAGTGACAACTGTTAAAGCGAAAGAAAGAAAGAAAGAGAGAGAGAGAGAGAGAGAGAGAGAGAGAGAAAGAGAGAAAGAAAGAGAGAAAGAGAGAAAGAGAGAAAGAGAGAGAGAAAGAGAGAAAGAGAGAAAGAGAGAAAGAAAGAGAGAAAGATAGAGAGAAAGAGAGAAAGAGAGAAAGAAAGAGAGAAAGAGAGAAAGAAAGAGAGAAAGAGAGAAAGAAAGAGAGAAAGAGAGAAAGAAAGAAAGAAAGAGAGAAAGAAAGAAAGAAAGAAAGAGAGAAAGAAAGAAAGAAAGAGAGAAAGAAAGAAAGAAAGAGAGAAAGAAAGAGAGAAAGAAAGAGAGAAAGAGAGAAAGAAAGAAAGAGAGAAAGAAAGAAAGAAAGAAAGAAAGAAAGAAAGAAAGAAAGAAAGAAAGAAAGAAAGAAAGAAAGAAAGAAAGAAAGAAAGAAAGAAAGAAAGAAAGAAAGAAAGAAAGAAAGAAAGAAAGAAAGAAAGAAAGAAAGAAAGAAAGAAAGAGAAAGAAAGAAAAAGAAAGAAAGGATATTTTTTTTTCCTGACTTCACTAGCTATTGAGTAGCGCACATGTATTCCTTAAGGATTAACTGCCCCTGAGAAGACCCTGATGTTTGTTGTCTAAAGTACTACATAAACTAGTCTATGGAAGTGTAAAACAGATAGGGATTTTTAGGTACTCTATTCTTCTCTTTTGGCTTTACACAAGCCAAACAGATTTTCCCCACAATTCCACCAGCTAGAAAATAAGACACTTGTTACACTTATGCAGGTGTTAAAGGCTTGGGAAGCACTCCAGAAATGCACGCTAAATTAAGAGGCACATTTTAATTAACGTTAACGCACGTTAATTAAAAGGTGACAAGTTTTTGTGAAGTTGACTGAAGGACAAAAATTTGCTATTTTGTGTGTTTATATGAATCTGTAAATTTTGTTTTAAAAAGTGTATTTTTGAATCAAATAATTTTTTTAATGTACTCTTCATATCTAAAGCTGAAACAGAGGAAAACTGAGAGGTGTTATTGTGCACAACTTTCATACCTTCTTCCAGTACAGTTTCCCTGAACAACCCCAGCTGTGTGATGACATCTATTGTTCTAAAACACAACAAACTACAAAAAAATTCCAGAATAAATGGAGTACACATACATTAAGGACTTATTTGTAAGCAACCTCATGCACATAGGACGTTAGTAGAGATTCTTTTGGATCAGTAAGCGCCGTATTCCATGAAAGGTGGACTTTTTTACAGACATGAAGAAACAGTTACATTGACATTTTTCCAGCTTTACACTTCACACCTGTTTTTTAAAATTGTGTTTGCATTACCACGTTCATAGGCATTCTGGAAACCAGCTCGCTATTACCACTAACACCGAGAAAGGCTCACAACTCACTGTACAGTAGGACAGCCCCCAGTCAGAACTTCATGCGCTAAACAAGATTTGAAAGTGACAAGCTCTCAAAAATAATAGGGAATTTTCAGTGCTCATCACCAAAAAAAATCATGCAGTAGAACAACTGTTGCTAATATTTTCTATACATTATGGCAACAGCCCTAACAAGCAACTAAGGCCATTGACTATCTTTATTATTTGTTACCTCGCACAGGTATTTTTCCAAAACATTTGGGAAGTTTAGTGTTGGTGCCAAATTGCCAAGTCTGGGGGATAAGAAAACTATTACAGCACTAGTGTTATAATTACTGCTGCTGTTGGTACTTCTTGGAGTAATTGCTGCTGCTGATTTTGGGATTTTGAGAAAAAAAAATTCTTTGCCCGGATGATCAATATTTTCTAGATAAACAAATACGATCCCCTCAGTTCATCTGCAGAAGAAAAAGGGCAACCAGAAATGCTCACGTGCTTTGCAATGTGGTATATGAGTAGCCAGGGGGCAGCTTCAAAAGAGCACACACAGAGCTTCAGATAGGTACAAAAGACCATGTATAAGGGGCAAATCAACAGTAACCTGAAGTCACTCAAAACATCTACTAAGAGAAAATGAAAACAAGGATGATAAACCTTTATCACTGCCTATCACGCCAACAAGGAAGCAAAAGGGGAAGCGACAGCTTCCCAAGGCAAAAGGAAATCCCAAGTAGATAATTCTACCACAAAGCAAAGTCATTGTGAATAAAACCATCTGATGGAAAATGTTACAAAGTACTACAGGCATTCTTGGTCCTTTACACAAAGAAACGGTGGAACTAGCACACCTGGAACTGGAAAGTGATTAAAAGGAGACTAAGGAACTGTAGAAGGTACATTTCCTGAAAGTGCTGCTGAACAGATTCCTTCCGTCACAACTCAAACATAGACCAAGAAGGAAAAGCAGTACATAATATGCAGTAGTGAACTCTAAAAGGTCCCAAGACAAGATGAGACACAGTCCTCTAAATCCAAATGAAAAATGTTCTATTAATTATTCTCCAGGAATAAAGGAGTCTGCTATTCTTTTACAGCAGCAGAGTTAAGTGTGATAATTAGCTTTTATCACATTAGACTTCCATAAATGTGCTTCAGAGTAATGGCTAGGACAGAGGCAAAGCTGACTGCCCTGTCCCTCGAGCCGTGACACCGTGTGTGCCGTTTATTGCCTGGTCCACGCAGGCCCTGCGGCCCCCGGGGTGGCCCTCAGCGGCTGCTGCTGCCTCGCCCTGCGCCATGCTTCTCCGTGAATCGCCTGCGGGCGTAGTCGCATTTGTAACAAAAGCTTAAACTGTCCAGACCCATCAATAGACTACCTGTTCAATTGCTACTAACAAACATTCCTGACCTCTGTCTGCTTCTACCACCTTCAAAACACAATTTTCCTTCCATCGTAGTTTCCCCAGAAATCTGGCAAACCTCTAGCAAGTATGTCTCTAGATAAATAAACACCATCCTTTTACACACGGCATTCCAACACCAAATATTTTCATGAGTTCTCGCTCACACGGATTCATAAAGCACTACCAGGCATATAGACCCTTTTATGCCTGGGGGAAACTCACTGCAGTAGTGCAAGACTTATGCAGTGCTTCAACTTGATGGACACTCACAGTTCATTCAAAGGGATACTTCCAGCTTACCTTGTTTGTCCAGACGTGTCATCATCAATATCTTCATAGTCATCGAAGCTAGTGTCTAATGCAGACACTAAGGCAAGACCAGCTAAGTCACCTATATCAAGAATTTGACACGTTAGTCGTGAAGAAACTGCAGAATACATGTTGTGAAACAGTCTCTTAAAAAACTATGACTTGCCTGCCTACAACCTTCACTTCTACTGCATATTAACTATAATTTCAAGGCCGGTTATACAGCTAGCAATCAAAATATAGAGATTGGGTAAGAAGACATTAACAGAGAAGGTCAAGTGGGAAAGCAAGTTATGGCTGAAAGCCAAGCAGACCAGAACACACGATACAGAAATGCATTGCGTTTACTGTCATTTAAAGTAGTATACTCTTTGGTATTCATTGTTTTAGAACACAGCTTTCAGAAATTCTCCTGAGAAATGTTATGGGATTTCTTGTCATTCTCTGTAGGTTTTATTTTAAAAGAAGTAAAAAGAAAACTAAAGAAAGAAGGAAAGAAAAAGCCACACACTCTTACCTGCGGAGTGGGTTATAGCATTACACTGACTATACTCTCGGCAGCAAAGAGAACACATACAGTATGTCCTAGGATTTCCATAAAATCCACATCCAGTAATACAGCGCATAGGCACTGGGATCTCGTTCGTCTCTCCAATCATCTTGGTTCTGTAAATAAAGCAAAGAACTCCATTAGGAGCTGGCACGCCACCAAAATCAATTACAAGGCTTTAGAACTAGAAGTATGTCTGCTCACCCTGCCTCCTAAGCAATAATAGTATTATTAAAGAGGGCTATATGGATGTCAATATAAAATTCAATACTGCAATTGTATTGCTAAGTAACATAGCTATAATTCTTTAAGAGAAGAAAAAGAATCATCCTACTAAATAGAGTACTTGTTGGGTGCCGAGCTGTATCAATTTGGTCATAACTTGCACAATTTGCCAGCCAAAAAAGTCCTTAATTACAAACCTCTAAGCTCTGACAGGGATACGCGTGACAAGGAAGACAAAATTCATATCTACTAAACAGTTCTGGCAAACAACAAAGCTGATTTTATCCTCTGATCCGGGGGAGAACCCCACTTCTTTAATAATGTTGCTCTTGCATAATTTTGATGCTAATTCCACTATTAGCAGTACCTGCTTTCACCATTTGTCAACTAGAACAAAAAAAAAAAAAAAATCCCATCAGCATTGGAAGCAGTCATTTGGAGTCTGTACTCCTATCTTCAGAGGAAGTTGCCAGAACAAGGCCATGAACTCTGCTCATATTGTGTATGAAAACTGATACCAAGTATTAATTGGAAACAACATGTGTACAATTGGCCCTTCAACTGAGAATCTGAAGTGCATGTCTGAAATAAATTTAGACCAGGCCTTACTCTTCCAAAAGAAATAAAATTAACAACTTTAAGCTGTTGAATAAGTGCTATTACACAGTCTACGCAAATTTTTTAAAAAAAGCCAGTTAAATCCTTTGTCTTAATAAATTTATACTAAGACTTCTGAGCCTCCCGAGGGCAGACAGTGCTAACTCTCTGCAATGAAATGCAAAAATAGGAATAAAAATTCTTCACCTTCACTGCTGGTTAACCTCTGCAAAGCAAGGTCAGAACAACTGAACGGCAATCAAATCCTTGATTCCCAAGGGTGATAAAACTGGCACACTGTAATCAAGCAGTTTGCTACAAATTGAGGACATGTAAGAATATTGCACTTGTCTTCCCAAAATTTCAATTTAGTTGAAGCACCTGGAGACATTTTAGTGTAGTCTCCACACTGCTGTCTTCCAAATCGGGAACAGACACAGTAAGAGGTATCTGACTGCTGATGCTTGTGGGAAGTCAAAACTGCCAAAAAGAAATTCAGTGCACTTCACAGAGAAACACTTCTTTTAGCTAAGAAAATCCATGCTGCAAGTAATCAACTTACGTTCCACTGGTATGACAATTGCAATCAACAGCTACCCTTGTCTAGTTCAACTAAATGTCTGTGTTCAAAGTAGAACAAGAGCAAGAGAAAGTAAACAAGCAAAACTCATCTGCTTGCCTGCTTATGGTCACAGGACCTCATTTGCAGGGTACACACTGCTCTATCATCTCACGCCTTTCTAACACCCTCCAGGTGTAGTTTTCTTTCAGAGCTACAAACAGCTCCATGCTGACTCTGGTACAGTTTCCGTCATAGATGGCCAGAAGAAACCATGACTCATCCAGAGAACCCTAAGCAGTTTTGTAATCTGTTTTAGGCCTACATCTACGTAAACAGAACTACAGACTGCACTTCTGCCCTTTCTATGAAGCAGGTGAGCTCAAGGTGCTGTCACAGAATTCCTAGGCTAGAAAAGACCTTCGAGAGCACCGAGTCCAACCAAACCTGTCCACTACTAAATCATGCCCCTGAGCCCTTCACCTACCTATACGTGAAACACCTCCAGGAATGCAGACTCAACCACCTCCCCGGGGAGCCCGAACCTGATCCAGTGGGAGGTGGCAACTGAATAGCCTTTGAGGTCCCTTCCAACGCAGTCATTCCATAATTCTTTGGTTCTTGGCTCCAGCTTTCCTGAAAGAGAGCTGTGGTCCTGTGAAACGCTGCCCCTCGGCCTGGCTCAGCCCCAGCAGCAGATGATCCTTCACAGAAATCCTTCTGTTCCTTGGTTCCTCTGTCGCGAGACCAGTAGGAACATGATCTGTCCTATTACGTCCTGGACTGTGGGGGAGGCATCACTTCTGAGGGGTTCAAGGCCTGTGATGGAGAAAGCCAGAGCTGAGATGAAGCCCCATGTCTACGGAGACCTCCGGGCAGCCCCTCCAGACCCCACCAGCCCCATGCAGATAACAGCTGTGGGGCAGGAGTGCCCCACAGAGACCTCCCCAGAGCAGGACCTGGCCTGGTAGAACCCCTAGCCCCTGTCCCACCAGCCAACCCCACCCTGCCCCTCCTCACCTCTCATGATCTCTAACATCTTCTCCGGCTTTAGGGCCTTCAAATAGTCAACAGCAATCGCTAAAGAGAGAAGCTCCATCAGATCCCCCCTTGCTCCCCAGCACCGTGGTGGGAACTGGGACAAGGGTGTCCCCACAGAGGGACCAAGGGCTGGTGTCTCACCAAGGAACATCACAGCTGTCTCTTGCACTATATAGTCGCTGGAGTGGATGTACTGCAGGCTCTGGTTTACATAGTCCTCAGCCCTCTTCTTGTCCTGCATCAGCTGCAGAGACCACAAGGGTCAGGGCATGTCCCACTCCCTGCCCAGCTGCCCACCCCAGTCCCTCCTGCCAGTATCCCCCGTGGCTGGGAGCTCTCCATCCCACCAACCATGGAGAAGAACCCTTGGGGGCTCTGTTCTTCAGGCCAGGGAGCAAGAACGCGGCTCCAGGCTGGAGCAAGCTGGGTCACGGCCCAGATGTGGGGGGCAGCCCTCGTCCAGCTCGGGGCCTGGGGGATCTTCTCACCAAGTAGTCTGCGATGATCCATGTCAACTCTGACTCAACACAGCGTCTGTGCAGATGCCAGCCCAGGAACTTTGCCGCAGCCAGGAGACCTTCCTGGGAGGCCTGTGGAGCAGCAGAAGGTGGGAGATGGCACCACAGCCCAGGCAAGGAGACTTGGGGTCCTCCTCCTCTTGGCTTTGTTGGTGGGGCCATGGCGACATTAGGAAGGTGACACCTGCCCTGGCCCAGGAGCCTGGTTGTCTCCTCCCTGCGTCCCTGCTCAGCTTTGAGATCCGTACCTTGGCCACTCTTGGTGTTTCATCCCGTACGCGAACAAGAAGCGGGAACAGGGCCGTTCGTACGCTGTCCCTCATTTCCCGCTTGTGGCTCCATGACACACTCTTCAGCTGCTCGGTGAAGAACCTGATGGCTTGTTCTCTCACCTGGCTGTGCTCCTGGCAGGGAGAAGGAGAGCAGCATTTCAGAACCAAGATCTCTTTGCCCACGGTGAGCAGGATGCTCCAGGCTTGGATTTGGTCTCTGGAGGTATGGGACAACTCAATAGGTGCAGCTGGATGGCCCCAACCTTGTCCAAGGCCCCTCCGTGGGCTCTCCTGACCACCCAGTGGTCAGGCAACTGCTCCTCGGCAACTGCTGTGAGCCACACAGCCCTGGGCATGCTGCCTGGGGAGAAGATCTGGTCCTGTTCCCAAGCACAGCGAGGGTAGGAGGAGCCCTCAGGGCTCTCAGAGCAGCTCTCAGGGAGAACCTGGGCTGCCAAATGCAGGGGAGAAAGGTGAGCAGAAGCTCCAGGTGCTGCCGTTCCCATGCCCAGTGACAGTCTATGGGGTTCAGGCTCTCCCATAGCCTTACGTGATGGAAGAGGGGCAGCAGCTTCTCCATCAGTTGCAGGGTGAGGGAGCTGGCCTTCTTCTTCTTTAGGTGACCCAGAAGGTTTTGCAGGGTCACCAGGGCCTTCACAATTACATCTCCTCTGTCGTCCTCCAGGTCCTCAGCCAGGTCCAGAAACAAGATCTCCATTCTTCTTGCCTGTGTGAAGAAGAGAATTTCCTTGTTGGGACAAGCTCCATGCCTGGAAAGGTCCCCAGGTGCCACCCTGGCAGTGATGGCACTTGGGGCCATCACCCCCGCCTGACTCCAGCCAAGGCCAAACCACCACCTTCCCCTCAGCCAGGCCGTGCTCACCGTCTCGGCTCTCCGAGAGAGCGTGAGGAGACCCTGGAGAACCGCAGGGCGCAAGGCCCGGCTTGGGCGCCTGAGGGATCTCCAGAATTTGTAGAGTCCCTCAAAGTCCTCGTTTTGAAAGTCCTTGCAGGCCAGGACCTGGAAGAAAGGCAGCAGTGAGCGGGCGGCAGAGCAGCTCTGGGTTCCACCAGCAGCTGAGGCCGAGGTCACCAGGGCTTTGGGTGGTAACTCACCAGCAACTGAAGGATCCCAGTGTCCTCAGGCAAAGTGCAGAGGAGCCGAGTGTGTTTCTCCTGATGCCACCTGAACAGCTCCAACAAGACTCTCTCCATCACTTTGGGCACGGAGAAGAGGACCTGCCACACGGGCACGACCAAGATGCAAGGCAGCATGTATCTGGCTGTAGCGATCTCGATGAGCGCTGAGACCAGTTCTGTCGGGTGATGCTCAGCCATGAGGAGCAGAAGGGACTCCAGTCTCTGCCGATGCGATTCCATGCTCGTACCTTCCATGTTTAAATGGATGCACCTTAGAAGGTTGGGCACCTGGAGGGGACACAGATGAGGATGGAACTGGCCCTGGAGAGCAGCCACCTCCTTGGCTCCATCCCTCTCTGCTGGTCTCAGGTGGGTTCAGGCTCCCGAGACACCTGGGTTAGGAGGGAGGGTTGGAGGAGGAAGGTCTGGCAGGGCTCAAGGGTTGGGCCTCCAGCCCCAGACCACTTACGCCCATCAGCCAGGACTCAGGGGCCCTCAGGGCCACGTCCAACATGTTCCTCGCTGCCTTCTTGTTGAAGACACTGAATTCTCTCAGTGCTTCGATGGCCACACAGATGATGTCCGTCCTCTCCACAGGGTCCAGGTATCTTGCAACCACCTACAGGAGGAAGGAGGGGAGGAAGAGATGTCCCAGCGAGAGCCTGGCAGCGCTGGAGGCAACACAAGTGTCGGACACATGGGGGCAGTGGGTGATCCTCAAGTCATCCAGGCCTTGGCCAGCAGGGCTGGAGGTGCTGCTGGGACCTGGAGTGCAGCCTCGCTTGGGGACAGCAGGGACCTTCTCAGCAGGGAGCCCCTCTGAGTCTCCACGCCTTTGCTCCTCCAAGTCCCCTGTCAACACCTCACGAGTCCCAGCGACAGAGGAGCTCCTTACCATGGGCTCATCTCTGATGGGGAGAAAATCCATCACAGAGATGTCCTCAAGATCCTCCTGTGACTCTTCTCCTGTGTCATTTGCCATGGACCTGCCTAAAGAAGCAGGGAAGAGGCAGAAGGTTCAATAAGACAAAGCAGCTCGGCAAGCAAGGTCAATGCTATCGTCACCATCCTTAATGTCTGATGACGCTTAGAGAGAAGCGGAGTTATCAGGAGACGTGGGTATGGAGGGATGAAACCCACCATGAGGTCTCTTACTTCTTTGCTTGTGGATGAAGTTGATCAAACAGTGAAGTGTTCTCAAAGCCAGACGTTGCATGTCTTTTGAGGAATACGGGAAAACAAAGAGATGACCGAGCAGTCGGCCCAGGAGGGGGATCTGCAGCCCTTTGAAGCAGACAGGGCTTGATTCCTCATCTGGGACCTGTGCGAGGGAGGCAGAAGAGGAGAAGGGTTGAGGGCTGCATCCCTGGAGAGTCAAGGCTTTGTCGGGCGATGCCGGCTCCGGCTCCCAGAGCAGCCAACGGGGCAGGAGCTCCACGCAGGAAGACCTTTGGTCACTCTGGTGGGCAGGGAGGGGACGTGGCCTGGCTGGAGGGTTCCTTGCTCCTCACCTGTGGAGTGGGGTTGGTCAGCAGAAGAATCAGCTTCTCAATCCTGCCCAGGGCCCTCTCGCGCACATGTGGTTCCCAGCAGCCAGTGAAGTTCAGAAGGGTCTGGGAAGAGAGAAGGTTCCCGTGAGCCCTGGGAGCAGATTTCTCCTCCAGGAGCTCCTGGACTGGACTCATCCAGGCCATGAAGGCTTCCTCTGCTCTCCAGTGGGGACCCTGCCCTAGGTCACCATCAGCTGGCAGCCCCTGGTTGCCTGAGGAGCTGGGCACCCTCCCAGCAGCCCTCTCTCTGCCTGGCACGGAGGTGGGGACCATCCAGAGTGGACACCCCCTCCTTCCAGGGGGAGGAGCAGCCCCCTCAGAACCCAACTCCTCACAGACCTTTAAGACATCCGTCAGCTCCTGGTTGAGCCAGGGGACCGGGATGATGCCCACCAACTTCTCCATCATCACATCCAGGATTTCCAGGGTCTGCAAAGAAGATAAAGAGTTGTGTCAGGGTGTCCCGCTGTCCCCCCCAGCACCAGGATCCCTTCTCCCAGTGCTGGGCCGGGACTGCTCCACGTCCCAAAGCGCGGAGCATCCCAGGCGGGTGACAGGAACATGAGAAGAGGACGAAGGTGTGAGGGTGGGTGAGTGAAGCTAAGCCCCTGCCTCACACCCCTGGTGGTGTCACAGCACAGGGCGGTCAGGGAGCAACTCGGAGGGCGTTGGGGGTTCCTGGGGCTCCTTCACCACTTACTAGGCTGTACGGGTCACTGATGGATTCAGTCACATGGAAATCTGCATCGCTCACAGAGAAGGACACGACGGCTGACAGGCACGTTCGGAGCAGGAGCATCTCGTTACCCTCCAGCGCTCCCGGCAAGGAGCTGCGGAGAGAGAGGGAGAGGGACCCGTCAGGCTCTGGTGCTGGGAGGGGTGCCTTGAGGCCTCGTGCATATGGATGTGGCCCCCAGGGGTGATCAAGAGGGACGTTGAGGTACCTCAGCTCGATGATAGCACACATGGCTTTCTGCCACAGCTTCATCTGGAGTTGCTGGTCGGCACAATCCTCTTCGATCAGCTCCTGCAAAGGCCAATGAGGTGAGACCTGGCAACCAGCAGCACCCAGGGACACCAGGTCCTCACCACCCAGGGCCTCCAGAGCCTCCTAAACCTCTTTGAGCATTCCATCTCCACATGTTTTGAACCCCTCCATGGACGGAGACTCCACCGCTTCCCTGGGCAAACTCTTCCAATGCTTCTCATCTCCTTCCGCAACAACATCGTTCCAACATCCAATCTAAACCCCCCCTGGTGCCCCTTGAGGTCATTTCCCCTTGCCCTGCCCAAGGGTTGTCCTCTTCCTCCTCGCACCTTGATCTTCTCCACCACATTGAAGTCTCTTAACAAGCTGTAGTTCTTGCCGGTCTGGCACAGGGAGCCAGTGCACTCAAGGAACTGGAGCTTCTCGCTGCTTTCCTGCTACAAAGACCAAAGAGGGAGCGTGAGAGGGGGCCGCCCGTGGCCAGCAGGACCAGAGCAGCAGAGATGGAGACCTGGGAGAAGCAGCTCTGCCCAGGCAGCCAGGGGCAGGTTTACCTCCTCTGTGTCACGGGGGAAGGTGGAGATGAATTGCACGGTGTCCTCTTCGTTTTCAAAGATGGGCGACCACTCGGCATCTAAGAGAGGAGGAGAGCAGGGAGGCTGTGAGAGGGGGTGGTGGAAAGAGACAGGAGACTCCGCTGGGGACAGAACTGGCTGCCTGGAAAGCCCTCGTGACACCAGGTTGAGGGCAGGGAAGATCCCTGTCCCCCAGCATCGCTGCCTCTACCCCATAGTTGGGTCCCTTCTGATCGCTCCAGCCCTGGGAGAAGTTGGAAGGGACCCACAAGGGTCCTCGACTCCTGTCCCTGCATAGGACAACTCCAAATCACGGAATGATGGAATGGTTGGCGTTGGAAGGGACCTTAAAGATGATCCAGTTGCAATCCACCGCCATGGGAAGGGAAACCTCCCAGTGGATCAGGTTGCGCCATGTCCCATCCAACCTGGCCTTGAGCACGTCCAGGGATGTGTCAGCAGCAACATCTCCAGGCAGCCTTGGCCAGGTCCTCCCCAACCTCACAGGAGAGCATTTCTCCACAAGATCTCATTTCAATCTGCCCTCTTCCAGCTCAAAACCCTTCTACCTCATCCTGTCCCTCAACTCCCACATCAATAGCCCCTCCCCAGCTTTCCAGGAGCCCCTTTCCATATTGGAAGCTGCTCTAAGGTCTCCCCAGAGCCTCCTCCTGGATGGACAACCCCAACTCTCGTAGCCTGTTCTCGTATGGGAGGTTCTCCAGCCCCCAGATCACCCTCGTGGCCTCCTCTGGACTTGGTCTCACAGATCCGTGTCCTTCCTGTGCTGAGACCTCCAGAGCTGGACGTAGGACTCCAGCTGAGGTCTCACCAGAGAAGAGGAACAGAATCCCCTCCCCGACCCCGGTGTCCAGCCCTGCCCAGCCCACCAGGACCCTTCACTCACAGATCACCATGGGCACGACGGAGGTCACCGCATTTTGCAGTGGGGCAGAGCTGCTCCTCTTGGGAGGGTTATTCTCCTGCCAGGCCAGCCTGGGTCTGCAGGGAGGTCTCGTGGCCATCGTTAGGGACGGAGGTCCCAGAGGGCTCCAGAGGAGTCCTGGGGGTCCTAGAAAGATCTTGGGGTGTTCTAGAGGGATTCTGGGTGGCTCTAGAGGGGTACTGGGCATCCTAGAAGGCTTGTAGAAGGCCCTAAATGGATCCTCGGGGGCTCTAGAGGATTCCCGGGGTCTCAAAATAGGTCCCAAGGGGCTCTAGAATGGTCAGGGGAGTCACTAGATGGGTCCTTGGGTTCTAGAAGGGTCCTAGAAGGCCTTCAAGGGGTCCCGGTGGGTTCAAGAGGGGCCCTGAGGGTCTCTAGAAGGGTCCTGGTGGTCCTAGAAGGTATGTAGAAAGCCTTAAAGGGACACAGGGACCTCTAGGATATTCCTGAGTGTCATAGAGAGGTCCTAGGGGGATCTAAAGGGGTCCCAGGGGAGTCTAGATGGGTCCCGTGGGTCTCTAGATGGGTTCTGAGATTCCTAAAATGGTCCTAGAAGAACTTTAAAGGTCCCACTGGGCTCAAGAGAGGTTCCTTTCATCCTAGAGCGGAACTAGAAGGTCTTAAAGGGGATCCAAGAAGCTCTAGAGAGTTCCTGTGGGTCCTAGTGGGGTCCTAGAAGGCTCTTAATGGGGACCCAGGGGGATCTAGAATGGTCCTGGGCAACTAGAAATCAGGTTGGCAAAGTCCGTGAAAGAGAACAAAAAATCTTTCTATAAATATATAAATAATAAAAGGAGAACTAGGGAGACCATACAGTCCCTTTTGGACACAGAGGGAACAGTGACAGGGGATGAGGAGAAGGCTGAGGTACTTAATGCCTTCTTTGCCTCGGTCTTTAAGATTAAAGAAAGCTCTTCCCTCTGTGTACAAACCCCGGAACTAGAGGAGCAAAATGAGTCTCCCATGATCCAAGAGGAGGTGGTCAGAGCCTTGCTTGCCCAACTGGACACCCACAATGCTATGGGACCAGACAGGATTCACCCAAGGGTATGGAGGGAACTGGTGGATGTACTGGCCAAACCCCTTTCCATCATCTTCCAACAGTCCTGGAAGACTGGGGAGGTTCCACTGGACTAGAGGTTGATGTTGTGCCCATCTACAAGAAGGGTCACAGGGAGGATCAAGGCAACTCCAGGCCAGTCAGTCTGACCTCAGTGCCAGGGAAAGTCATGGAACAGGGGATCTTGAGAGCTATTATGAAACACATGCAAGAGAACCGGGTGATCAGGCCCAGTCAACATGGGTTCACAAAAGGCAGGTCTTGCCAAACTAACCTGATCACCTTCTATGACCAAGTCACTAGGCTGCTGGATGAGGGAAAGGCTGTGGATGTGGTCTTCCTGGACTTGAGTAAAGCCTTTGACACAGTTTCTCACAGCATTCTGCTACGGAAACTGTCACCTCTGACCTGTACAGGCACACACACTCCTGGGTAGAAAACTGATTGGCTGGAGGGTCCAGAGAGTGGTGGGAAATGGAGTTAACTCCAGCTGGAGACCAGTGACAAGTGGGGTTCCCAAGGGTTCAGTGCTGGGTCCAGCCCTGTTCAATGTCTTCATCAATGACCTGGATGAAGGTATCGAGTGCTCCCTTAGCAAGTTTGCCACTGACACAAAGCTGTGTGGAAGTGTGGATCTGCTGGAGGGTAGGGAGGCTCTGCAAAGGGACCTAAACAGGCTGGACCGCTAGGCAGAGTCCAATGGCATGAGATTTAACAAGGCCAAATGCCGGGTCCTGCACTTGGGCCACAACAACCCTGTGCAGAGCTACAGACTGGGAGAAGCCTGGTTGGAAAACTGCCAGGAGGAGAGGGACCTGGGGGTGTTGGTCGACAGCCGACTGAACATGAGCCAGCAGTGTGCTCAGGTGGCCAAGAAGGCCAATGGCATCCTGGCTTGGATCAGAAACGGTGTGACCAGCAGGGCCAGGGAGGAGATTCTCCCTCTGTGCTCAGCACTGGTGAGGCCGCTCCTTGAATCCTGTGTTGAGTTCTGGGCCCCTCAGCACAAGAAGGACGTTGAGGCTCTGGAGTGAGTCCAGAGAAGAGCAACAAAGCTGGTGAAGGGGCTGGAGAACAGGCCCTATGAGGAGTGTCTGAGAGAGCTGGGGGTGTTTAGCCTAGAGAAGAGGAGTCTGAGAGGAGACCTCATTGCTCTCTACAACTACCTGAAAGAAGGTTGTGGAGAGGAGGGAGCTGGGGTCTTCTCCCAAGTGCCAGGGGACAGGACAAGAGGGAATGGCCTCAAGCTCTGCCAGGGGAGATTTAGGCTCAAGATTAGGAGGAAGAAAATTTTAACAGAAAGGGTGATTGGGCACTGGAATAGGCTTCCCAGGGAGGTGGTTGATTCACCTTCCCTGGGGGTGTTTAAGGCACGGGTGCATGCTCCACAGCTCCACAGTCCCTCACCTCCCTGTTCCCCCAGCTCCACAGCCACTCAGCTCCCTGGACCCTCCAATCCACAGTCCCTCAGCTCCCTGTTCCCTCCAACCCACAGTCCTTCAGCTCCCTGTTCCCTCAGCTCCACAGCCACTCAGCTCCCTAGACCCTCCGATCCACAGTCCCTCAGCTTCCTGTTCCCTCAGCTCCACAGTCCCTCAGCTCCCTGGACCCTCCGATCCACAGTCCCTCAGCTCCCTGTTCCCCCAGCTCCATAGCCACTCAGCTCCCTGGACCCTCCGATCCACAGTCCCTCAGCTCCCTGTTCCCTCATCTCCACAGCCACTCAGCTCCCTGGGCCCTCAGCAACACGGCCCCTGAGCTCCCTCGTCCCTCAGTTGCAAGGCCCCTCTGATCCACAGTCCCTAGGCTCCATGACCCCTCAGCTTCCAGGTCCCTCAGCTCCACGGTCCCTCAGCCCCCTGGCCTATAGTTCCTGCTGCAACCAATATAGTCGGCGTGGGATGAATGCAAACTACGATGATAGCCCGAGACAGAATTGCACTTTATTTCAGAGATGGGGCGTCAGTTTCGACACAGCCATATGTAATAAATTTGCCAGTAGCATTATCAGGGCGAGATGTGTTATCTCAAATGGGAGCACGATTGGTATCAGATTTTGGGGAGCGACCACAGATGAGCAGCCGGACATGCCTGTACTAAAACTCACATGGCTCGTTAAGTCTCCCGTATGGGTAGATCAGTGGCTGCTGCCTCATGACAGGCTGCAGGTAGCGACACAATCAGTTGATGAGCAATTAAAAGTAGGACACATAAAATAGTCAAATAGTCCATGGAACTCTCCAATTCTTACTATTCCAAAAAAATCCAGTAGATGGCGCCTCTTACATGATCTTAGAGCCATCAATGCTGTTATGCAGGACATAGGCTTAGGGTTTGGAGTAAACTCTAGGGGACTTCAAGCCTTACAAGTATGGCAAATCATAGAATCATAGAACAACCAGGTTGGAGGAGACCCACCGGATCATCGAGTCCAACCATTCCTATCCACTAAACCATGTCCCTCAGGACCTCATCCACCAGTCCCTTAAACACCTTCAGGGAAGGAGAGTCAACCCCCTCCCTGGGCAGCCTCTGCCACTGCCCAATGACCCTTTCTATGAACATTTTTTTCCTAAACTCTAGCCTAAATCTCCCCTGGTGGAGCTTGAGGCCATTCCCTCTTGTCCTGTCCCCTGTCCCTTGGGAGAAGAGCCCAGCTCCCTCCTCTCTACAACCTCCCCTCAGGTAGTTACAGAGAGCAATGAGGTCTCCACTCAGCCTCCCCTTCTCCAGGCTAAACACCCCCAGCTCTCTCAGCCGCTCCTCATAAGGCCTCATAATGCCATCCCAGCACCCCAAGAGGGTTAACTGGCATCAGCTGAGCTCTGATTTTGTGACCTTGGCTGCAGGCAGCTCTCCAGTGACAGCAGCTTGAGAAAGGCCTTCAGGATCACATCCAGCTTCAGGCTGCTTCACACCTCCAAAAAGAAGGACCAAGTCTTCCAAAGTAGAGGACTCCAAGGGGAACAAACCTTTGCCCCTACCCTTCTCTACAACGTCTTCCCAACCAGCATGCTGGGAAGTGGAGCATCTGGAGCCAGAGGGTGGAGGACGTCCCTGAGATCAGATACACAACCAGGCCACACTGGCCCTGAGCAAACAGCCCTTGAGGGGCTGAAGAGAAGGGAGGAGGCAGCAGGCGGGAGAGCTGTGGGCAGGGGAGAGCCAGGGGAGCAGAGATGTTGCAGGGAAGGCAAAGCTCTAAAGATATTAGGGCTGTGGGAGGAGGTCAAGGACAAACAAAGAGAGAGGTGGAAGCGGCAGAGCCAGCTAGAGGAGCAGCGCAGATGCTGAGATGGCTCAGAGGTGTAGGGGTAGGAGGGGGAATGAGGAGTGCAATGCTACAAGGAAAGGACACCACAAAGTCCTCGGGCATTGCTCTTCTTTAATGTTTGCTTTGTCAGGATCCCTTCAACTGGCCAAGCCTTGACTTCTGAGAGACTTCCTTGGAAACATGTTTCTGAAAGGAAAACGAAACAACAAACCAAATCCATTCAAAATTCCAGGGAGTTAAAACATGCCCAAGGTATCGCATCCCTAAGAAAATTCATCTCCCCTCCTGCTTGGGTGTCAAAGAGACAGGACACACTGACGGACTAAGGGAAGAAGTTGTAATTCCCATTCTTTCTCCTTCTCCACACTGATCCTCACTGTGGATCCAGCTGAGAAAGGACACAAGGGAATGCTTTCACCCACAGCAAACGTGCAGCCTAAGGAACCACTGTCACACCACTGGGTCAGCAGTGTTCACACAATTCCTGGAGAGAACAGGAGAGCCCTGGGCTGTAAATAACAAAAGATCTCTAGCCTCTGACTGTGAACACACTTGGAAAATTATTTCTTTCCTACTCTGAAATCAGTGACCCTAAACAGGCCCTGTGTCACATCTCAAAGTCAGACAAAATTACTTTCTCTCCAAACCAGACCACGCTCAGGAATTCCTTCTGCCCTGAGTTGGAATCAAGGTAAAAGCCTCCTTGCTCGGCCTCTGCCAAACACGCTGGCCAAATCCCTAGGATGTGCCCAGGTGGAGAGAGCCCTGCCTGAAGAGTCAGGAAATGAGGTGCCCTCAACTATTGCCTCCCTCTCAGTCTGGGAGAGCAGACGGATTCGCTCTAACAGGTCTGTGTCATTGGTATGTTGGGGATTCCAGAGCTGAACACAGGCTCACCAGAGCGGAGCACAGGGCCAGAATCCCCTCCCTCGCTGGTCCCACTGCCTTGGACACAGCCCAGGACACTGCTGGTTTCTGGGCTGCAGGTGCATCCGTCACTGGTGCTTCTCATCCCGTCATGTTTCTTGGGGGCTGAGGTCAGAATTGACACAAACAAATTGTTTAAGACACTTAATCTAAACCACTTTCCTCATCATCTGAATTTTGCCTGTCTGGTCTGAAATGAGGCCAGTGCCAGCCAACCACAAACCACCCCCAGTCGTCACAGGCACTGTCAGAACCACCTAAGGAACTGAACCAGAAGCTCAGCCTGATCCCCTGGACCAGGGAACCACCAGCACAACCCAGAAGGTGCAGCAAAAGCTGACGCTCCCCTGGGGGAACTGGTGGGGTACCAGTTCTCACCAGTGGGATACAATGTCCTAGCTCCACCAAGCACTGGGATTTTTAACCAGTTTCCAGCCAGAACTCCTCCTAGTTCTGGCTGCACTCGGAGTGTGTTGTGTGCAAGTCCCCATTCTAAACTTTGCCTCACACTGAACCGTAGCTGCTTCCTTCAGGACAAGCTTTGAAGCAGATCTTCATTCAGACTGGTTCATAGAATCATAGAATCATAGAATCACCATGTTGGAAGAGCCCCATCGGATCATCAAGTCCAACCATTCCTATCAAACACTAAACCATGTCCTTCAGGACCTCGTCTACTCTGCCTAAAACACCTCCAGGGAAGTGGAATCAACCACCTCGCCTCACAGAATCACAGAACAACCAGGTTGGAAGGGACCCATCGGATCTTTTAGTCCAACCATTCCTATTCTAACACTAAACCAAGTCCCTCAATACCTCATCCACCCGTGTCTTAAACACCTCCAGGGAAGGTGACTCAACCACCTCCCTGGGCAGCCTATTCCAATGCCCAATGACCCTATGCGTGAAAAACCTCCTCCTAATCTCCAGCCTAAATCTCCCCTGGTGGAGCTTGAGGCCATTCCCTCTTGTCCTGTCCCCTGGCACTTGGGAGAAGAGCCCAGCTCCCTCCTCTCCACAACCACCTTTCAGGTAGTTGTAGAGAGCAATGAGGTCTCCTCTCAGCCTCCTCTTCTCCAGGCTAAACACCCCCAGCTCTCTTAGCTGTTCGTCATAAGGCCTGTTCTCCAGCCCCTTCACCAGCTTTGTTGCTCTTCTCTGGACTCACTCCAGAGCCTCAACATCCCTCTTGTGCTGAGGGGCCCACAACTGAACACAGGATTCAAGGAGCAGTCTCACCAGTGCTGAGCACAGAGGGAGAATAACCTCCCTGGCCCTGCTGGTAGCACCATTTCTGATCCAAGCCAGGATGCCATTGGCCTTCTTGGCCACGTGGGCACACTGTTGGCTCATATTCAGTCAGCTGTCAACCAACACCCCCGGGTCCTCCTCCTGGCAGCTTTCCAGACAGACTTCTCCTAGTCTGTAACTGCACAGGGTTGTTGTGCCCCAAGTGCTGGACCCGGCATTTGGCCGTGTTAAACCTCATCCCATTGGTCTCTGCCCAGTGGTCCAGCCTGTTCACATCCCTTTGCAGCCTCTCAACCCTCCAGCAGATCCACACTTCCACACAGCTTAGTGTTATCCGCAAACTTGCTAAGGGAGCACTCTATGCCTTCATCCAGGTCATTGATGAAGACACTGAACAGGGCTGGACCCAGCAGTGAACCCTGGGGAACCCCACTTGTCACTGACCTCCAGCTGTTCAACCCGAAACAGCACATGCTGTCTCCAGGAGCCTCTGATCCAAAGAGGTTTCTCAGGTCTTCTAAGTCCGGAGATGGGACAGGAGAGCCTGAGATCTCTGGAAGGAGAAGGCAGGACACTTGAATCCAATTGCAGCTCTTGCGCTGGGAAGACCTAACGCAAGATTATTACTAAGGGACTGCTTAGCAGAAAAAAGAGCTGTTCAAATATTCCCTCATCAGTTAAAGAGCCTGTCACTGGCTGATCACTGCCACCAACCCATTCCTTCCAGAAGCTCCTCCTCTGGCCAGCACAGAACATCTCTGCCACAGTCACTGCTCCCTCTGTGGGGAGAAGTGAGCATAAATCCCAGGAGTGCATTTTTCCCTCCCTAAGGTCACCCACAACAGAAGCACAGGGATTTTCCATCCCTACAGAGAAGTTTCCTACATCAGTTGCCTGGAGCTGAAGGAGCTTTAGGCATCTGTGCAAAGGAATGTTGCAGCAAGGACCCTGGGCAGGGGGAAGCCTTTCAGAGCACACTCTAGGAGCCCCAGAAAAGCAGAGTTTTAAGTGCGGAGCGGGAACTCCTGTTGTCCATGAGCTGTACATTTCTCCTACCCGATTTCCTGACCCCATGCAGAAGGAGGACTTATTGACCACCTCTCTGGCTAAAAGTTCCCTCACTTTCTGGCCTTTAACCCATTGTGGAAACAACTTCTGAATGTCATGTGCATCCATACACCAAACACAGACATGGGCAAAACCCACCTCCTTGGTTTTCAAATGTCAGTCCCTGGTTCTTCTCTGCAGTTTTCTCTGGAGATGGTTCCTGGGCTCAAGGACACTTCTCCACTCCCAACTCGACGCTGACTCGACTCGCATGGAATGCATCCACCTGTTGATTCCTTCCCCCTGGAGCTGTGTGTTGTTAATCAGCACCTGAAAGGGTCCCTTCCAGCTCCCTGGAACTTCCGCTCTCCCACGTCTTGATGTTGACGCAGTCTCTTGGCTGGAAGGGGCATCTTGGAGACTCTGAAGCAAGAGGCTCAGCACAAGTTACACTCTGCCCCAGGTCATTCACTGATTACCCAACAACAGGAGAGAAGATTCTAGCTCTGTTTCTCAGCACTGCTCAGCACTGACTCTATCAGACTCTCCTCATGGCACTAAAGAGGCAGAGACCCTGCCTTCCCCCTCCTGCTGTCCTGCGGTACCTGGGCAGCTCTGTGGGACAACACCTTTGGAGTGAAGCTCTCCTTCCAGCACAGTTCAATGTTGTTGCAGCACAGAAAGCAGAAGGGGCTCTCCTCGGTCCATGCCCTGGAAATACAACAGGCTGTGATCACAGAGCCCATGCTTATGGCTGCTTTGAATCTGCTTGGTCAGGGCTGCAGCTTGGACTTACTCTCTGCTCTCCCAGGCTGTGACTGCTCCTCTCATGTGTGGAGTTGTTTGATTTGTTTGTCTGTCTCTGTTAAAGAAATGGCACCCGTGATGGCCAAGTGAATCTGCTGCATGCTGAGTGGGTCCCCCTAGTCCTGGGAGCTATACCAACCGTTCTCCTTCTCTCCTCTTCCTTTGACACAGACACCCCAAAAGCAGGAGAGTTGGGACCTGCCTTCAGCAGGGTTCCTGCCCTGAAGCACAAAGGCTGTGCGGAAAGGGTTTGCTTGATTCCAGCCTTTGCAAGCCCAGGCTGTTGCGCTTGGGCAATGTTTCTGGCCTTGGAGGGTGGTTTGGTGGCCTCCGTTGCCAGTGGGCTTGTTGAGCAGCAGTGCTGGTGAAGGATAAGCATTTGGAAAAAATGAGAGGATGTTGGGATTTTGGGATCAACAGGCTCCTTTTAATTCCCCCCCATCACCTGTGGCAGGTTCTGGAGTACATCATCTACCCCAGATGCCAAGAATCCCTGGGGAGACACTGTGCTCCCAGCAGCCTGGAGGGTCAGCGACCCAGGGCTTGAAGACATCCTGAGCTGCTGTGAGGGAAATAGTGGGGTGAGAGGCAGTGGTTGTGGAAGGGTTCAGGTGCCTTTTCAGCACAGACGGCAGGTGAGAAGGCGGAGGCTTTCAGCAGCCCAGACAGAGCAGAGGCTCTGTAGGGGAAATAGGGATTCCCTCTTGGGTCCCCAGGAGCACTCAGGAAGCTCCCTTCCCTCAGTGTCTGCCTTGTAAAACTTCAGAAAGGACTCTGGAAGTTATTGATTTGATTGTGCTCCTTTGCCACAGAATTGCTGCTTTCTGTGGTAGGGGCCGGTTCCCGTGGATACCTGCTGCAGCCTTGTGACACGTCCCCAATTGTGATGAAGTTGCTGAGGTGTGTCCAGGCTCAAGGCAGGAGCAGGTCAGAGCAAGGGTGACCTTGTGCAGGACAGTTGGTTAGCCTTGGGTCTCCCAAAAGCTTTCCGCTTGCCTGAGATACAAGAGTCAAAGTGCTTGCTCGTGATCGCTAGGCTTCAAAGCCATGACGGGGAAGCGCCGAGTCTCCGACATGGACAAAAGCCTCTTGGACTTTTCCTCGCATTTTGAGGAAAAGGAAGAGGAAGAAGCATTTAAAGAATGTAAAATGCCCTTTGAGTGGTACCTCTCCTACAAC
Organism: Coccyzus lansbergi; assembly: GCA_033558105.1. Taxonomy (NCBI): domain Eukaryota; kingdom Metazoa; phylum Chordata; class Aves; order Cuculiformes; family Coccyzidae; genus Coccyzus; species Coccyzus lansbergi. Next base: position 55,221 of record JAUMJK010000124.1, on the reverse strand, counting down.
CAACCCCAGAAAAAGAAGAAGAAAAAGGTCAGATCTGCTGTGGCAGCTGGGGAGAAAGGCCAGGGGCACAGCACAGGCAATGAAGCCAAAGAGAGTGTGAACAGCCCAAGTCAGAAAAGCCCAGGCCACCAGCAATCAAGGGAGGAAAAGGCAGAGAAGAAACAAGCAGAGCCTCCTAATCCAAAGCAGGTAAAGTTGTGGAGGTCTGAAGGGGAAGAAAGAAGTTGGGATGTGCTCCTCTCCCTCCCGTGCCCTCCAGGGCTTCTCAGTTTTCCCCCTGGAGATGTCCCATTGCACTCTAGAGCTGTGACTCTGGGTTCCTGCTGGGAGACACTCTCTCTTCCCTGTGCCTGTGCGGCAGGCAGGGCTTTGTTCTGTTAAGAGTGGAACTCTGCTGGGGAAGTTGGCAAACAGGGATGGGGAAAATGCTTTTTGAAAAATGACAGGCAAAGTCAAAGAGAAGCCCTTCTGCTCCAGACTCCTAGGGAAGCAGATTGGACATCAGGCACTGGGTTGGTGTAGAGAAATCTCACCCTGCGAGTCAATGTCAAAGGCAGCCGAATATGCGGTGCACCTCCACCTGCCAGGGAGAGAGCCACACCTCTCCTTGCCAGTAGGTGTGCTTCTCTCAAACAGACCTTTTTGATCTCTAGTGCTGTTGCACTTTGATTAACTAAATCTGCTGCTCTCCAGAACGGAGGGAGAAATGGGAGAACTGGTGTTATGTTAGGATGCAGCCTGTTCTAGGAGAGACCTTCTCTGGTGGAAGCTTGACAAAGGAGTCACAGTTGTGTACATGGTCAATACCACATGGGGCCAGGGTTGCTACACCAAGAGGGTCTAAGATGTCAGCCTTGTTCTTCCCAAAGGGGCTTTCTAATATTTGCAGCCTTTGACAATCCAGGCTTGCCATCCAGTCAAAGAAGTGCCTCACATCCAAGTTGTTTGTTTCCCTCAGCTGGTAAAGTTTCCCTCTCGTCCCCCACAGTGGAGGATTTTGCAGGAGGCAGGGTGGAGAAGAAGAGGCAGCACAGGGCAATGAATGTTTGAGATGAAGGCAACCTTTCTGCCACCTTTCTCTTGTGGAGTTTCTCCAGGTCTTTGCATTATTGGTCTGACTTGGGTTCTTGCCAGAGGCCTCTAGTGCTGAACCCCGTATGACCTTTGGCTCATAGAATCCTGGAAGATATTGGATTGTAAAGGACCTTAATGATCACCTCATTCCAAGCCACCTGCCATTGGCTGGAATGCTTTCCACTAGACGAGATTTGCTCCAAGCCTCATGTAAACCTTGAACACCTCCTGGCATGGGACTTGTTGGTGCCTTCTCCTTTCCAGCCTAAAGTAGCCCAACACTCTCAGCACATCCTAACAGGGGAGATGCTCTGGGAGCATGTGCATGGCTGATGGAGCATGTCCAGTAGGTGTAGGTGGCTCTTGTGGGACCGTGCAGAGTGATTCAGATCCAAGGTTTGGCTTTGTGGTCTTGACAGGTGAGACTGAGCCACAGAAACGATGCCAAAGTGCAGACCCCCGGGAGGGTGTTCCCTGGGACACTGATCCCTGTACCAGGCTGATCAGCATTGAGTGGCTGATTCTAAATATCAAACCAAATGCACCTCAGGGCCATTTGGATGCCATCAGGACGGAACATTCCCCTGCATTCTCCTCTTACTTCCATGGACATCCTTTTCTTCCAGATCCTTTTTAATGCCGTACCAGAGGTGCCAGACATCCCATTGCCCCCGATCCAGGCAGATGAGGACTCTCTTCCTTCAGTTGGGACTGCTGCCCGGTCCCAGAGAAAAAGGAAAGGTACGTGGGGCAGGAAAAGAGGTCAGCAATGGGCCAGCCGCTCTTTGTTGGAGGGAGCAGGCTGTGATCATGTCTTCCTGTTGGGCTCTGACGTTCTGCCTCTGATGCCCAGAGTGCCAGAAAACAGGGGGCTGCTTTGCCACGTGCTCTAGCAGAAACGAGAAAGATCCTTTGTTGACCCTGTCGGAGGCTTGGGCTTTGGTCTTGCCCCTCTCGATGTAGGTTGTGGCGCTCTTTGAGAAGGTTTGGCCCTTTCCATCCCTTCTGGGTGACTCCCATCTGTCTCTCCTGTGCTCTTGAGGAGGGTGGGCTCTCCATTTTCCTCTTCTCTCCTCAGTCCAAGCCTTTCCCTTTACAGCAGAGTCCTTGCCAGAGGAGGACTGCGAAGCAGGATTTTTAGGTGTCAGGACATACTCAAAGACAAGAGTGTATTCTGGCTCTAAAACTGCCCGTGCCCCAAGGATGACGGCCCTGTCTCAGCAGACTGCTGGAGCCATCTCTAACAACATTGCACGTAAGTCCCTTCCTCAACTGTCTTCAAATCATCTTCCCACGCACATCTATTCCAGTCTGAGTCACTTGGTTGTCTGCTGTCCAGCAGCATCTGGCTCAGAGCATCTCAACACTTGGCTGCCCCTGATCACAAGGCAAGCTAACAGGGATGAGAGACACCTTGATGGATCCTCTGGCACTTCTTCCCTTGGGGAAAATGGTGCCTGACAACCACTAAAGCTCTTGCACACGCGACTCCTTTCTCCTTGCCCACTGTGGTGCCTGCAGCACTGCTCTTTCTCCCCTGCCTTTCAGGGGAACAAGCGCTTTCCTTGGCAAGGCAGATGCAGGATCAAGACTTTGTGCATCTTGCTTCTCCACAGCTGTGTCAAGAGCAGGAGGCAGGACTGGAGAGATGCACCCGAGAATACAGCCACTCCCATGCCCTTCTGGCCACAGTCACACTGGCAGCAGTGAGGAGCAGTCCTGTAGTCGGCCCCACACCTGCGGCACCCATTCTGCCCTTGATTCAAGGAGCACCTTCTCCTCCCAGAAGCACAGGAAACCACCAGCAAAGAGTAAGTACAAAGTGCACAACATCCACGTGCTCTCCTAGAGCTCCTCTTTGACAAGCGTAAAAAGCTGCTGCTTTTGTTCTGAGAGCAAGCCAGGGGATGCAGGAGCGTTGCCGTTGCTGGCCTCTCCCCACTCTTCTGCCAATGTGACAGGTCATGATGGGAGAGCCCACACTGACTCCTGCCTTCCAGCTGCTTTTCCAGAGCTGCAGCTTTGACTTGTTTTCCACTCTCCCAGCCTGTCACTGCTACTTTCATTCGGGTTTTTGCCTTTTGGTTTTTTCTTTTGTTTTTTTTTTTTTTTTAATTGTTTGATTTGTTTGTTTCTTTCTCTGTTGCAGAAGTGACCCCACTGATGGCCAAGACTATCAAAGATTACAAAAAACTGTTGTCTCGCAGATAAACCTACTGAGCACCTCTGGGTCTTCCCAAACATGAGAAAATGTCAAGTATTGGCCTGGGCTGCGAGTGAAACATCCAGAGATTACTTATTATTTCACCTCTTAATAAATGAGAAGATTGTTTTCATTCCTATTTCACCCTTCTGCCCTGCTGCTATTATTTGTGCTGCTCCCAGTAGTCTCTGCTCTCCCATCCAGTTCGAGGGCAGCCGCTGAAACTTCAGCTGGTAGGAATCTGCCTGTCTGAGGGGACCCTCAGGCTGTCATGGAAAACTCTCCCCAGGATTTGTACCTGCTGGGCCCAAAGTGCCACCTGGTCTCTCTGGGACAGCTGCTTAGGGAGCTTCTGGCAAGCACCAGTTCCTCAGGCTTTGAAAGCACTTGCCTGGGGTTGGAGGGAAGTGAAGAATGGACAGCAGTTTGGCCTTAATGCCTGTGTGCTTGAGAGCAGGAGTTCCAAAAGTGTGCTTGTCCTTAAGGCCTGAGGAACCGGAGCTCTAGGAGGAAAGTGTGTCTGGTGGCCCTTGTAGAGCATAATGCTCGGCTTGGTGGAAGTATGGGGAGATGGCTGGAGCAGAGCTCCTCTTGGGAGGTCAGAGTTTGTGATCTCAGGTTGCCTCTCTGGGGCTGTAGTGGGGAGCTGGACACATCTGTGCATTTGCTTTTTCATGGCCAAACCTACTGAGGGGAAGATTCCCACCTGGGGTTTCTATCTTGTTGGAAACTAGCACTGGATGGAGCTCAATGGACTGATTTAGGGAGTGAGAGCACCTCTCTGGCAGCGCTCAGCATTGTGGCAAGATTGGCAAGGGGAGGGGAGAGCTTCTCCTGTCCCAAGCCATCTGTTCTGCCGCAGCATTGCAGTCGAGAGGGAAAAGTTGCTGTGAGTGGATGCTTCTTGTGGTGGCAGCTTTTGAGAAGCTCTGTGCTGCCTTTCTGTGACTGCCAAATCCCAAGCTGGTTGAGCTGCCTGTGTACGTTAAATGGAGGAAAGCTTGCTGGGGTTTCTAGGAAAATTCCTCTGTGCTTCCGGCTTCTCTCTTTTTCTCTCTTTTGTTTTCCTCTCTTTCCATCTTTCCTCCACTGTGAACACCCGTCTGCTCTTTATTTGGACTCTTCCTCTTTGGATGGACTCACTGGAGCTTTGAGGAAAGGGCATCAGTGCGAGGGTTGAGAAGCACCTTGGGTGGCACTGCCCAAATGCCACTGGATGAAGGCTGCAGCCGGACACTGGGATGCAGGATTGCCCAGGGCGTGGCTGCTATGTGCTGCCGTCCCTTACCTCTGCAAGCAGTGTAAAAGTGAGCCAATAGACACTTTTTCATTTTGGTATCAGGTACATGTAAGTTTGCTCATGGGCAACCTGGTTTATTTCAAAAGAGACTCTCCACTTGCTCCTGTGTGGCTAGAAGGGGGCAGGGCAGAGGTAGCAGAGGGTGAAAGCTTTCCTACACACCACAGCACAGAGCCTCTGAACAATAGCTGCACTTTTATTTTCCTAACAGATAATTTAATACTTGGTGCTCTCTATGTAAAAAACGCCATATAGGAATGGTTGGTCTCAATGATAGAGCAACCGGGTTGGAAGAGACCCACCGCATCATCGAGTCCAACCATTCCTATCAAACACAAAATAATATCCTTCAGTCCCTCATCCACCTGTCCCTTACACACCTCCAGGGAAGGTGAATCAACCACCTCCCTGGGCAGCCTCTGCCAGTGCCCAGTGACCCTTAGTGTAAAAAACTTCCTCCTGATGTCCAGCCTAAATCTCCCCTGGCGGAGCTTGAAGGCCATTCCCTCTCATCTTGTCCCCTGTCACTTGGGAGAAGAGGCCTCGACATGCTTCTTGTGGTGAGGGGCCCAGAAGTCAACACAGGATTCAAGGAGAAGTCTCACCAGTGCTGAGTCCAGAGGGAGAATAATAATAATCTCCCTTGACCTCCTGGTCACACCATTTGTGATCGAAGCCAGAATGCCATTGGCCTTCTTGGCCACCTGGACACACTGCTGCCTCATATTCAGTCGGCTATCGACCAACATCCCCAGGTCCCTCTCCTCCTGGCAGATTTCTAGACAGACTTCTCCCAGTCTGTAGCTCTGCATAGGGATGTTGTGCCCCAAGTGCAGGACCTGGCATTTGGCCTTGTTAAACCTCATCACACTGGACTCAGCCCATGGATCCAGCCTGTTCAGATCCCTTTGGAGCCTCCCTGCCCTCCAGTAGATCCACACCTCTACCCAGCTTTGTGTCAGCTGCAAACTTGCTAAGGGAGCACTCGATGCCTTCATCCAGGTCATGGGTGAAGACATTGAACAGGGCTGGGCCCAGCATTGAGCCCTGGAGAACCCCACTTGTCACTGGCCTCCAGCTGGATTTAACACCATTTCCCACCACTCCCTGGGCCCTCCAGCCAACCGGTTTTCTACCCAGGAGAGTGTGCGCCTGTCCAGGCCAGAGGTGACAGTTTCCGTAGCAGAGTCCTGTGGGAAACTTTGTCAAAGGCTTTACTCAAGTCCAGGAAGATCCATCCACAGCCTTTCCCTCATCCAGCAGCTGAGTCACTTTGTCCTAGAAGGCAATCAGGTTAGTTTGGCAGGACCTGCCTTTTGTTAACCAATATTGACTGGTCCTGATCACCCAGTTCTCTTGCGTGTGCTTCATGATAGCTCTCAAGATCCCCTGTTCCATGACTTCCCCTGGCACTGAGGTCAGACTGACTGGCCTGATGTTCCCCGGATCCTCCCTGCAAGAGTTCTTGTAGACGGGCACAACATCAGCCTCTAGTACAGTGGAACCTCCCCAGTCTTCCAGGACTGTTGGAAGATGATGGAAAGGGGTTTGGCAAGTGCATCCACCAGTTTCCTCAATACCCTTGGGTGAATCCTGTCTGGTCACATAGCATTGTGGGTGTCCAGTTGGGCAAGCAAGGCTCTGACCACCTCCTCTTGGATCATGGGAGACTCATTTTGCTCCTCTAGTTCCGGGGTTTGTACACAGAGGGAAGAGCTTTCTTGAATCTTAAAGACCGAGGCAAAGAAGGCATTAAGTACCTCAGCCTTCTCCTCATCCCCTGTCACTGTTGTTCCCTCTGTGTCCAAAAGGGACTGTATGGTCTCCTTAGTTCTCCTTTTATTATTTATATATTTATAGAAAGATTTTTTGTTCTCTTTCACGGACTTTGCCAACCTGATTTCTAGTTGCCCAGGACCATTCTAGATCCCCCTGGGTCCCCATTAAGAGCTTTCTAGGACCCCACACGGACCCACAGGAACTCTCTAGAGCTTCTTGGATCCCCTTTAAGACCTTCTAGTTCCGCTCTAGGATGAAAGGAACCTCTCTTGAGCCCAGTGGGACCTTTAAAGTTCTTCTAGGACCATTTTAGGAATCTCAGAACCCATCTAGAGACCCACGGGACCCATCTAGACTCCCCTGGGACCCCTTTAGATCCCCCTAGGACCTCTCTACGACCCTCAGGAATATCCTAGAGGTCCCTGTGTCCCTTTAAGGCTTTCTACGTACCTTCAAGGACCACCAGGACCCTTCTAGAGACCCTCAGGGCCCCTCTTGAACCCACCGGGACCCCTTGAAGGCCTTCTAGGACCCTTCTAGAACCCAAGGACCCATCTAGTGACTTCCCTGACCATTCTAGAGCCCCTTGGGACCTATTTTGAGACTGCGGGAATCCTCTAGAGCCCCCGAGGATCCATTTAGGGCCTTCTACAAGCCTTCTAGGATGCCCAGTACCCCTCTAGAGCCACCCAGAATCCCTCTAGAACACCCCAAGATCTTTCTAGGACCCCCAGGACTCCTCTGGAGCCCTCTGGGACCCCTTTGGTGCCTTCTACTTGATTTGATTTGACTGTGCAACAGGGGAATATTGACAACCGTCCCCTTGTTCCTGGATTTGAAAGCTCTGGAATTGTAGAAGCTCTTGGAGACAGTGTGAAAGTTTGTGGTAGGACCCCTTTTGACATCACAAGGGGAAACCACCCCCTTTCCCCCCGACCCTGGAGAGCTAAGGGAGACGCAGCCCCCAGGCTCTCAGTGTCTCTCTGGGCAGTAACCGGAGAGGCAGTAGAGCTCGCGTCTCGCCCCGCTGTGCTGAGGCGTTTGCCGAAGCTTCTTCATTCTCTTTGCTCACGCGTTTACCTCCATCCCTAACGATGGCCACGAGACCTCCCTGCAGACCCAGGCTGGCCTGGCAGGAGAATAACGCTCCCAAGAGGAGCAGCTCTGCCCCACTGCAAAATGCGGTGACCTCCGTCGTGCCCATGGTGATCTGTGAGTGAAGGGTCCTGGTGGGCTGGGCAGGGCTGGACACCGGGGTCGGGGAGGGGATTCTGTTCCTCTTCTCTGGTGAGACCTCAGCTGGAGTCCTACGTCCAGCTCTGGAGGTCTCAGCACAGGAAGGACACGGATCTGTGAGACCAAGTCCAGAGGAGGCCACGAGGGTGATCTGGGGGCTGGAGAACCTCCCATACGAGAACAGGCTACGAGAGTTGGGGTTGTCCATCCAGGAGGAGGCTCTGGGGAGACCTTAGAGCAGCTTCCAATATGGAAAGGGGCTCCTGGAAAGCTGGGGAGGGGCTATTGATGTGGGAGTTGAGGGACAGGATGAGGTAGAAGGGTTTTGAGCTGGAAGAGGGCAGATTGAGATGAGATCTTGTGGAGAAATGCTCTCCTGTGAGGTTGGGGAGGACCTGGCCAAGGCTGCTTGGAGATCATAGAATCATAGAATTATAGAATCACCAGGTTGGAAGAGACCCATTGGATCATCGAGTCCAACCATTCCTATCAAACACTAAACCAGGTCCCTCAGGACCTTGTCTACCGGTGCCTTAAACACCTCCAGGGAAGGTGAATCAACCACTTCCCTGGGCAGCCTATTCCAATGCCCAATGACCCTCTGTGTGAAAAACTTTCTCCTAATGTCTAGCCTAAATCTCCCCTGGCGGAGCTTGAGGCCATTTCCTCTTGTCCTGTCCCCTGTACCTTGGGAGAAGAGCCCAGCTCCCTCCCCTCTACAACCTCCTTTCAGGTAGTTGGAGAGAACAATGAGGTCTCCCCTCAGCCTCCTCTTCCCCAGGCTAAACAACCCCAGCTCTCTCAGCTGCTCCTCATAAGGCCTGTCCTCCAGTCCCTTCACCAGCTTTGTTGCTCTTCTCTGGACTCGCTCCAGAGCCTCAACATCCTTCTTGTGGTGAGGGGCCCACAACTGAACACAGGATTCAAGGAGCGGCCTCACCAGTGCCAAGTACAGAAGGAGAATAACCTCCCTGGACCTGGAGATGTTGCTGCTGAAACATCCCTGGACGTGCTCAAGGCCAGGTTGGATGGGACATGGTGCAACCTGATCCACTGGGAGGTGTCCCTTCCCATGGTGGTGGATTGCAACTGGATCATCTTTAAAGTCCCTTCCAACGCCAACCATTCCATCATTCCGTGATTTGAAGTTGTCCTATGCAGGGACAGGAGTTGAGGACCCTTGTGGGTCCCTTCCAACTTCTCCCAGGGCTGGAGCGATCAGAAGGGACCCGACTCTGGGGTAGAGGCAGCGATGCTGGGGGACAGGGATCTTCCCTGCCCTCAACCTGGTGTCACGAGGGCTTTCCAGGCAGCCAGTTCTGTCCCCAGCGGAGTCTCCTGTCTCTTTCCACCACCCCCTCTCACAGCCTCCCTGCTCTCCTCCTCTCTTAGATGCCGAGTGGTCGCCCATCTTTGAAAACGAAGAGGACACCGTGCAATTCATCTCCACCTTCCTCCGTGACACAGAGGAGGTAAACCTGCCCCTGGCTGCCTGGGCAGAGCTGCTTCTCCCAGGTCTCCATCTCTGCTGCTCTGGTCCTGCTGGCCACGGGCGGCCCCCTCTCACGCTCCCTCTTTGGTCTTTGTAGCAGGAAAGCAGTAAGAAGCTCCAGTTCCTTGAGTGCACTGGCTTCCTGTGCCAGACCAGCAAGAACTACAGCTTGTTAAGAGACTTCAATGTGGTGGAGAAGATCAAGGTGCGAGGAGGAAGAGGACAACCCTTGGGCAGGGCAAGGGGAAATGACCTCAAGGGGCACCAGGGGGGGTTTAGATTGGATGTTGGAACGATGTTGTTGCGGAAGGAGATGAGAAGCATTGGAAGAGGTTGCCCAGGGAAGCAGTGGAGTCTCTGTCCATGGAGGGGTTCAAAACATGTGGAGATGGAATGCTCAAAGAGGTTTAGGAGGCTCTGGAGGCCCTGGGTGGTGAGGACCTGGTGTCCCTGGGTGCTGCTGGTTGCCAGGTCTCACCTCATTGGCCTTTGCAGGAGCTGATCGAAGAGGATTGTGCTGACCAGCAACTCCAGATGAAGCTGTGGCAGAAAGCCATGTGTGCTATCATCGAGCTGAGGTACCTCAACGTCCCTCTTGATCACCCCTGGGGGCCACGTCCATATGCACGAGGCCTCAAGGCACCCCTCCCAGCACCAGAGCCTGACGGGTCCCTCTCCCTCTCTCTCCACAGCTCCTTGCCGGGAGCACTGGAGGGCAAAGAGATGCTCCTGCTCCAAACGTGCCTGTCAGCCATCGTGTCCTTCTCTGTGAGTGATTCAGATTTCCATATGACCGACATCATCTGTGACCCGTACAGCCTAGTAAGTGGTGAAGGAGCCCCAGGAACCCCAAACGCCCTCCGAGTTGCTCCCTGACCGCCCTGTGCTGTGACACCACCAGGGGCGCGAGGTAGGGGCTTAGCTTCTCTCACCCACCCTCACACCTTCGCCCTCTTCTCATGTTCCTGTCACCCGCCTGGGATGCTCCGCGCTTTGGGACGTGGAGCAATCCCGTCCCAGCACTGGGAGAAGGGATCCTGGTGCTGGGGGGGACAGCGGGACACCCTGACACAACTCTTTATCTTCTTTGCAGACCCTGGAAATCCTGGACGTGATGATGGAGAAGTTGGTGGGCATCATCCCGGTCCCCAGGCTCAACCAGGAGCTGACGGACGTCTTAAAGGTCTGTGAGGAGTTGGGTTCTGAGGGGGCTGCTCCTCCCCCTGGAAGGAGGGGGTGTCCACTCTGGATGGTCCCCACCTCCGTGCCAGGCAGAGAGAGGGCTGCTGGGAGGGTGCCCAGCTCCTCAGGCAACCAGGGGCTGCCAGCTGATGGTGACCTAGGGCAGGGTCCCCACTGGAGAGCAGAGGAAGCCTTCATGGCCTGGATGAGTCCAGCCCAGGAGCTCCTGGAGGAAAAATCTGCTCCCAGGGCTCACGGGAACCTTCTCTCTTCCCAGACCCTTCTGAACTTCACTGGCTGCTGGGAACCACATGTGCGCGAGAGGGCCCTGGGCAGGATTGAGAAGCTGATTCTTCTGCTGACCAACCCCACTCCACAGGTGAGGAGCAAGGAACCCTCCAGCCAGACCACGTCCCCTCCCTGCCCACCAGAGTGACCAAAGGTCTCTCTGCGTGGAGCTCCTGCCCCTCCTGCCCTCTGAGAGCCAGAGCCGGCATCGCCCGACAAAGCCTTGACTCTCCAGGGATGCAGCCCTCAACCCTTCTCCTCTTCTGCCTCCCTCACACAGGTCCCAGATGAGGAATCAAGCCCTGTCTGCTTCGAAGGGCTGCAGATCCCCCTCCTGGGCCGACTGCTCGGTCATCTCTTTGTTTTCCCGTATTCTTCAAAAGAGATGCAACGTCTGGCTTTGAGAACACTTCACTGTTTGATCAACTTCATCCGCAAGCAAAGAAGTAAGAGACCTCATGGTGGGTTTCATCCCTCCATACCCACATCTCCTGATAACTCCGCTTCTCTCTAAGCGTCATCAGACATTAAGGATGGTGACGATAGCATTGACCTTGCTTGCCGAGCTGCTTTGTCTCATTGAACCTTCTGCCTCTTCCCTGCTTCTTTAGGCAGGTCCATGGCAAATGACACAGGAGAAGAGTCACAGGAGGATCTTGAGGACATCTCTGTGATGGATTTTCTCCTCATCATAGATGAGCCCATGGTAAGGAGCTCCTCTGTCGCTGGGACTTGTGAGGTGTTGACAGGGGACTTGGAGGAGCAAAGGTGTGGAGACTCAGAGGGGCTCCCTGCTGAGAAGGTCCCTGCTGTCCCCAAGCGAGGCTGCACTCCAGGTCCCAGCAGCACCTCCAGCCCTGCTGGCCAAGGCCTGGATGACTTGAGGATCACCCACTGCCCCCATGTGCCCAACACTTGTGTTGCCTCCAGCGCTGCCAGGCTCTCGCTGGGACATCTCTTCCTCCCCTCCTTCCTCCTGTAGGTGGTTGCAAGATACCTGGACCCTGTGGAGAGGACGGACATCATCTGTGTGGCCATCGAAGCACTGAGAGAATTCAGTGTCTTCAACAAGAAGGCAGCGAGGAACATGTTGGACATGGCCCTGAGGGCCCCTGAGTCCTGGCTGATGGGCGTAAGTGGTCTGGGGCTGGAGGCCCAACCCTTGAGCCCTGCCAGACCTTCCTCCTCCATCCCTCCCTCCTAACCCAGGTGTCTCAGGCGCCTGAACCCACCTGAGACCAGCAGAGAGGGATGGAGCCAAGGAGGTGGCTGCTCTCCAGGGCCAGCTCCATCCTCATCTGTGTCCCCTCCAGGTGCCCAGCCTTCTAAGGTGCATCCATTTAAACATGGAAGGCATGAGCATGGAATCGCATCGGCAGAGACTGGAGTCCCTTCTGCTCCTCATGGCTGAGCATCACCCGACAGAACTGGTCTCAGTGCTCATCGAGATCGCTACAGCCAGATACAAGCTGCCTTGCATCTTGGTCGTGCCCGTGTGGCAGGTCCTCTTCTCCGTGCCCGAAGTGATGGAGAGAGTCTTGTTGGAGCTGTTCAGGTGGCATCAGGAGAAACACACTCGGCTCCTCTGCACTTTGCCTGAGGACACTGGGATCCTTCAGTTGCTGGTGAGTTACCACCCAAAGCCCTGGTGACCTCGGCCTCAGCTGCTGGTGGAACCCAGAGCTGCTCTGCCGCCCGCTCACTGCTGCCTTTCTTCCAGGTCCTGGCCTGCAAGGACTTTCAAAACGAGGACTTTGAGGGACTCTACAAATTCTGGAGATCCCTCAGGCGCCCAAGCCGGGCCTTGCGCCCTGCGGTTCTCCAGGGTCTCCTCACGCTCTCTCGGAGAGCCGAGACGGTGAGCATGGCCTGGCTGAGGGGAAGGTGGTGGTTTGGCCTTGGCTGGAGTCAGGCGGGGGTGATGGCCCCAAGCGCCATCACTGCCAGGGTGGCACCTGGGGACCTTTCCAGGCATGGAGCTTGTCCCAACAAGGAAATTCTCTTCTTCACGCAGGCAAGAAGAATGGAGATCCTGTTTCTGGACCTGGCTGAGGACCTGGAGGATGACAGAGGAGATGTAATTGTGAAGGCCCTGGTGACCCTGCAAAACCTTCTGGGTCACCTGAAGAAGAAGAAGGCCAGCTCCCTCACCCTGCAGCTGATGGAGAAGCTGCTGCCCCTCTTCCATCACGTAAGGCTATGGGAGAGCCCGAACCCCATAGACTGTCACTGGGCATGGGAACTGCAGCACCTGGAGCTTCTGCTCACCTTTCTCCCCTGCATTTGGCAGCCCAGGTTCTCCCTGAGAGCTGCTCTGAGAGCCCTGAGGGCTCCTCCTACCCTTGCTGTGCTGGGGAACAGGACCAGATCTTCTCCCCAGGCAGCGTGCCCAGGGCTGTGTGGCTCACAGCAGTTGCCGAGGAGCAGCCTGGTCTCCTCCTCGTCCCTTTTGGGTGGGAACTCATCCCTGACGGAGCTGGTGGGGGAGAACTGGGTGGTCAGGAGAGCCCACGGAGGGGCCTTGGACAAGGTTGGGGCCATCCAGCTGCACCTATTGAGTTGTCCCATACCTCCAGAGACCAAATCCAAGCCTGGAGCAAATGCCATGGGCAAAGAGATCTTGGTTCTGAAATGCTGCTCTCCTTCTCCCTGCCAGGAGCACAGCCAGGTGAGAGAACAAGCCATCAGGTTCTTCACCGAGCAGCTGAAGAGCGTGTCATGGAGCCACAAGCGGGAAATGAGGGACAGCGTACGAACGGCCCTGTTCCCTCTTGTTGTTCGGGTACGGGATGAAACACCAAGAGTGGCCAAGGTACGGATCTCAAAGCTGAGCAGGGACGCAGGGAGGAGACAACCAGGCTCCTGGGCCAGGGCAGGTGTCACCTTCCTAATGTCACCACGGCCCCACCAACAAAGCCAAGAGGAGGAGGACCCCAAGTCTCCTTGTCTGGGTTGTGGTGCCATCTCCCACCTTCTGCTGCTCCACAGGCCTCCCAGGAAGGTCTCCTGGCTGCGGCAAAGTTCCTGGGCTGGCATCTGAACAGATGCTATGTTGAGACTCAGTTGATGTGGATCCCCCACATCTGGGCCGTGACCCAGCTTGCTCCAGCCTGGAGCCGCGTTCTTGCTCCCTGGCCTGAAGAACAGAGCCCCCAAGGGTTCTTCTCCATGGTTGGTGGGATGGAGAGCTCCCAGCCACGGGGGATACTGGCAGGAGGGACTGGGGTGGGCAGCTGGGCAGGGACTGGGACATGCCCTGACCCTTGTGGTCTCTTGCAGCTGATGCAGGACAAGAAGAGGGCTGAGGACTATGTAAACCAGAGCCTGCAGTACATCCACTGCAGCGAGTATATAGTGCAAGAGACAGCTGTGATGTTCCTTGGTGAGACACCAGCCCTTGGTCCCTCTGTGGGGACACCCTTGTCCCAGTTCCCACCACGGTGCTGGGGAGCAAGGGGGGATCTGATGGAGCTTCTCTCTTTAGCGATTGCTGTTGACTATTTGAAGGCCCTAAACCCGGAGATGATGTTAGAGATCATGAGAGGTGAGGAGGGGCAGGGTGGGGTTGGCTGGTGGGACAGGGGTTAGAGGTTCTACCAGGCCAGGTCCTGCTCTGGGGAGGTCTCTGTGGAGCACTCCTGCCCCACAGCTGTTATCTGCATAGGGCTGGTGGGGTCTGGAGGGGCTGCCCGGAGGTCTCCGTAGACATGGGGCTTCATCTCAGCTCTGGCTTTCTCCATCACAGGCCTTGAACTCCTCAGAAATCATGCCTCCCCCACAATCCGGCACATGACACGACATACCATGTCCCTACTGCTCTCACAACAGAGGAACCAAGGAATAGAACGATTTCTGAGAAGGATCTTCTGCTGCTGGGACTGAGACAGGCCAAGGGGCAGCGTTCCGAGGTACCACAGCTCTCTTTCAGGAAACCTGGAGCCAAGAACCAAAGAATTATGGAATGACTGGGTTGGAAGGGACCTCAAAGGCTATTCAGTTGCCATCCCTTGCCACCTCCCACTGGATCAGGTTGCTCCCCCTCCTTTCTCTCCCCTCCCCATCTCTCTCCTCCCTGTCCCCCTCATCCCCTCCATTCCTGGAGCAACATTATCCAGTGAAAGGTGGTCCTACCTGTGGTGGGACCTGGATGGGTGTCCAGCTGCTCTACTGGATCCCCAAATGGAAATGTAGGTAAAATAAAAGGTTGGTTTCTTGGACATCAGGAAAAAATCTTTCAAAGAAATGGTCATTGGTCACTGGAATAGGGAGGGGGCTGAGTCCCCTTCCCTGGAGAGTTTAAGGGATGGGTGGATGTGGTGCTGAGGGACATGGGTTAGTGACTGATGGGAATGGTTGGATTTGATGATCCGGTGGGTCTCTTCCAACCTGGTTGTTCTATGATTCTATGAAGTCTCCACTGGACGGGAGGCTGATGTTGTGCCCATCTACAAGAAGGGTCGCAGGGAGGATCTGGGGAACTCCAGGCCAGTGAGTCTGACCTCAGTACCAGGGAAAGTCATGGAACAGGGGATCTTGAGAGCTATCATGAAGCACATGCAAGAGAACTGGGTGATCAGGCCCAGTCAACATGGGTTCACAAAAGGAAGGTCCTGCCAAACTAACCTGATTGCCTTCTATGTTAAAGTGATTTGGCTGCTGGATGAGGGAAAGGCTGTGGATGGATCTTCCTGGACTTCAGCAAAGCCTTTGACACAGTTTCCCACAGGACTCTGCTACGGAAACTGTCACCTCTGGCCTGGACAGGCGCACACTCTCCTGGGTGGAAAACTGGTTTACTGGAGGGCCCAGAGAGTGGTGGGAAATGGTGTTAAGTCCAGCTAGAGGCCAGGGACAAGTGGGGTTCCCCAGGGTTCAGTACTGGGTCCAGCCCTGTTCAATGTCTTCATCAATGACCTGGATGAAGGCATCGAGTGCTCCCTTAGCAAGTTTGCAGCTGACACAAAGCTGTGTGGAAGTGTGGATCTGCTGGAGGGTCGGGAGGCTGCAAAGGGACCTGAACAGGCTGGATCCATGGCCTGAGTCCAATGGCATGAGGTTTAACAGGGCCAAATGCTGGGTCCTGCACTTGGGGCACAACCACCCTGAGCAGAGCTACAGACTGGGAGAAGTCTGGCTGGAAACTGCCTGGAGGAGAAGGACCTGGGGGTGTTGGTGAACATGAGCCAGCAGTGTGCCCAGGTGGCCAAGAAGGCCAATGGCATCCTGGCTTCGATCAGAAGTGGTGTGACCAGCAGGTCCAGGGAGGTTCTTCTCCCTCTGTACTCGGCACTGGTGAGGCAGCTCCTTGAATCCTGTGTTCAGTTGTGGGCCCCTCAGCACAAGAAGGATGTTGAGGTTCTGGAGCAAATGGTGGGAGATGGAGTTAACTCCAGCTGGAGGCCAATGACAAGCAGTGTCCCCAGGGCTCAGAGCTGGGTCCAGCCATGTTCAATGTCTTTATCAATGACCTGGCTGCAGATGAAGAGGCAGCACCCACTGCCCAATGCATGTAATGCTGAAGGTTCTGCCCATGGAGATGAAAACTGCAAACACTCCCCTGGCTGAAGAAAATGCTCATCTGCGTAGCCAGATGGATTTGACAGAAAAGGTTAAAGCTGAAAATACTGACCTGCAAAGGAAACTCGTGCAGGCGGCAGAGGTGCTGGAAGAGGCAGAGCAGGACTTGAAAGAAAGGAATCAACAACTGGAGAAGGAGCATGAGGTGAAAAAGCGCTGCAGAGGAAATCAGAAGGTTTGCAGAGGGCTCAGACGGAGCCCTCAGAATGCAGGGAAGAGAAAGAAACCCTGCCAGTGGTTCAAGCTCTGCTGAGTGAACTGAATGATTGCTTTCTGAAGCCTAATGAACAATGGCAGCAGCTCTTTCAGGATCTGCAATAGCTGGAAAGATCCAAGCGTTTAACTTCCAGGCTGCCCCAGCTACCCAGGCAGCAGACAAGGAGTTCATCCTCCTGGGGGCTAGGAGAAAACAGCCGGCAAAGCTTCCAGCGTTCATAGCTCCATACAGTTATGATCCTTTCAATGGTCCAAATGAGCAGCCGCAACTGGAGCTTCCTCTTGTTGCTGGACAATGTGTTTACGTCTTTGGAGATGTGGATGAAGATGGTTGCTATGTGGGAGAGCTGACCGATGGCACCAGAGGATTCGTCCCCTCTAACCTTGTAGAAGAGGTGTCCAATGATCAGCCGCCTGATGACGCAGGAGCCTCTCCAGGAACAAGTAACTGCGAATAGGACACAGCAAAGCAAACTCTGTGAAATAAAGGAAGTTTTAGACAAAAGCCTCATAAAAGCCCAAACCCCTCAAATACTCTGCATAGTGATTAAGAAAGATACATCACTAACTGCTTTCTTATCATCAACTGGATCTGCAGTTACTGCGGGGGAGGGGACATTTTCATTTTCACAGGGAACATTTGGAGAGGCAATTGGGAAGCCCACACAGGGTGTCAACTCGTGGATGAGGTCTCCCAGCCATTGCTGCAATTGATCTAGCTTTTATATCATTGAATTAACAAATTACATCATTCCAAAATGCCGAGCTTGGCCCCAGCTCCCTGGCACGAGCTCCTCGAAGGCTGCCCCTCACAAACATCTCCTCCTTCAGCTGCTGAGTTTGTCACACAATGCCCTCCACCACCACCCCAGGCAAGCCTCTCATATTCTCCTTCCTCAGGAGCAGAGGGAACATGACCTGGAGAGAGGACTCAGCCTGGTGCTGGCAGACAGTGGGTCCTGCCCATCCTGAGCTGCACAGAGAACACAGGAGGTTGAGCACAGCCAGGTCTTTATTTGCTACAGGTCCTCTGCATTACATTATAAGATCATGGGGAAAGAAAAGTGTTTATAATAAAAAGTCTTGCTGCCTCCTTTCCCTCTGGAGAAGCCTCTGCATGGAAAGAGCCCACAGGCAGAATAAGCTGAAGGAGAATACTATACAGGAGCACTTACACCTTTGATAAACAGACACATGGACACAGTTGCATCCCATCATGTGCGCAGGACCAAGTCTTGTGCTTGAGGAGACGATGGACACCCTGGCACAGCCTCCCCTGCCATTTGCCGAGGGGATCATGCTGCTAGGATGTGCTGGAGGCAGTGGCACGCGGTGCTGCCAGACCAGGGCTATCATTGGGGCTCTGGCCCCCACAGCTGGGCAAGGACACGCCTGTGCCCCATGGGGCAGCATTGCACATGGTGACAGTGACGCCTCCCTGCCCCTCAGCCCTCCCTCGGCCCCACGGGGCCATCCCTGGGCGCTACGAGGGCTCAGGTTGGCTCTCCAGCCAGGGGAAACTGTAGAGTTTGCTCTTTCCTTCCTGGCAGGGCCTCGGGCAAGCACCTTTGTGCCCCTGGGAAATCCTGTTCCCCTTAGTCCTTGCAGGGTGCCCTGGGAAGCACAGACCCCTCAAGCACCACAGGTTGGACCCTGCTGTACCCCTGCCCCTAGAAGCTGCTCCCCTGGGATCAGGGTCCAGCTCCCCCCTGGGCCTGGCTCCCCCTCCACCGCGCTGGCACACTCTGGCCATGGCAGCAGAGCTGGCTGTGCCACCACCGCAGGACAGTCCCGCCCGGGCTGAGTGGCCTGGCTCTGGCATAGATGCGAAGAGGCTCTGCGTGCACTGGGGTGGTGCTCGTGTCCCTAACCCTGCCGGGAAGGCCCTGTGCCTCCCTGCTCCCTGGCGGTCACAAGCGGTGTCCCTGGGATCAGTGCTGAGGCCAGTCCTCTTCAATATCTTTATCAATGACTTGAAAGAGGGGATTGAAAGTACCCTTCGTAAATTGGCTGAGGACACTAAGCTGAGAGGGAGGGTTAATCTGCTTGAGGGTAGGGAGGCTTTTCGGAGGGATCTGGACAGGCTGGATCGAGGGAGTGTGACCAGTGGGATAAGGTTCAACAAGGCCCAGTGCTGGGCCCTGCATTTGGCACGAAACAACCCTGGGCAGCGCTACAGGTTTGGGCAAGAGCAGCTGGAAAGATACCTGGTGGAGAAGGACCTGGGAGTGACAGCGGCTGAACATGAGCCAGCAGTGGCCCAGATGGCCAAGAAGGCCAAGAGCATCTTAGACCAGCAATCTACGTGAATGTGCATATATTAGAAGAAACCAATAGGAGTGACCATAGCATGATGTAAACATGTTCAGGTTTGAGCTAAAGCAGAATTGATTTTCTAACTTTTCTGCTCAGCCTTGTCCAAGGAATACCATTTTCTGAAAGTTTTCCACATCCATATGGTTTTTCAAACACTCTATCCCTAGAAGGGACAACACTTGGAATTCACAATTCTCCCCCATGTCACAGGGCATTGCAATGCAGAAAGGCCATTCTTCATGTTTTTTTTCCTACAGTAACCACGGTTGCGTGCCAGGGTTGGAGCCTTCTGCATACGGGGAACTGGTGGCGTTCACTCCACGCCAGGCTGAGAACTGGTGTCCTTCACCCTTTGGCATTCTTGGAGATGTTCACCCACCCAAAAGTGGGGATCAGGAGCATCTCCCACCACGGCATGCTGGAGGCTTGAATCCATCCCCTGAAGACGCAGACAGCTTGAGATCCTCTCCCCAAAGAAAGTTTCAGATTCAGACACTCACACTAAAGCATAATGACAGACTGAGACTCTCTCCCCAAAGCCCAGTGATAGATTCAGAGTCTCTCCCCAAAGCATGTTGGGAGCTGGTTCCCTCCCTCAAGGCATCTTGGGAGCTGGAGTCCCTCACCCCAGCCTGGATGGGTTTGTGGTCACTCTGCCATTTTCTCTGTTGGCTGCCAGAACAAAGATCCCGTAAGTGACTTGGATCAGAAGGATGGAGTCACCTTGTGGAAAACAGATGCTCAGAAGTCCTCCCTTTTTAAACCTATCCCAGACCCAAGGCTTCTCCTGGTCGTCTGTGAATGCACTTTCCCATCTGTGAGGGAAGAGGGTTTTGTCTCATCGTTTGTAGTACCGACTGTCAGATTAAAATAGACTTTGTAAACACGGAAGAGAGCTGGGCAGGGACAAGCAAATGCTCTAGGTAACTGCAGAATAGAGGTGGGGCAGTCTGTAATATGCCTGCCAGGATCAGGATCTAAAGTTAAAGGATGTTTCCATTTGAAGAGCTGAGTCCTCTGGAAGCTTCAGTCTCCAGAATTCCAAACCCACCATTTAAACAGAGGTCAGCCCTGATGGTTCTTTCTGCTCCTCCCTAACAGAGTTGCTCTGGTCTCTTTCTTTGGTTGGGCTTTAACCTCTGGGAGGTGCCCAAGCTCTTTTCCATCAAACCACTCACAAGCCTGCCCCTTGCTTGCCTTCTGCTGGGGGCCAAGGCAGAGGGACGGAGCCTCGTGCTCTAAGCAAGCCTGAAGCAAAGTTGAAGTGTTGAGAAGCTCCCTTGGGGAGCCCTGCGCCAGAGCACACTTATCGAAGCTGTGGTGAGATGCAAGAGCCCTGAACACTGTTCATTGACAGAAGGTGGTGGAAGAAGGCACCGTGTACGTGGCAGCTGGGATTCAGGGATGTCCTTAGCTTCGTGGCTGGTTCAGCCCTGTCCTTGCACACGAGCCAAGCTCCAGCTGAGAGCAGACATTGTTGTTACTCACTGTGGGTGCCAGGGCTCTTCCAGCTCTCTCTTCCCCAGAGCATGAAATGGATCTTGTGCATCTGTGCAGGGCCTTGATAATGCCGATGTGTGGGCACTGGGAGGTGGGGGCAGGATTTCAGCATAGTTGTGACTCATCTCAATCTTCGCTCTTTCAGCTGAGATCCATTCCCCCTCATTCTCTCCCTGCCCTCCCTGATGCAGAACCCCTCCCCAGCTTTCCTGGAGCCCCTTTCAGCACTGGAAGCTGCTC
Source organism: Coccyzus lansbergi (assembly GCA_033558105.1). NCBI lineage: Eukaryota > Metazoa > Chordata > Aves > Cuculiformes > Coccyzidae > Coccyzus > Coccyzus lansbergi. The sequence continues at coordinate 34,818 of JAUMJK010000124.1, read as the reverse complement.
TAAGGTCTCTGTGGAGCCTTCTCTTTGCATTTCATAGAATCATAGAATCATAGAATCACCAGGTTGGAAGAGACCCATCGGATAATTGAGTCCAACCATTCCTATCAAACACTAAACCAAGTCCCTCAAGACCTCATCTACCCGTGCCTTAAACACCTCCAGGGAAGGGGAATCAACCACCTCCCTGGGCAGCCTATTCCAGTGCCCAATGACCCTTTCTGTGAAAAACTTCCTCCTAATCTCTAGCCTAAACCTCCCCTGGCGGAGCTTGAGGCCATTCCCTCTTGTCCTGTCCCCTGGCACTTGGGAGAAGAGGCCAACACCCTCCTCTACAGCCTCCTTTCATGTAATTGTAGAGAGCAATAAGGTCTCCCCTCAGCCTCCTCTTCTCCAGCCTAAGCAGCCCCAGTTCTCTCAGTCGCTCCTCCTAAGACTTCTTCTCCAGACCCTTCACCAGCTTTGTCGCTCTTCTCTGCACTCACTCCAGAGCCTCAACATCCTTCTTGTGCTGAGGGGCCCACAACTGAACACAGTAGTCAAGGTGCGGTCTCACCAGTGCCAAGTACAGAGGGAGAATAACCTCCCTGTCCCTGCATAGGACAACCCCAACATTCACCCCCTGGGTCTGCAGGTGCTGTCCAAATGCTTCTTGAATCTTGTCAGGCTTGGGGCCATGACTGCTTCCTTGGGGAGCCTGTTCCTGTGCTCCACCACCCTTCGGCTGAAGAAACTCTTGCTTATATCCCACCTAAACCTCCCCTAGCACATCTTCCTGCCTTTCCCTTGGCACCTATCACTGGTCATCAGAGCCCTGCTCCTCCTCCTCCCGCTGTGAGGAAGCTGGGGACTGCAAGGAAGCCTCCACTGAGTCCTCTGCTCTCGACACCAAAGAGACCAAGTGACTTTAGCTGCTCCTCAGACAGCTTCCCCTCTAAAACCTTCAGCAACTTTGTGGCCTCCTAGGGACACACTCCAGCACTTTGCTATCCTTTTGATCAGGTTGCTCAGGGCCCCATCTAACCTGAGCCTGGAATGCTTCCAGGGATGGGGCATTTACCGCTTTTTGGGGCAACTTCTTCATTGTTGCTTAAAATTGTAGTTAAGACACTGAGAAACTGACACTTTGCCTCAAAAAAAAAAAAAAAAACCTGGGGCCCATGGGGACTGTTACCAGCTGTTAACAGCTGGTCATGCAAGATCAAGACTTGCAATTATAATTGTTTAAAAAAACCCCATAGGTACAGTATTGAGTCAACAGCAGTGATAGAAATTCTGATCCAAGCTCTGAGGAATAAAAGTTTTGATCCTGGGAATGTTCCTGCTTCCTCTTCCACATGCTGACATTCTCGTTCCATTTTTCAGTCATTTTGGGGAATGCACTCAGCAAACTGCTCCCACAGTCCCGCAGAAATGGATAACAGCAGCCAAAGTTAAACAAAAATTCTTTTATTACATTTACATTAATTACATTATATTATATATAAATACACATTACATATAATTACATTATATTAATCCATACATATAAATACATCCAACCCTGATGCATAACTTGAAAGGATCAAATCAACTCTTGAGCCCTTTCTGGAAAGGGACAACACTACCCCTGGTCACTTATTACAAATTAATAATTCTGGAAAAGGCAAACTCCACCCCTGGTCCCTTTCAAGAAAGGACAACTGCACCCCTAGTCCCGTTTCTGGAAAAGGACAAGTCCACCCCGCGTCCCTTTCTGGAAAGGGACAACTCCACTCCTGGTTTGTTTCCACAAAGAAACATCTCAAACCCGGTCCCTTTCCAGAAAGGGGTAACTCCAACCCTGGTCCGGTTTCCAGAAAAGGACAACTCCACCCCTTGTCCCTGTCTGGAAAGGGACAACTCCACCCCTGGTCCCTTGCTGGAAAGGAAAACCTCCCACTCTTGTCCCTTTCTACACTTGATCTTTATTAATACATTTTTACATCTCTTCTCTTATACATATAAATCCATATATAGAAATAATCCTTAGTCAATTACGCAGTAACAACAAAATACAATGAAAATATAACATTCCAGACCTGGTCCACTTCCAGAAAGGTACAACTGCACCCCAGGTCCGTTTCCAGAAAGGGACAACTCCACCCCTGGTCCTGTTTCTGGAAAAGGACAACTCCACCCCTTGTCCCTTTCCAGAAAGGGACAACTCCTCCCCTGATCCGTTTCCAGAAAGGGACAACACCACCCCTGGTCCTTTTCCGGAAAAGGACAATTCCTCGCCTGGTCCTTTTCCGGAAAAGGACAATTCCTCGCCTGGTCCTTTTCCGGAAAGGGACAACTCCACCCCTGGTCCCTTGCTGGAAAGGGACAACTCCCCCTGTTGTCCCTTTCTACAACTGATCTTTATTCATATATTTTTACATCTCTTATCTACATAAATACATATGTACAAATAATCATTCGTGAATTATACAGTAACAAAAAGAACATACAATGAAAAGATAACAGTCCACCCCTGGTCCCTTTCCAGAAAGGGACAACTCCACTCTTGGTCCCTTTCCAGAAAAGGAAAACTCCACCCCAGGTCCGTTTCCAGAAAGGGACAACTCCACCCCAGTCCCGTTTCCGGAAAAGGACAACTCCAACCCTGGTCCCGTTTCTGGAAAGGGAAACCTCCTCCTGTTGTCCCTTTCTACACTTGATCTTTATTAATACATTTTTACATCTCTTACATATATAAATACATATGTACAAGTAATTGTTTGTGAATTATACAGTAACCATAACATACAATGAAATGATAACACTCTACCCCTGGTTTGTTTCCAGAAAGGGACAACTCCTCCCCTGATCCATTTCCGGAAAGGGACAACTCCACCCCTGGTCCCGTTTCTGGAAAAGGACAACTCCACCCCTGGTCCCTTGCTGGAAAGGGAAACCTCCCCCTGTTGTCCCTTTCTACAATTCATCTTTATTGATATATTTTTAAATCTCTTATCTATACAAATACATATGTACAATTAATCATTTTTAATGATACAATAACAACAACATAAAATAAAAAGATAAAACTACGGCGCCGAAGTGTCACTGTGCACAGCGGAAGAAGACGGTCAATTCTTTCTGCATTTCCTAGGAAGAAAAAAGACAAACGCGCTGTCAGCACAAATAGAAGCTTAAGAACCCTGTTATTTCCTCATAAAACAAATCAAGACATCCGTTCGGTTGTCAGACATATTTAGCTACCACCATCACAATGTCCTGCTGTACCCACTAGCTTCAAAGACATCCTTATGCATCCAAAATAGAAAGTGGGTAGAGAAACTCTATGGATCTGTATCAAGAGATGCTGCGTCTCTATCAACAGGGTGTCAACAAGTAGAAAGAGGAGACAGTTCCTGAGAAGCCCTAAGTAAAGCTGGAAATGTTATTTCCGGCACTCTGAAGAATTACTTGTTAAAGTCTATCTTGTCTTTCAGTAGAGCTTGCTACTGACCAATTTGCACAGTCACTCCAAAGAGCAGATAGTTTAAAGGTAAAGGTAGAAGAAACAAAGAAAGTCTCTTTTCATTTACGCTTGAAAAGTTAAGTCATAAAAGATCACACACCCTAATATAACGCAAATGAATCATAGGATCACCGGGTTCAAAAAGACCCACCGGATCATCGACTCCAACCACTCCTATCCAATACTAAACCTTGTCCCTCAGCGTCTCGTCCACCTGTCCCTTAAACACCTCTGGGGAAGGGGACTCAACCACCTCCCTGGACAGCCTCTACCAGTGCCCAATGACCCTTTCCATGAAAAGTTTTTTCCTCATGTTCAGCCTAAAACTCCCCTGGCGGAGCTTGAGGCCATTGCCTCTCGTCCTGGCCCCTGTCACTCGGGAGAAGAGGTCAGCACCCTCCTCTCCGCTACTTCCTTTTAGGTTGCTGGAGAGAGCAATGAGGTCTCCCGTCAGCCTCCCCTTCTCCAGGCTAAACAATCCCAGCTCTCTCAGCCGTTCCTCAGAAGGCCTCTTCTCCAGCCCCTCACCAGCTTCACTGCTCCCTCAATCCAAGGCATGAATCCTCACTGCTGCACAAACAGAAAGGAGCATCCTTTCTAACTCTTCATCAGATGTGGAAGAGATTGAGATGACTAAAGCCGCAGAGAAAAGGCTCCCCCTGTCTTAAAGCAGACTGAGAGGTATCAAGAATTCTATCTATTCTCAGGCACTAGTATCTCAAAGACAAATGGATTCAAGGATCTTCAATCTGAAGACTCAATACCCAACATATCTAAAGCAACTCAACACCGGCAATGCCTGACGGCGAACAAGGCTGCCTCTGGAAGATTTCTGTTGTCTTCTGACAACTCAGGAATCCTTTCAGAGAGGAAGAGATCGGAGAATTTGACTCATTAACATTAAACCGCCATAAGCTGACATCTCCCCATATGTCAAATTAAAGATGCTCCAGCTGTGCTAGTTAGACACAGGCTATGATGTTAGTAGACAAGTCTCACACTCTTGAGCTTTCATACTTAAATTCTTCTTAAGAGCGGAGCGACTGCTATAAGAAGTATCGACCACGTCTGACTGCCTGTTAAGGGGAGAAGGAGGAAGTGACAGACTGAGAAAAGCACCCTCCTTTATAGCCCCCCCACCCCTACAAAGGTTCTGGAAAGGGACTGCTGACAGACTGACATGAACTGCTTGGAGAGGGCTGTGGGTGGACCCACTGCAGTCAAGTTCAAGCCTTTTCCTGCTGAAACTGCCCACAATTACGCCTGTGTTACAGGAACGGTTTTGAAATATGGATAAATGTCTTCCAGGCTGAAAAAGGCTCGTAACGCAGGCAACTAAGCAGTAAAGAGGAAAGAAGCGTTATGTCCAGAGCGCACAGATACAAATGCATCACACCCACAGTCAGAACAGTGACAGAAAATGCTGCAAGACAAAAAAAAAATTACCTTCATTAGTCCAGTTTTGTCCTCATCTTCTCGATGTTGGTAAATGCAATGACTGAGAACAGCATATAGTTTCTCCAAGTGAAATATATTGAAGGTCTCAGTTATTGCAGTTACAAAACTTAACAGTTGCTGAAGAAAAAAACAGAAGAGTGTTGAGAATAGCACAAAATCCTTTGAATGGGCTCTTTATTCTTTCACAAGCTAAACTCTAACAATACAACACAAACAACATCCTACTTTCCTAGGCTGCTAAATAAAATAGGAGTTACACTTCTGAGAACAAATTAACTATCTCACAAGATATAACTAGAGAAAGTGAGTTAAGCTTTCATATTTGAGAGAAAAAGCAGGCTTCCATTCCAGGCAATATCTTATTAGGAATCAATCTAGCACATCAATGATCACGATTGTGAATCAACTGCTTCCAGAACAGCAGGGAAGGAGACTTTGTCACTTTGCTGCTGCAGCAAAGCCACTGTTGCCTTGTAGGAGAGAAACTGTCGTGGCAATGCAGGACACCCTAAAACGCATCTTTGGAAGCCAGGCTACACGGCTTCTAGACACACATGTGCCAGCTGGAGACAGAAGCATCCTTAGAGGATCACCTTGACCCAGGAGCTGCAACTCTGCATTGCCTGCAACTCTGCTCTCAGAACACACTGCTCAAGAGCCTCAAGTAGATCATGAAGCAGAGTCATTTCTGTTACCAAAGCTGTCCTTTCTGTTACCAAAGATGGGAGTGTGAGAATGTCTGGCAAAGCAAGAGTCACCAGCTAGCGGCAGCACCTTGTTCCACTGCTGTGTTGTGTGAAGCTGCGAAGATGTAGCTTAAGAGAGCAGTCACACCAAGTGAAAATATTACTGCCTCCCCACTGCCCATCAGCAAACTCTGCCTCCCTCAGACCAGTTAGCACAAAAGAGTGTGTATCCTCCTCAACTTCCTTCCACATAACATACGGAGAAGATGCACCAAACCCACGCAGCATCCCTCCAGCTGCTGCAAGCAGAAAAGACAGGACGGGACACAAATGCCTGCTCAACGTCCTGCGTGACCACTTCTGACTGCTCTCACACAGATGACTGCATCTTCCTCTTATCTTCATCAAAGTTCTAGGCCCATTGCCAAGCAAATAAATGAACCAAGAAATCCCAAACAAAACCAAACAGCTACATTTGGGAGGTTCACCTAGCTTATTCACCCCAGGGGAGCTTCAAAGAGACTCTCTGGTGGGAGCAGCAAGCTCCAATGACACCCATGTGAAGAAAACAAGATGCATTTCAGGACTGTAGCTCTCCTCACAGCAGAAACACGTGTCACCTCAAAAGTATATAAGGGCTCTACCGTACCAGTTCTCCAATGGGCGATAACTATGGAACACATGCTACTAGTGCCCTGACTCTGAGAAAAACCTTTGTGGCTTCTCAACATACACAGGCAGACATGAACAATAAAACTCCCTGAAACCTGCTTCCTTAAGAAGGCAGCTTTAAAAATGGAGCTTCTCTTCTACAAATTATGTCACAGTTTAAACATGTGGCAGTAATTGTGTTGACGAGCCCTTTCATCACAAGGAATTCTCATCTGCTCACACTCGCCCCTCACAGAGGAAACATCCATGTGATACTTACTCCCTTTTTCATCACAGCAGCTCAACAGCAGCCCTTTCCTCTGCACTGGCCAACTTCCAGGATTCCAACCTAGCAACTTTCCCTATTTTTCTCACTGCAGTAGCCCCTGAAGATCACTTCCTTGGGCTATGCTCTCCAATTTGTGCAAAGGAATTCCTTTTACCCCCTCCAGCTAGGCCTCAGTTTAGCCCTTTCCCTAACGGTAGCCAAGAAGAGCAACTTTTCACCCCTGAGGGACTGGAAAACACTTAGAAAGCCAGAACTGGAGCAACACAAAATTCTAACATTGAATTAGGAAAGACTTTGAGAAAAGTAGGTATTAGCATTTTATCCACTATAAGCTTTACGTCAACCTGCTAACTTCAAGTTTAGAGTCATCGCTGCTAGAAAGAAAGGTCCTTTTCAGTTTCCTAAGAACTGAAAACATGCAACACACAAACCAAACCCCACATATCCATCATAAAAACTATTAAGAAATTAACAGCCAGTGGTGCTATCAGGTTGTCAGTGGGGTATTTTACAATTCAACAAGTCCTTTGAAATTAAAAATTAGGAAAACAGTCTCCTTGAATTTAAATCACCAAGAGCAAGAACAGCAGCCTACACCAGATGTGGCAACACAACACTCATCGTTCTTTACAGGCTGAACTATTTCACAAGCTCAATGTGCTTCCCATAAATTGTTTTAACTGGCATTTATTAACAACTGACTTAATTTACAATGTACACGTAGCAAGAAAATGTCTTTCTTTATTTTCAGTTTTGTGAATACTAGACTTACTTTGAGCTGACAGTAATCCGCAATCTCAGGCCGAGTGACAATTTCCTTTGCTCTCTTGACTCCGACGACTGGATCTGTAATGACACAGATTTCTTAAGTCAGGATTTCTCTTTCTTTGGAATACAGTATTAGTGCCGTATCCTGTACCCAGAACATAGTCTCTTCAAGATTTTTTTTTTCAAACACAGAAATGCTACTTTAGAGAGCAAGTACTACTGCAAAGCAAAGTTCTTAGGTGAAGTCGCTTACTACATGAACAAGTAAAGATGAACAGAAAAGCCTTTGGAGACAAGCCCTTCTTCAAAACTTATAAAGCTGTATACTTTAAAAGCTAAACACAGCTTGGGCAGAACTAGAGACACTTTTAAGCTTCTAAGGAAGCTTGGTGTTTCACGCTATAGCAGAAATGGACAAGGAATGTGTGCAGGAGCCCCAGGAGAGGCTTCATTGTGAAGCTTTAGGTGTTTCCAAGACAACTGATGGTACGGGGCACCTGAAATTCCATATCTTGGTCCTTAATCTCCAGTAAAGTTTATACAAGGGTAGCTTAGCGAGTGAAGAACTCTCAAACACAAGTATAAGAGCAATTCTTGATAGAAAATTACCACTAAAGCAAACACTGTCAACTTGCAGTTACCAGAGTTTTATGTGTACAATATCCTCACCTGTGTTGGGTTTTGGTGCAGGACGTTTAGCAGCCTGATTCAAAATCAGTTCCTCAAAAAACATTCTGCACTCCTGATCATTAGGCAACCCGATGTTGAAAACCTCATAATCATTAAGAAATAATTCTCTTATCTAAAGCATAAGAAGAAAAGATAATTCAGACCAATCCTTGTTCAACTGAAATTAAACTGAAAAGTCATGCGGATAAAAAACTATGAAAAGTTATCCTCTCGGTCTTAAAAGGCTTTATTTTTCACAGCTTAGCATGACAAATGAAAATATCTACTCTAAGGAACACCTCGAGAGTTCAAGCTCAACGAAGGCACCATACAACACACTGGTGATAACCACCCTGCCCAAGACTTCTTCATTTGTATTTACCTGTCTTGCTGTGTGTCACTTTGAATCTTTATGGCAGCTACAGAAGGAACAGGCAGGGCTTTTGGGGTTGTTTTGGTTTGGTTTTTTTTTAATTAATTTAAACGAGGTGTCTAAATTTGTATACTTCCAAGTTCTACTCCTTTTTTCAATTCCTACTAACAAAAGGCATGGAAGGAATTTCAATACCTATTTTAGAAGGAATTTGTTAAAAGTATAAAAACTTATCTAGATAAATTAAACCTCTTCACAGCATTTGATGATAAACTTATCTAGGTAAGGCCTCCCCCAGTAACCCAGATAAAATAAGAAAAGCAGCATATTTGCATTTTGAAGAACTTCCTTTAAGGCACACTCTCAGATGTCTAGAAAGCTAAGCACGTGCTCTTACTCAATTTTGTTAAGGAATACAATACAAAATTTATTTCCAAGTTACTTAAAGAGAAGTTGAAACGTAGAGCTTTCTAATTTGTAAAGCTTTCATCTACAGAAAGAAAGAAACCAAAATTCTTATTTAAGAACTTAAATTTGAAATTATATTGCAGCATCAACTGTGTGACCACCGTACTTGTTCAGGGAAAACACCTTTCCCTCTTCAGTAACAACATTTTCCGTAAAAGTAGCTTTTTCCTGTTTACTTTTCAAGCACCGTATACTCTTGACTAAGAGCATACCAAAGCGTCTGGAAGTCATTGGAATTATTGCCTGAAGTACATTTTGGCAAATGTCTACTAAGCATCAGTGTATGAGAAGGAGAATAAGAGAGTTTCACATAATGCTTTCAGCACTGTTTGGTCTAAACAGATTTTAAGAGACCCGGTTAGGGTGCCTGAGGAATAACACTATGGATTTGCTTAAGAGGGTACACTACTCCAGCACTTAAGGGATTTATAAATTGACAAGAAACTGAATAGAAGAGGAAGAAAAGTAACAACAGAAATACCTCTTCTGGGAGAGCTGCATGATGCACATTAGAAGTTGCAAGCAGCAAAACTGGAGCAAATGATGGAATGTTAAGCAGCGATGTTGTAAATGTCGCTCTTGCTGTAGCTCCAACAGCCTCCCACCACAAATGGATATGTGGGATATAAATTATACTTGGTGCTGTTTGCTGCGCTTCTCGCAACAACTGGTAAAAGGAAAACTTGGATAAGAAACCTAAACCACATAGAACAGGCTACGAAATAGCTACATATCAGTGAAATTATCTTACAAAATAGGAGTACGTGAAGCCAAAACATCAAAAAAAACCAACAAAAGAACAACTCCTTAACCCTAAGGTAATATTTGCCCTTGGACTCAAATGCAGACATTGCTACATGGACAGAAGCAGGCCTGAACCTCTACTTGACATCAGAATTCCTTAGGCGTGAGACAACTTCTAAGGAGCCTCTCAACTCAGCTAGCGTGGTAGTGTGCCCCAAAAACAAGACTAAAACCTATCAGCAGCATGTACTAGTCTGGGTAAATTGCTGCGTGACTGTGTCTACACCGTTCTCAGTTCTGAGCAGGCACATATCCCAGTCAGTCTGGAGCACAAGCTGAACAAAGAGCTGTGTGACAAGACTTGGGCTGCCCATGTAAAAGAAGCCTGGTTACAAGCCACTGCCTGCAGATGGTACCTCAATCACAGAAGCACACAGGTGTTTACTGCGCGAGGGAAGTGGCAACAGTCCTTTCAGGTCACAAACTTCTCTCTGCATCCTTTCAGTCTATCAATATTAAGGGAGTTCCCATCACAAGATGGGAAGCGCACATGCTATACCTGGGCAGCAACTAGACAGGGCACTTACGACTGCAGATACAGCCAACACCTAACAAAAAAGGGATTGTGACAAAGGAATATCCAGTCATGGAGCGTGTCTGTCTTTACTTGCACAGCTCTCAAATGCTGCTACCACAGCTTAAAATATTTCAACACAGTGATGCCAAACAAAAAAATACATTTCCTGCCTAAAAGTAAAAATGAAAACTGCTTATATCCAATTTCCCACTTATGAAAAACACACCAATGTACAAATATAAAGGTGTTCCATCAATTTTAATACTTTTAGTGCATATAATGCAGCAGTAGAAACTGTGTAGGTACATAAAAAAAAACGTTTCTTTGCTCCAAAACCTACATTGCCTTAGCAATAGAATAAAAAAGGTGGCTACAAAAGGTGCATGACATTCACTCAGGCTGATGCAGAGACATCTACTGGGAGCACAGTCTTCAAAGGCCAGGAAAACAACTTTTTTCTGGATCCCACTGAGACGGGCAAGGTTTCTTGCCATAAAGAGAAGTTCCTTAGCAGCACCTCTCAGCTTCCTGAGCTCCTAACAACATCCTCACTGTTTAATTTGGAATGGAAAATACGGACATGTACACAACATCCCTTCGCAGTATCATTCTATCCAAAAGTACAGTCAATTTTCCCACAGAAGTAAACAGAACAGCACGTTCCAATCAACTCCATTAACAATGAGTTTTGCTTTCCTTACATACAGGTCACCAATCCAATGAAATTAATTAGAAAAAAAAAAAAAGATACCTGTGCACATGCCTCTTCTGCTGTTGTGGCACCACCAAACAAAATGGAAAAGTCCAGTGTATAAACTGGAAACATTTCCAGGGCATGTATAACCGCCGGTGCCAAATGAGAGGCTTGCCCATATCCGGGCTCTCCCACAAGCAGGAGTCGGGGCCTGCATGATGTTGGTTGATCAGAAGCATTTCTAAAACGGAACACAAGTTTAAAGATGAAGAGGCACATAGATGTTATAGAATTTTTCCTACACGCTTTTTTTTGTATGGATAAACACTCCATATACTCCAACAAATAATAAGCTTGTCTGTGATCAAGAAGCACAAAAAGCTTTGGGTTGGAAGGGACATTAAAGATCATCCAGTTCCAACCCCCCTGCCCTGGGTAGGGACACATGCCACTAGACCAAGCTGCTCAAAACCTCATCCAAGGTGCTCTTCAACATCTCCAGGGATGGGGCATCTATGATTTCTCTGGGTAATATGGTCCAGTGCCGCACCACCCTCACAGGAAAGAGGTTCTTCCTAATATCTAATCTAAATCTTTCATCTTAAAACCATTACCCATCAAAGACATGAAAGACATCAAAGCCAGTTTTCTTACAAACTTGCACAGTACCTCCCCTAAGAAATCCTGCCAATCCCCACTATGTCTGAAATCCTACTGGGGGGGCTGCCCAGCTAAACACACAGGCAGCAACTAGTCCATAACCCAACATCAAGGAGAATAACAACTCCTCTCAGCACACACCAATGTGCATCTCTTCCCTGACCATACACACTAACTTTCAGCAGATCTCTATTCCACTAGAACATTAGTACCCAGCTGTATTGGCAGGCACACTTGCTGCAAATATTGATCACCCTCACACTCACCACTCACCTCACACTCCATCCGTAACCCCTCGTGCCAAAACTCTTGACAGACCCAGCCACCTGAAAATTCTCACAATAAAGAGGACAAACATTTACCTGCTAATATTGAGGAACTCTTCCTTTATTCTGCCAGGCGCTTTAGGAGCTGCCTGATCCTCAAAGATTGATGGTGCTTCATCACTGTCAACTGTCTCAGTCCTTAAATTATGATTTAAGTTGTCTGAAAGGTAAGAGTTTTAACTTTCCTGAATAACCTGTATCTCACGCTTGCATTAATACAGATTCTAAATCAGTGCTGGAAACTGCTTTGCTTGTATTTCTTCATTTAAGGGAACACACAGAATGCTACTTTCTGAAAAGTTCATTCAGCCACAATTCTAAGGAGAAGTCTCTACAAAGTTGCCCCAAGTCCCATGATTTGCAGTAGGCACCTCTCTGTTGGTGAAAATTTGGGAGTTTTTTCCTTTAGAATAAAGACGACTTGGAACAACTTCCATAATTCATAGACACCTAAAAACCCCAATAAGGCCACTTCATTCTACAGGAGGTTCCCTCACTGGAAATGAGGGCATTAAATGAATGCCATGACCGCAGACTTCCATTTGTCTAGAATACATGAATCAACACATCTTCTACATAAGGCTCCTCAAAGACCATCAAAGGAGGAGATAATGGAAGGTGAGAAACAGAGAGGGGAGGTAATTACCAGTCTCCTAGCCTCTCCGCTTTTACTTGGTTGGTGGGTTTCTGCCTCTGCTTGACCAAGGCAGATGACCTACCAGCTCCACTGGCAGCAATATTGTTAGTATATTCTCCAGGGAACAGCATAAGAAGCAACTAGTCACACATCTCCATTCATCAGGAACGGAATGAGTTTATTCATCTAGTTGCTCTCACCACCTGACAGGCTAAACGTGATCAAGGCTGATGCAGTCAGCAGTGTGAGCTCACTTATGCTATGCGAGCAAACTCACAAAGTATTCAGCACTAAAACATTCTGATCTCACAGGCAAGTGTACAGTGTGATGCACACACATTTAAATTAAGAACCTATGCCTAAAAATCACGATACCTAAAACAGTATTTTTCTTAAACCTTTCATGCTTGTACTGTGATCTGGACATTCTTCAGACAGGAATTAGAAGCATTCATGGAAAAAAGCCCCTTTCCCCTGCCCATTTAAACATTTATTTTCAAAGAGGTGCCTCAAACAGAAACCTGAGATCCACTCAACAAATCAGAAGTACGATGTTATGTGCTGTCACAAATAGGGTGCTCTAGTAGACAGCGCACATGTCTCTGCTACATACTGCGACTCACTCACAGCTCCCATCTAGAACCGTGCACATTATAAAATTCTACTGCCAGTACAGCTGAGAGGTTTCTCTATGCTGATTGCACAAATCACAAGTTTTCACTTTGGCACAAAGTAAAAAGAAGTGGATGTTACTGCTATACCTTGCTGTCGGTCCTTCTTTAATGCAAGCTCCGCGTGGGGAAATAACTTTTGCAGCACTTGCAAAATGCTCACTAGGGTCTTTTCTAGCAGTGGTCTTGAAATTGCTGATAGTGCTTTGGCTGGTGTAGTCACAGTCCTCTGTGAAGCTGGGACAGTCTTCTGCACGGCCGTCACAAAATCCTCTGCTTTTATTTTAATAGAAGCCACGTCTAACTGCAGCTTCTCGCTGCTGTCGTATATCTGAGGATAGTGGCGGTGCAGAGCACAGAGGGCAGCTTCAGCACATAAAGATTTAATATCAGCGCCACAGTATCCTAAAGAAATAAAACAAGGATCAAATGTTACATCAGTTTCAGGCAACAAGGTTTCCAAAATGCAACACTGAAAGACTTGGGACACAGACCAAAATTAAGACAGTTACTGCACAGCAAACAAGTTTTGTTATGTGGCTTGCAGCCTGATATGCTGTGCTTAACGAGCCAGCCTTCTAATCAAAACTTTGCTCCCAGAGATGATGTCCCAAGCCCATTCAATGTTACGAGAGACAACTTACCCACGCATTTTTCGGCTAGATCTTCAAGAAGCACGTCCGACAGCTTAGGGGTCCAGTCTCGTGTATGGATATTGAAAATGTCTTTTCGAGCCTGAAACAAAATGGTTGCATTTTAGTTTGTCCTAAGTATTCTCTTAAAAACCTCTTGAAGACTAAACCACACCAAAACCCTCAAACCCTTCCCATTATTGCAAATACTTATCTACTAAACTTCTAAGGTTTTTAAAGTTCAGTTAATAAGCTGTCTGTTTTGTCAAGCAGATAATTCTGTATTGGTTACAGTCAACTCTTTCCAGGGGCCCACGGTGAAATATAAGGCATTTATAGTTTTCATAAAATGGAAGCTTCCACAAATAAGAGACCCAATGATCCCGAGCGAAAAAAAATGTAGTAAAAACCCTCATCTGGAAGCAGAGGTTTTGCTTCAATAACATTCTTGCAAATGTTGCAAAATTTCATAGTGATAGTCTCCTAAGTCATCACATTTGCTTTTCTGCCACTTCATTCAAGGGAAACAGTCCTAGCACTACCTTTTCAAATCACTACAATTACTACAAAGAACAACAAAAAATTATGGTGATTTCTGATCCAGAAAATGTCAAACACTGCTTATCTCCCTCTCTGATCTTAGCAAGACTGTCATTTACATTGGTCTTGCTACACAGAGAAACTATGGCAAACTTCTAGAATCATGTTATCATCTGTTTCGTGGCACCTCTTCTTGAAAGCAGAAAAAAACTGCAGACAAATGTTTGCCTTAAAGACACTGTTAAGTGCACTTTTACTAGAGGCTTCATTTCAAGAAGCATTTGATCCTTTCCTAAACAGTGTCAAGAAAATATCAACGATAGAGAAAAGAAAACCACAAAACCAGGTTGGTTTTTTTTCCAGTTTTGCACACCATCCTCCCCCACGGTATTATTTTTTTTGTTGGGTTTATCGCAATATATACGTATTTTTCCATAGCTTAGCTATTGCCACTGAATGAGGAGCTTCCCAATCTCTGCACTTGTGCAGTGGAATTGACATCTTTGTCAATTTTACTTCCCGGTAAGAAGTACCAGTAAGGAGGTCAGATCCCAGTCCTAAAATACTCCTAGGTATCTTCCAGGATACCCAGACTGGGAACAATCCAACACACGCACCTCCACTAGCCACTCATAAACCAAGAACGGAAAGCAGGAGCACCTCAGAGTGAAAGTGCCTAAGTGGACTGAAGAGCTAAGCAAACATGAACTGCTTTGGGGATGAACAATTTTCATGTGCTCCAGCATCAGCCTTGAGGAAAACTTTGGCCAGCAAAAAGGAAGTTTTGTGCACACATCATTTCTTCATTTCTTTCATTTTCAACATCACATAATGTCATTTATAGCAATTTGAGACATTTCTTTTCATTTAAACACATGACTAGCAGCATCCCATTTTCTTGGCTGGTCACACTGAAACCAAAACTACCTCGAGAACTAAGGACTTGTTGACATTTTCTGCATCATGCATATTCAGTACCACACCAGCCCTCCACAGCACAACAGAGTCCTTCCAGATAGCCCTCTTCTCTCCAACTTGTACAATATGCCTTTCAACTTTAACTGCTCCGTCATACTGCACTGTTACGTGCTCTTGTTATAAGGAGGGACCACGGCACATTAGCATTAAGGTTGACTTTAGGTTCTGACCTCTTTATTTGGCAAGCTGAAGAGGAACTCGCGATCAAACCGCCCTGGTCGTCGTAAGGCGGGATCTACAGAATCTAGTCGGTTGGTGGCTCCGATGACTACAATCTCTCCTCTGCTGTCCAAGCCATCCATAAGCGTCAGAAGCGTTGACACAATAGAGCTAACGAAGAATACATTTTTCATTAACTGCTTTAGTACATTTTGTTACATTCTACATAGCCTCCTCCAACGACCAGTCAAGGACAAGCTTTTATTGATGAGATGCTCTTTAGTGATAGACTCACTTTAAAACACAGAAAGCAGATACAGTAACAGAGAACTTGTGCCCATAACAAACAGTGAATTGCTGTCGATTATTGTTTAAAAATAATCTGAAACTTAGTAGCACTGAATAACTAATTTGCAGCATAAATTAATGTGTCACAGTTAAAATAGGTTGTGGTCTTTCCACAAGGATCAAACAGCTTCTACACAGATGTCAAAAATGCCCTACCTGTAAACCTGGTCTTGTTTGCTGGAACGCACAGGAGCAAGACCATCAATCTCATCAAAGAATATAATTGCAGGTCGCATCCGGTAGGCCTAGGATGAAAACACAAGAATACTGACATAAGTAAAACAACATTATTTTCAAGAGAAAATGCATGAAAAGCATTATGGTTGAAAAGTCAGCGGAATGAGATTTTTCAGACGACCGTTGGGGATCTCTCCTAATCCACCTAATGGAGTAAGTGGCACAAATAACAGAAGACAGCAGCCTCTGTTAATCCACTGAGACTGGCTGACAGCAAACAAATCACACCAGTAGTTTCTACAGCTATCTGGCAGCTGCCGAGATCAGAGTCGTTACTTAATTCAATTAAAAATTCTGGAAGCAAGCTTCTGTTATAAATTTAAATGACCATTAGCCACCTCGTCAGCTCAGGAGCTAGTGCATCACTCATAATCTGCAGGTTGCGGATGTCATCTATCTAGACTTCTGTAAAGCCTTCGACAGGGTCCCCCACAACCTCCTCCTCTCTCAATTGCAAAGATATGAATTTGATGGGTGGACAGTACAGCAGGTAACAAACTGTCTGGATGGTCGTAGTCAGAGAGTAGCAGTCAATGGCACAAAGTCCAGATGGAGAGCCGTGACTAGTGGCATCCCTCAGAGGGCTGTACCGGGATTGATACTGATGATATTGACAGCGAGTTTGAGTGCACCCTGAGCAACTTTGCAGATGACACCAAGCTGAGTGGTGGAGCTGTCACTCCAGAAGGACGGGATGGCATCCACAAGGACCTGGAGAGGCTGGAGAAGCGTGCCTGGGAGAACACCGTGAGGTTCAACAAGGCCAACTGCAAGGTCCTACACTGTGTCGGGGCAATCCCCGACACGTGAGGGAGGTGACATGACTGAGAGCCACCCTGGACAGCAGGAACTGGGGGTGCTGGTAGATGAGAAGCTCGACATGAGCTGGCAGTGTGCGCTTGCAGTCCAGAAGGCCACCCCTATCCTGGGCTGCATCAAAAGAAGCACGGCCAGCAGGCTAGTCTATCATTCTATGGCCATGCCTTCAGCCTGCATCCGTGAGCCTCTGGTCAAAAGTCACCATCTTTTGCCTCTGGAAACCTCTCCTGTGGCTATGGTTTGGGTTTGTTTGGGTTACAACTTCTCAGAACACACGGCATGTTTCAACCTTACCTCATCAAATAAGAGACGAAGCTGTCGCTCGGATCCCCCCACCCATTCCCTCAGGCAGTCGGCACCTTTTCTCATAAAGAAGGCGATTCTCTTATCACCTCGGCTACATTCGTTAGCCAGTGCCCGAGCAACGAGTGTCTTTCCAGTCCCTGGTGGGCCATAGAACAGGCAGCCTCTGCAACAGAAACAGAAAAATGCACATAGGAAAAAACCGTCACCGAAAAGTACCTGTCACAACCCCCATGCCGAAGGCCACAACTCCTCTCTCCTAACCAAAACACTTCACGTACAAGGCAGCACTAAGAGCTAAAGTGTGAGAAAAGCCAAAAAAGAGGCAAGTTTGATGTTCCTACAACATTCGGCAAGGCAGGAAATGAAATGAATAAAGAGGATAACGCAGAAGTACAAAACCTGGACTGAGAAAAGAACATAGCGTCTCAGAAGGACATTGCCAAAACCACCGACAAACCCACACGGGTGGTTACAGCACAGTGGAGCCCAAGGAGAACAAACTTCAGCGCAGAATGTGAGCCTGGCCTGACTTAGGAATCACCAGTTCATTCTTCAGGGATACGCTGCATATTCATTGTTGCTTTCAGAAAAGGCAAGATTTGCTAGTAAAGCCTTTGCTTCCCCTTAAAATCTTTATGTTACTGCATCTGCCTCCCAGATCATCCATGGCGGAGACGAGAAGGAAGTCTAAAGCTGACAGAGTACCCCGCATTTCCCGACCAATACAGCCATCAAGCAGAAAAGCCAAGACACTCATATTTAGAACTTCAGTCAATAAAAAGCAAAACTTGGAAAGATTTTCACTACTTGTAATACTTTTCACGTTACTGAAAGCAAAGAATTTCAAGTCATATCTCAATAGACCATGACTGACTTTTGCTGACCAAGAATATATTAATCTAATACTTAAATCCCTAAAAAGTTCATTTCGTAACACAGAACTAATTTGGCTGTGTAAGAAGCACACCAACTCTTATTCTAGCCCAAGCACAACACACATTGCAAGGCTCCAGCTGCAAGTCCTATCAGTTGGAAAACTGATACGTAAGCATTTGCAAAAAGAGTCTGTGGGAGAGACAAGCAGACTTAAAAGCAACCAATTACACTTCACTACCCGGAGATGGTTCCTTCCTGCTTACATCAAAATAATCAGGCTGACTTGGACATAAAACTCAAAACCACCCCAACCCCACGGTTTAAAGGCAAGAAACTTTTCAAGTATATGCTCAACACATGGCAAATCTTTGAAACTACAGATATTCTGGATTCTACGCATTTTTAAGAAATTACTTTTTACTACTTCTAAAAGAAACAGCCCATACTGCTGAAAATGGTAACGCATCGATACCTCAGTCCAACCTTCTCCAGAAAAGAGGTGAATTTGAAGTCACAGTTTCAAGCAACGTCTCTTACCTTGGAGGTTGGATTTTGAATCTCTCAAAGACTTCAGGGTAAAGGAGGGGGAAAACCACCATCTCTTTTAAAGCCGAAATGTGGTCAGAAAGACCACCCACGCCATCAAATCCCACCTAAAAAGAAATTCAACACAACATGTTATATAGTACAGAAAGCCACAAACCTCAGAAGGTACATGAGAAATGCGACAGCAGCACAAAGGCAAGATTCTGAGCAATTAGGCAATTAGCAAACCAAGGCAGCTGCGTGCTACAAGCACATTATCAAAAGCTTTCAGAAATACTGGAAACATCTTACTGACACAATGAACTATAAATACTTACCGAACGATCCATCTGCATTGTAGCAACATCACCCAGACTTGCTCCAATATGCGTTTCATCCTTGTCAAGTGCCTTTAAATCATCCTCCCCAAAGTTTGGTGGAAGACACCTGTCTTGACTTGAGCAGAAAGAGAAAGGGGCTTTCTAACTTACAATCCAGCTACAAGACTTTTGCTTTGATGATGGCAAGTGCATGCAGAAGAGCTTATAAATGAGCACCGACTTCCTAAAAATTTCAAGATACCTTCACATTGGTTTACATTCAAAGTCCAAGAGCAAAGAAAAGGAAATGGTCACTCCAGACATTCAACTGCACTTAATGACTTCAACCGCTCTCAGCACTTCAGAAGATTCATACCAGTCAACACAGCACACGTATACGAAGGCAAACTTTGAACAAGTTATTCCGTACGTGGAGACTGTGACCCGACCTTGATTTCTGGGATGGAATAACACCTCAAAACACACTGACATCTTGCAAAGACTTTTTGCTTCTACTCTCAAAAAGTTGCAGGCCAAGGGGATACTTATTTCACTGTGGATTAACATTAGAAAGGCTGCCCATCTCAGCTGGCCCATCCCACGCACTTTGGAATACGTTAAACCAGGTTTTTCTAAAGCATTTGTTAAGTAACAAAACCTCTGTCATCTCCTCTATTTAGAACGTTTTCTGGGATGGTGGTTTTCTTCCTCAAGAAACTACTGTAAAGCACAGAAGCAGTACAATTGGACATCAAAATGTTACCTAACAGTGTTCCTCCTCCTATTCCCACCTAGATATCAAATTGCTTATTAAAAAAAAATTTCTAAAAATCCAGTTTTGGAGAGCCCAGTTACAGTCTCCAGTACCAACAGGTATGATTAAATATTGCCACAATTGACACAATGGACAAGATGAAGAGAAGAACACGGCATAGATAGGCACACGCAGACTCCTCCCAGGTCTATTTCTCCCTCCTCTAGTCTCCAATTTCACTAACCTTCTTAAATCTCTGTTACAGCTGCGCTTCTGACGCCTCTCAAAACGCTTTCCAGCACCACATGAGGATGACAAGGAAGAGGAGGTGGAACCACTCTCGGCGTCTGCATGTCTCCGTCTGCAAATATTTAAAGAAACAAGGAGAAAAATTAAAGTCCATTCTGTCTCAGAATTTACATTGAAGTTTCCACATCACTGTACTGCGTGTGAATCCACTTCTCAAGTACATTATGTCATTTTCTTTGTGACAGCAAATTTTCATTTTTCACAGGAAGGTAAAGGACTCAAACTATTTTGCAAAGAAATTTCCTTCATTAATTACTCTTTTTGTCTGATCTCTCTCACACTTGCAAATGGAGTTTCACTTTGCATTATGTATCCACTTGGTGAAATAGAAACCTCTTAAACTTTTGAAAAAATTTGGCTTCAAAAATCTTCCCTTTCATAACTGTCTGCTTTCAAGGCTGCTAAACAAAGGGCTCATATCTAGCAAGAGAGACCATTTTCCATGCTCTAACTGCCACAGAATCCAACCCCCTTTGCCATTACCAGTGCAATTTAGCATTTCATTTAGCATTTGTCTTGTTTAAGGGCACTTTCATACAGAAAGATGAACTGATTCCAAAGAGAAACCAGGATCAGTATTGATTTAAAAAAGAAAAATTCAACTCAGACTTGCAGATAGGCTCTCCCTCTGACTACATTATCTTCACTTTGAAGAAAATCCTTCAAGATTAAATAGTCTAACATTTCCATAGGGAAATCCCGGCTTCAGTTCCAGAAAAAAGGAAGTTCAGTTACAATCGTAGCCACAAGCCCCATAATCACCTTACCAGGGACCACAAATATTGCATTTAAAAAAAACATAATTCCTAAGAAAAAGTAGAGTTTCCCCCCAACATCCGTTTTCTTTATACTCTCAGACTACCACTGCAATAACGATATTAGGAATCTCTAATTATCACCAATCAAAAAGCTTTGAAAGCATCATTCCATAATGTGACTGACTTATCTTATTGATAAATAACAACTATCGCTAACTATACGTCAACCTTTTTGTTCTTTTGCAGCAAGGGCCTTGTGCCTGAACACTTCTAAACGAGTCTCTCTGACTGACAGGTGAAGAGCGGCGTTCTCTTGGTTCTGTTGAAAGCAAACAGGAACGTCACAAAATAGTTTAAGAGAAGCAGGATAGTGAATGAGGCAGAAAAAGTGATGTCTTTTACCCATCATTAACCTCTAACTTCCGGGGAAGTTTCTCTTATTTGGGAGGTGGATTTCCCTTCAACATTTCACCAGGGGACTGGAGAGTCACATTATGTATGTCTTTGCCTTAAACATTTTAGCTGGGGACCACCCGTCCTGTGGCACCAGGTTGTCTGGGGGGTCAACAAAAGAGCCGCTTATCTAATCGAGGGTCCAGATCTGACTTCGGGGCAGCGGGAGCGAGGGGGATGCAGCGGTGGGGGTCTGACAGGATAAAAGGGATCTCCGTGGAACCAGACACAGAGAAGTTTCTCAGAACCAGACAGACAGCAGTTTCTCCCACCACACACTAGAAGCTGTCACTGGGTACTCCTGAGAATCATTGCTGCGTTGATGTCCTGAAACATTTTCTTCTTGCCCTTCTCGCTCTTCTTTGCGTCCCCCTGGAACTTGGAGCACCATTACCTGCACTGCGACTCAACCAACTGCACCTCACTGGATTCATGTTGCTGGGAACTAGCTGTGCCTCTACTGTTTCCTTGCTTAGGGATTTCTGACCTTTTCTTTCCTTTGCTCTCTCTCCTATCGCTGTTAGCAGTTGCTCTAGGAAATAAAGCTCAACAAGATTGTACAGCATCTGACCCCATTTGCGTCTTAAAATGATCCTAAGAGCCAGATTAAGAACCCTCCCCGATACTGGATCAGGACAGTGGGTTAGAAATTGAAATAGAAATCGAGTATGTATAGATTTTGATTCAAAAATTAAAAAAATCTCACTTCTACCCAAGAAATTAGCTCTCCAGAGAAACTGTGCATGTAACCTACTTTGTAATGGAGCTTGATGGCGGTCAACAGCATTCCAGTGTTGGAAGTTGTCACGATTTCGAATGCTTTCAACGGTTTTCCTCTGCCACAAGTCATAACGCTTTTGAGCGCCTTCACCGTCATCATCATCTTTCTCTTCACTTTCGTCTGATGAAACTAATGTACATTGACACAACATTAAACTGTTGAAGTACTGTAACAAATTATATTAAATTCAAGACGCGCTACAGAGATGCCTACGGGTTTTACTATCGCCTTCATGTTAATGCCACAATAGATCTGAAACCTGCACTAAACTTAGGAGCAATTTAGGCAAGACACATTCCAGAAATTCCAAAACACAGAGGAGCAAACATATACATATTGTTCTGCCCTTGCTGAAATTGCTTAGGAACTTCTCATCAGTCTTAGCAACAAGTCTGTCATTTTGCTTAGCTAAGATGCAGCTCCCAGGAAATCAACTCTTTCAGAAATTACTTCCTTGTGATTTTGAGTAAGTATTTCAAGGAAATGTTTTTAATCCTCTCTAGTGGTAACACTGAGCAGGGGAATCCAGCTCCGAATCCTAACTCTGGCACGGATCACGTCACCAATTATGGGCAAGACATAGGTTTGAACTTCCCCAATCAGAAAAGAAGGTCAAATGTACACAGTTCCTGACACTAGCTTCTCTACAGTAACTTCAAGTTTTCCCATTCAAGATGGTAAGAATGCAAAAACCAGACTACAATTATCCAGCTGGCTCTTAATAAAACCCTCTCACAATAAGAGCTGGACACCAGGTGAGGAATTTACGTGCTCTCTTCACCTGCCTGCTCACTAAAATTAACTAAATGTTATCCCTTGCAAAGCACTACCCTTTCTTCTCTCCCCCCACAAACAAGTTGCACTGCTTTCTGAACACAAGGTAAGTTACACCAGACACAGACAGCACATAGAAAAGAGAAAAATTACTTTGGCATCACTACCATCCCCAGCCCTTGGCACTCCAACATTCTAAGCACAAAAGGCACCAACGTCTCTGCTTTTCTGCCTCTCTAGTCACTCTGGAACCAGCCCTTTTACCTCCTCCCTCTACACTGCCCATGCCTTGGAAGGAAGCCGCTTCTCTTAAAGCCTTAAGATGATGCTCCCCTTACCAGACAAATGCCCTTGCAACGCTTGTTTCTTTTGCTGAAAGCTTTGACCAACCTTGGTTTCTTTCGCTCAGCCTGGCGTCGCACTCTTCCTGGGGTTTCCATGTGTTCACTCACTGCTCTAGGAGGAGTTCTGATCACCTAGTATCCACAGCTTAGCTCTCAGCTAAGAACAGGCCTAACAACAAGGCACCGACTGTTCACTGGCCTCTTCATGCTTACACACAAGACCACCTCAGTACCCATTAACACCTGCACAGCTAACCTGAACCTTTCTCTAGGTCTCCACTGCCAGTGGTCAAGCCCGATTTCTCTTCCTGCCTGCCACTGGGCCTACCTGTGCTCCTCTCGGTCTCTACAGATAGGACTTGAATGGGCTGATGGCCCTGCAAGGAGTGTGGGAGTGGCCTGCTCGGGTATTAGTCGGCCTCCCCCTCCTGCCACTCTCTCTCTCAGCTCCATTGGGGGTGTGCTAATGAGCTCTATCACACACTCTAACGCTGATTGGCTCAACTACCTCCATGTCTTTTTCTGCCCTTCAGTACAGGCTCACCCCATTCTTGCCCCCCTAGAAAGCTCCTACAAGGATCGCTGGACTGACTACCTTCATCGCTATTACCACTCTCCTTAAAACCTTAAAGTTTCCCACACCTGTCTTCAAACAGAAGGTTAACACGGCCTTTTAGGATTTAACCTTATTCCTCACGCTATTTCCCACCAACTACTGCCATGACAGGTCCTAATTACAGATCCACACAGCAGCTTCCACACGCTACCTGCTAAACACAAAACCAAACCACACTGTCTTCGCCTTTGCTCATCTTCACTCTCAGGAGTTTCCCAAACACATCTGGCAGCCTATCTGACTTCCTCAAAACTCTCACTGTCTTGCTTAAGACCACGGCAACTGTCATGCTCCTGCTGCAGCAAGACCCCCCTTGCTCATTCTGAGTCATGCCAGCCATTCCTTTCTTTTTCTATCTCTCCGCAGTCATCACCTGCCTTTTCTCTTGTAGGCACTTGGGAAAAGCACCAGCACAGCACAGCAATACAGATTTGTTTTTAACGAGTGAAAAGCACCCAACAGCTCAGCTTGCCTCAGTTGTTTAAGGCAAGGCTTTTGGCTACAGCACAGGAAAGAAAGCTTAGAGCAGAACTAATTGACAATGCTACCTTCATCATCAGATAGTTCTTCGTCACTTCCCTGCATTTCTTTCTCTACCGGGGAGTACCTAGCAAGGTTTTCCTAATAAAAAGAAACAAGGAAGCTCAATTACAAATTTGCAGAAAACCTCACACAGGCATATTTAGAGCCTGGATAGTAACATTATCCAAGTGCCCCATGGACACCAAAGATTAAATTGAAGTACAGTGGGAAATAACAGGAACATTGTTCTAGCACCCAAGATTACTGAGGAGAATTTTCACTCTAACATAGCGTGGAGTACATGTGGTAGTTAAATACTTAGCCAGGTATACAACCCAGCATATAAATTAACAACAGGTTGAAGTCCAAGAGTGTGGCAGAACCCAGGAAAAAGCAATCCAGCCCAGACAACAAAGAAATCAATCACACAAGCATTTCAGAGGTGATACACAAAGTACTAGGGACAACTCTGCTCTCATTAACCAAAAAATAAAATCATTCCGTTTGAAACAAAAACCTATGATAGCAGAGTATAAAGATGTCTGAAAACTTCAGCGCCTTTCACTAAAAAGGACAGTAGAATAACTCAATTTAATAGAACAAAACTAAGACAGAGGAAACAGGTATATCATTTCAACTGAAGTTCCTCTAGGGACTGAGGACTACTCAAGCTCATGGGAAAGGCTGACATGAGAACAAACACAGCTAAAGTAGACATCAATTGATTCAGTTTTCAGTGAGATCTGAAGCAATAAGCCAAACCCTCAAACTGCTGTTTGTAATGCGTCCATCCAAAAATCATAGGGCAACTCAGGCAGTAGTACAAGATAAGCACATCACTGCTATTTCATCTCTCCTTAACAAGATGCTTCCTCTACCACTACACTGTATCTGTAGCACAACTAAAACAGCAAGATGCTAGATTATAAGTAGACAGCAAAACCAAATGTTATTTTAGTCGACACTTCTTTAGAAGTTAGTTCAGCTACATTAAAATTGCAGCTAAGTCATTTCCCTATGTGAAATATGCTACTTAAACACAAATAGTAAAAGAAATTAGTATCTACTTCTTTTGCATTGCGGAACACCCCAAGGTCTACCTCCAGTAGCCGTCCAAGCCTCTTCTCCACATCATCCAGTTTTTCCAAGACTACTACTGCAGTCCTAAGAGAAAAAGGTGTCATGTAAGAGCAAAGACAGGCAAGTACAAAACCCACCCATTTCAAACACTCGATGCAATCAGGAGGACATTTTAATATAATAGGCATAAAGCAAGAGTCATTGACACTTAGCCAAGTTTTTAAACACTACTTCAACTTAGGCCAAATGTTTACTTGCTCATAGACAGATTTCAGAACAAGCATTTGAGCATTTGCAAACATACATTGCTCTCACATTTATTTTCCCTACTCGCTGAACATAGGAAAACAAAAAAAAAAAATCTGGTTCAGTAGGGAAAAAAAGAAATCTCAAGATCATAGGAAGGTAAACAGAAAAACTGTGGCATGTGTTAATAGGGCTTAAGTTGCTCTGCAGGACAACATTAAGTCACTTCAGGTTCACAGCCTTCCTCATACAAGTTACTTATTCTTCTCTTAACTGCAATTGAAGTTTCGTGGTGGTTTTCCATCACTAGAAAAAATAACCCAGACTGGAAATTGTTTTCCATAGTGGAAAGGATGCCCCACTGCTCTTACATTTTGCAAGCCTTTCAGAAAACAAGGTCAACCAAGCCACTTACTTTCTTAGAAGTTTGTCACGTCAAACAGGTTGATTTGTAGTGCTACAACGACAGTCTCCAAGTGTGCATCTTGGACAGACCTTCAAGTCCTCATTTTCTTCAAGGACTTGTTCCGCAGCTTTTACATCACCTCTGGTCTTCAGTGGTCTGGTGACTAAAACACATGAACATATAAAACATTTGGAGACACAAAGTATCATTCTCTTTATTTTGCCATTGCTTTAGGAAAACATAAAAAAATCTACAGTGGTTTGGTTTTTTGTTTTTGTTTTTTTTTTACTTTAAATACTGAATTAGAAGTTACTATCATGACCACATCATCCAACTTCTGTTTAAACTGCCTACCTAAACCCACCATTTGTATAACAAACTTTGTAACAGACTGTAAGTAAATCAGATGAAAAAAAACCACACAACTTTTGTTCCACAGAGGAGGTAAGTTTATTCCAGTTAATTCTTCACACAAAAGTGAAAACAATCAATCCTTAAGGTGTTTTCATTCCATACATGTAAAATTATATTCAATCACTTTAAATTGCTTCTGTGCAAAGTCTTTTCTCAAGATGTATGGGTTTGGTATGTTTTTTTAAACACGCATCGCTTTCATTTTCTGCATCACGACACACAAAAAATCTCTAAAAGTTAAGAAACATCTCAGATAAACACCCCAATACCAAAGAACTCAAAAATGCTTTCTTGCTTTAAAACAAGATCTGCTCAGCATTTACCACACCGGAGTCAGCCACAGGTTCATTACTGGCACTATCATTAGAACAGTTAAGAGAGGGCAGGGAGAAAGCAGCACACAACTTGAATTGCTACGCACAAAATGCATTTGAGGAGCCTTCCCGCACTCAGCCCATGGTTGGCGGGACTGCCTAGAAAGAACCCATTTCCCCAGCTGCCAGCAAAGCACCCTCACGGTACCAAGCTTGCTGGTGTACTCAGCACAGCAATCTGGTTCCAAGGTAAAAACTTCACTCATGTCTCCCCCAAACAAGGGAATTACTCAATTGGTTTTTAACTCCCATGTAACACTGCAATATTCCCTCTTATTTGCAAGAACAATTTTCAGATAATTTCTGTCCTGCAGAGTCCAGAAAAACCACGTCAAGATAAAAAACAAAAGAAGAAACTGATCCTCTAGCACCAAAGAGCAGGCTGGAATTCACACCACATACTTCCCAAGCCTGAAAGGAATTCCTCCTCCTATTGGCACCAACCTACCTCTTCTCGTAAAATTCACAGAAAATGCACTATCTTTCAGATATCTTTTCTTACAACTTTGGCTGACTTTGGTTCATGACCTCAGAAGTTTTGGGGGCCAAATGAAGTAGACCAAGAGACTAAATACAATCCTTCTCAGAAATGAAGCAAAAAAAAGGAATTCTAAGGAGTCACCACCACTTACCTTCTTTAGACTCTTCTTTCTTTTGGTCCCATTTAGTCTTTGCCAACTGCCTACATTAAGAAAGAATACAGAAGGGCAAAAGGAATGATTGCATTAGAATTACAGAGTGGAACTCCCCACCGAAACTCACTAACCTGACAAAGTTCATATTCTCAGTACTCCATACTGGGCAAAGAAAAGCCTGCAGACCACAGGGAGGATTCAGATCCCAAGTCTGCTCAGTACCATACACGGGCACTTCTAGAAGGACAAAGTTCCTAACCTGCTAACCCTGGAGTCTCCAGAGTGCAAATAAGACCCCAGGAAACAAAGGGCTTTACTGAGAAGAGTGTTTCTCCTTCTAAGACACTGGCACTGACACTGAAATAGTCCTATTCTCCTGGGGATTTTCAGCTGCAGATTTAGCGTGACATGACTTAAGATGCTGCTTTCACTTTTGCTTTTAAATCCATGAACTGAACAGAGACTGAAGATCTAGAAATACAATACCTTGTAAAGGGTCTTTGATCGGTATTTTCTCTTAGTATTTCCATGCTTTTTTCAAAGCCAGAGTCACAACAGGTAGGCCTGTCTTTTGTCGTTGATCCTGAAGACTGTCCATTGAAGCCTTCAGTTTTGTCAGAGGAAAATTCCTAGGGAAAAGACAACAGTTCTCTGAATGACGGATGGTGAGCTAAGAAGGAAATTCTCCCTCAGGTAGGCAAATTGATTCTGCAACTCTCTTCACTTGATAGTGGTGCAACCAATGGCACTTAAGCCTTGAACCACTTCCGCACTAATTAAAAAATAAACCAACTCTCAAAGCTAAAGCTGCCCTCCAACACACTTTCCTTGTGGACAACCTGACCTTAAGAGCCTTCAAAAAAAATTATTGTGCTGAAGCCTTTCATATAAACTTAGCATTTCATGATGAAAAAACCCCAAACACCTGTTTATTTCAGAACGGATTCAGAGGACCACTCAAGCTGGACCATTTGCATGTTGGGGGACTAAAACCTAATTAGAATCACACAACGGCTTGGTTGGAAAAGACCTTTGAGACTGAAGGAAGAAATGACTTGTTCTAAGTTGCTAACCTATTATATATTGGAATATTATGTACAGATTTGGTGATTTCAGTACTAGAAGGTAGGATTAGCTCCAATAAGAACTTTTAGCTAGCCTCTGACTGTAGAGTCACGGTTAAGGACTTTTAACAAGGCTGCAAGGTACAAGGTACGATTGTGCCTGCAATCTTGGGCAAGCCTAGGGTTACAAGTACAGGTCTGAGCCCCCACTCTCTTGGTTATGGTACAGGCTTTGAGAGACGCTCAGAATTTAGGCTTTAGTGCAGAGGGGATCTCAGAAATACGTCTCCGAAGCCTTTCAGCTCAAATGTCCACTAAACTGGCAAGCAGGTGGATTTACCTGCCACCTGGGGAGTGGAAGGCTGCAGCGGAAACATTTTAAAATACCTAGATGAAAAAAAAAGAGAGAGAGAGAGAGAAAAGGAAAAGAAAAAAGAGAAGAAAAAACCAAAACAACGTAAAAACCAACCCTGTGGCTGTGCGTATGAATGCTGCCCTTCTCCTCCTTGAACGTGAAGGAGAGTTTTTTCCCCTTTTCAGCTTCTTTGCTGAGGCTGCAGGAATTAACTGCGTTATCTCTGGAGGGGGATACTAAGTTATGACCAATTTTATTGGAAAAAAATAATCAGCACCCCAGCGATTATTGGGGAATTCTTAAACAGGCTTTATTAAAATAGGAAGGAAATGACCCTTAAGATTTTAAGGGAGTGCCAGCTACCCACTTAGCCAAAAGCTGTGGGGTGATTATTCCTGCAGGCAGTTTTGCTGTTGCCTGTGTACAGTTGGGGAACACCTTGAACACCTGCCTAACTGGCAGAGACAAAACTTCATGTGACTTAATAGGAAGTGTGACCAGTGATGAAAGAAAGAGGAAAGAAGAAAGATTTAAAATGTATGTGAAGACAGGGAGAGAGAGGAATGGTTTAAGTAGCAGTGGCCCTTGGATGTGTGTAAAAGGCTTAAGCAACAAAGGCACGTGCTTCTGATTCGCAAACTTCTAAAACTCCAATCATCATCTTAGAACATTGCTGAGATGACACAGACTAGTGTTCAGCTGAAATCAATTTGCTTCTTTTCCTCTGGCAATTTAATCGCTTTGACTGTTTACTTTCAGCTTGATCCATGCAAGCACTGACACCAGAACTATCAAATTTACACCTTGCTTATTTTTCAAGAGATTCAAGGAAAACTGGTCACTGGTCAACAGTTTGCATGCCTGTCAAGGGCTGGGCTGTTTGGTTGACACCAGCCTGAACAAAAGGGCTGAATGCTTTTGGAAAAGTTGCTTTCAAACAGACACATGATCTTACAAGAAACTTTTTTTCCCCTTTCCAAAGCAGCAAATCGATTTCATAGCACTCTGCATCCCAGGGCTCTGGCACAGACAACAGCCAAGAGGATTGATTGTAGCCAAGACTGGGCTGCCAGCCCCCAGCAGCAGCTACAGACACACCGAGACCAAAGCCGAGAGGGATGGAGCCGCATTCCAACACATCCACACATCTCCCTGCGGCTCTGCCCACTAATCCCCACTAAGGGATTTGCATCCCGAGCACAAAGGCAAGAAGGAGCGGGTCACCTGCACTGCTCACACAGCTCCACCTTCACCTACCCCGACTTTCAAGCAAGGACAACTTGGCAAGGAAGAGCCTTTCTTTCTCTCTTTCTCTCTTTCCAACTTTCACCCCCACTCAAGCGCTCGCCGAGATCTCGCCAGGATGACATCTGCAACCTAAGAAGTTCCCCAAGGGAGCTGTCACCTCCCCGGGGGGTGACCCCAAAGCGCGGGGCGAGGCTGGGGCTGCGGGCGAGTCCATCAAAGGAGTGCCTTTTGCTCTCCGCTTTTCTGCCCTCGGATCGCGCGGGGCTCGGCTTTCCCCGCTTCTTTTCCCCTCCTCCCCTAGCCGGGAACTCACCGCCTCGCCGGCTCTCCGCGTCCTGCGGGCTCCGGCCGCCTCGGATGGGATCCAGA
Organism: Coccyzus lansbergi; assembly: GCA_033558105.1. NCBI lineage: Eukaryota > Metazoa > Chordata > Aves > Cuculiformes > Coccyzidae > Coccyzus > Coccyzus lansbergi. The sequence continues at coordinate 4,421 of JAUMJK010000124.1, read as the reverse complement.
TGCGGCGGCCACCCCCGAGGGGCTCCACGAAGATCAACTCGGAGCCGGAGGGAGGACGCGCAGCGCTTCCCAGCACAAGCCCAGCGAGGCCAACGCGTCGCGATCCCTCCGCGGTATCCGCCCCTCGGGACCGAGGCCCCGCCCCTCGGGGAGAGAGGGGAGGGGGCGCCCCGAGGCCAGCGGCGCGTGTCGTGCTGCCCACGCCCCTCCCCCATCTCCTGGGCCGAGGGTGCTGAGGAGCGGCTGCGGGAGCTGGGGGGGTTTAGCCTGGACAAGAGGAGGCTGAGGGGAGGGAGACCTCCTGGCTCGGGGAAAGCACCTGGAAGGAGCTTGTGGAGAGGAGGGAGCTGGGCTCTTCTCCCAGGGGACGGGGGACAGGGCAGAGGGAATGGCCTCAAGCTGCGGTCTCACCAGTGCTGAGGACAGAGGGAGAATCCCCTCCCTGGACCTGCTGCTCACACCGTTTCTGGTCCAAGCCAGGATGCCATTGGCCTTCTTGGCCACCCGGGCACACTGCTGGCTCATGGTCAGTCGCTGTCAACCAACACCCCCAGCTCCTTCTCCTCCAGGCAGCTTTTCTAGACAGACTTCTCCTAGAAGCACAGTGTTGAAGGGATCACTGTATAAAATCAAGGTGAAGTAAAACTGAGTAAGAAAGTAAAAATGAAACCTCTCTGAGTTACTGAAAATAAACATTTCAATAAAGTGAAATGAGAAAGTCAAAACCATCTGTTCCTCTAACTTTCTATCAGATATTTCAGTGAAATCAATATGTTTCAGCACAATCAATGTTTCTGTTTCCATGAAATGTCACTTACAGTTGAAAAATTGAGGAGGTTGTGGAGAGGAGGGAGCTGGGCTCTTCTCCCAGGGGACAGGGCAGAGGGAATGGCCTCAAGCTGCCCCAGGGGAGACTCAGACTAGATGTCGGGAAAAAACAATCCCACAGGAAGGGTCATGGGGCACTAGAAGAGGCTGCCCAGGGAGGGGGCTGAGTCACCTTCCCTGAAGGTGTTTAAGGGACGGGTGGATGAGGCGCTGAGGGACGTGGTTTAGTGGTTGATAGGAATGGTTGGACTCGATGATCCGGTGGGTCTCTTCCAACCTGGTGATTCTAGGATTCTGTCATCTGTCGCTCATTCGGAGCTGGCTCCAGCTCTGCCTGACCTTGTGTTTGAGACAGGGGAAGGCTGCAAACAGGTGACCATAGGAGTTCAGTGCTATTTGGAAACAGCTCTTTGAACATCAACAATTGTGTGGTACAGATTTTATTCAAATTCCTCTATGTCTCCTTCATTTATAACCTCTGTCATTATCTTACTATTAACCTAGGAGATGGACATTAATCGTTGCCTAAAACTTTGTATTCGTGTTCTATTTTTTGCACTTTTGTCCAACAGAATTCTAGTTTTCATTCTAACCTCCGAGGAAGTGCCCACAGATACAAGATTTGTGAACAGTCTTCCGTATATACAGATTCTTATTTTCTGGGATCAATCTGTTACTCAAATCATGCCCGTATTTCAATTTTGAATTTCCATGAGGTTTTCAAACACAATTATTTACTGTAGGGAATGAAATTCTTCATGGAAAGGCTTCTCGCATGATTTAGATTTAAAATGCCATATAAATTTTAAACAAAACCCCCAGTCTGTAAGAAGATTTTAAACAGCAGAAACTTCCAATTTAGTTATGTACTATATATATAATATATAGTTATATATAAAGTTATGTACATATATCACACATCATAGCATCCAAATGCTACTTCACGTTTTGCACAAATATATATAATTCTTGGTCCTAAGGATTTAAATCTGAAATCTAAGGTTACTAATCAACAGATCAAATCTGCTTCTTTGTGCTTAATAATGTAGAAGAACAACCAACAGGATCCCGACAGCTCTCACCAAATCTTTAGTGCTATGTAATAATAATTTATTATTTTAATGTATTTTACCTCTTCTACTTTTTTCCCCCTTTTTCTAAAGGAGACTAAACCACATTTGTTCTGGTAATAATTTAAAGAATGTTTCTTTTGCAGAATAAACACAGTATTTTAACACCACATTCAAAGACATTTATTTTGCAAAATTTTTGCAGGAAACACTAATTTAACTCAATGCATAAATGGGATTTTATCGTATTTGTGCATTTCAATTTTTTAAACACAGACATGATGTAGACAGATGCAATTCCCATTCGATTCTTACCCTTTGCCGGGCGACGCTTCAATTGTCCACGTGCAGTTTAAAGATTTTGGATAAAAAATCAGGAAAACCTGGAGGGAGAACAAGCAAGAGGAAAAAAGTGAGGGGGGAAAACCACACAAGTCATACAGAACTCCTGTTTATTATTAAAAATAGATATAAAGAAATCAGTTAGCTTTTTAAACCATCCTTAAAATTAAAAATAGGTTCAATTATTAAAACAAGATGTTAATTCATCCAAAGCCACGACAATCACCTTTGACAACGACACATTTCTTCTTACATTAGTCCTTGAAAAAGGGTTTATTTTTCATCTACAGCCTCTCCTGTTAGTTAATAAGAAACGAAAACAGGTAAAACTTGGTTCCAGGGTCCTGCAAGCATTAATTGCTAGTGTAGCTTTAATTAAGAAGAAAGATTATTTCCTGTGTGAACTAATTAAAAACCAAGTATCTTGCGTCTAATTTTCTTGCACTACATATGTAGAAAGGCTGATATTTAATCCCTTTTTTATCAACCAAAATTCTTAAGAAGAAAAACATCCCTTTCCAAATAAAGAAAACTTTGTCTATTTAATCTCCACTGTGATGCGCAGGGGAAAAAAAAAAAGTGTATTTGCCTCTTTCAGAGATTCAGATTGTCCCATCAGAACTCATTTATGTGGAAATGAGTACTTTGAAAGGAAAAAAAATCCCTAAAAAACATTTTATTGTCCAGGTTTATTACAGTTTGTTTTTCTTTTTTTTTAATTTTAATAAATTAAGTATTTAACTGTAAAACCACAGAATGTTTTATCTATATATTTTATATATATATATATTATATATATATTTCAGTCTTCTTGCTCACATAGAGAGATACTTGGGCATCAATTAGATGGTAAATATACATGACATGAAATATATATATATGATATAAATACATTATATATCTATTATATATATAAGCACGGTGGCATTATAGCTAAAATTATATTTTTTTAATCTCACTAGATCAAGGCGTTTGTTGAAGTTTTCAAGGTTTTTTGAGTTTATGGATTATTTATATTATAAAAGGAAGGAAAAACAATGTTTCCAGCCTGTTTTTTTCCTGGAGAGATGTATTTCTGCACGTAAGTGTGAATGAGAAGATGCAGTTAAATACATGATCGATAACATTACCTAACAATAAATAAGAAATTACAGACATCGGGTTCATAACGATGTAAATGAACAGTAGTTTGTATTGTGAGAATTAATGTTATAAGATCTATTTCCTTTGATCTTCTGATCAGCAAATAGCAAATGGCTTCATCATTCAGTTGGTGTGATCAGTAGTTTTAACTGATCACTTAAATGACAATCGTTACATTTTCAAAATAAACAGAAAAAACTCTATAAGAAATGACAATTTATCCAACGGGGTTTTTTTCCCCCCCTTTTTTTTTGTTTTTAGTTCTCTCTTTTCACTAAGCCAAATAGCAAACAGCCTTCATTATAGGAGATTCCAATGTGTCACTTATATTTAAATACCATTTTGAAATTAATGATTTGTAATTAATAACAAACGTAATGACAAACTTGAAACAAAGAAAAAAGGTTTTGATATGTGCCTATTAGATTTCTCAATATAAAAAATGTAAATAGTCAGAACTTGAAGTCAACGCACACATTTTGACTAATAACAGAACATTCTTGAACACTTTTCTATAGCTAATTATTACTTGGGGATAAAACCAAATTGTTAGATTATAATACAATTTTATATTCTATGGAATTTGGTGTGAGGCAATTACCACCTTGACCACCCTCAGACTCCAATTACCCACTTTGACCTCTCCATGGGGACCCCAATTACTCCCTGTGACCCCAATTACCCCCTTTAATCCCATCATGGGGACCACAATTACCCACACTGATCTCAATTAACCCCCTTGACCCCCTTCACATCCCAATTATCCCCACCTCAACCCAAATCATCCCCACTGAACCCCTCAATCCCCCCATGGGGAACGCAATTATACCCCCTTGACCCCAATTACCACCCTGGATCCCACCCAGACCCCAATTAACAACTTTGACTCCCTCTCAACCTCTATTATCTCCCCTTGGCTCCCTCCAGACCCCAATGACCCCTCCCTGACCACCCAAAACCTCCCTTTGGGGACCACAATTACCCTCCTTGACCCAACAACAGGCTCACAATTGCCACCCTTGACCACCCCCCCACACC